>OY756380.1:8407500-9007500 GCA_963576895.1 Ceraclea dissimilis
CTTTCAACCAGTGATTTTAATTCTACTAGCCTTGATTTTTGATCATCGTTTTTTCACTTAATTTCGTATCACAGATCATACGGCTAACAGATCAAATTAACAGCCTATTATTTTTTTAAACTCACAAATAATGTATGAAGCATAATGACTCGTATCCGTTCAAAGATTATAATTAAAGGCATCAGATTTTCCAGGAAAACGGAGATTTTTAACCGTTGACTTTGTCTGACATTGACTTTGTATACTTTGTTCATGACATTAATATAGTTTTTATATTCCTCCACAGTCAGGTTAATGTCAAACCTAATTGCTTAATGTCAATATAACTACTTTACAGTCAATAATACATCATCAACTAGCAGTCTGTATGAAAATAACAACAAAAAACATATTTTTTGTGAACGCTGTTATTTGGGACATGTTAGTAGAATTATTGATTCAGAGCAAATGTACATAAAATGTAAATGTACTTTTGGGGGAATTTACGTAACGTAGAGACTTAAGTGAACAAGTTGAGATTATTGGGACACAAAGAGAGGATGCATGATTAAAGGATAACAAAGAAAATATCCTCCCCAGCCCACGAGATTCATCTCAGGCTGGGGAGAAATTACAAATCTTATTTATTTGTATTTCTGTTCTGTATTGTAATAAGTTTCAACTTTGTATTTTTTTACCTTAATAAACATTTTATTATTATTAATATTATTATTATATACCTGGGAAAAAGAAGAGATGTAAGGATGCGCAGCCGTCCATGAACCACTTGGCTTGACTATGTCAAACTGTTGCTCAAGGACGGAAATGTTTTGAGTAAAAGAAATCGTAGTGAAACATGAAAGTGAACAAGATGAGATAGTTGAGACATGTAGAGAGAATGAACGATGAAAGGATAACAAAGAAAATATACCTGAGAGAACGAAAAGGTGTAAAGAAGTGCCGCCGCCAATAACCACAGTGCTCGACCATGTAGACCAGATTCTTAAGGATGGACGTGTTCTGAGTGAAAGGAATCATAGAGTGTGTATGACAAATTGCACGAATGTGATGGAGGCCAGTGTGGAGGAGTGTGCGTAAGGATAGGAAAGTTTGGCAATCCGTTCTCTCTGTCTATAGATAAACAATTTTAAACCGTCACCTCAAGCAAATATGTGCGCAAAATTTCAAGGTGCTGGGAGGTTAATAAAAATATGAAATGTAGACGCAGAGAACGATAAAAAAATAGTTAATTAGTAGTGAAGTGTGAAAAAAAGTAGTAATTGTATGATGCTACAAGCGCGCCACAATGGCTAGAACTCCACCTAACGACAGAGAGGCTAATGACGTAGCAGTCACCTTGAAACACCTGTGTTCTTTAGAATAATAATAATAATGTAATTAATCCTTCATTGTCAAACAGCGTCATTGATTTGCATACTACACACGTATATATAAGTGTAAAAAGTCCGCACTATACGTATATATATATATGTGTAAACAGACCGAACTATACGCGTGGGCGTCGTCAGAGGGGGGCAGGGGGGGCAACTGCATCCCCCCTAGAGATTGGAATAGAGGTATATATTTTTTCATACTAAATGATAAAACCTCACAAAAAATCACATTATTATCACAAGTTTTCTTATCATAACATAAATTTTCATGAAAATCCATTGAAATACAATTATTTAATTTTAAAAATTTATCACTTTTTTATAAAAGACATTTTTCATGCATATTATTGTGCAACGTATGATGTACATTTTCAAGTAAACCAATGCACAATGCAGATCACGACCTTCTACACTATGCCTAACTAAAAAAATTTCGCCCGCGGCGCTATTTACGCTTTTTTTCATGTTATATCGATTTTTGATTTTTTTGCCCCCCCCCCCCCTAGCTCCGAGGCTGGCGACGCCCATACATATACTATGTATATATGTATATCTGTAAACAGTCCGCACGCATGTACTCGTATATGAGTGTAAACGTACAGTTGTTTGAGTGAGTGATAATGTGTGTACAGCTGGGAGAACATCACAAAATATAAGCTCATATTTTTTATAAAAAGTATCTACCTATTTGTTTAGTTTAAATTCAAATCGATCGAATAGATTCTTAGGTACATTAACGCACGAAAATTTAAAAAAGGTATTCTTATTTCGCGCTTACGTTCCCATACAAAATTTGATAAAGTTTATTTATTTATTTCCAATCATACACGGCTTTTTAGGCCATTAGTACAAAATACATCATATAGTAACAATAAAAAGGTAAATCAAAACATAAACCAAAAACATTGCAACACACATATGTGCATCCAAAACCTGTGATGAAACTGGGTTAAGCGCGGGGTCAAGCGGGTTAAGTTAAGGCGATCTTCTTCAGTTTCAATCCTGCAAATTAGTTTGCAGCAAATTCCTACATCTTGATCTCCACTCTTCTCTGTATTCTGCAGCTCTCTTCAGCTCGACATATGTGGCGCAGTTCATGTCCTCGTGGTCCAGGTACTGTTTTGTTTGTGGTTTGTCCTCTCAACCATTCCCTCTATTAAGTCATGTAGGAGACCCTCGTGGCGCATGATGTGGCCAATCCAGCGGGTACGTCTCTCGGAGATGGTTTTAAGTAGATGCCTCGACGATAATAGAACGATTTTTACTTCTTGGGCATTTTTTTAGATTTTTTTCAAATTAGTAATCCTCCATTTTGATTGAGTAGAGAAAAAGCTGGAAAATACTCGTGTCAACAAAATGGCCGATCGCCTTTACGGACACATGTAAGATATGCAATACAATAAAATAAATTATCATATTTTAATTAAATTAATGATAATAAATAGTGATTATATAATTAAACTGTTTATATAGTTCAATAATTTTATCACCACATTAATAGTTTTACTATTTATTTATTTGTTTATTTATTTCACAAGTTCTTATCAATTTATAAACAAATTTATTAAATTGAGACGCAAAATGACGGTTTTTAGTAGGTGTACCTATCTGTTAATAAAAGTATGTAGACAGATATAGAATAGGACTCTTGTAATCTATTTACCTTAAGAAAAATAAAAATGCATCGCTTTATATATTACTTCATTTAAAAGTATGCATATTGACATTACAAACATTTCTAAAAACGGGAGACCTCAGATCTCAACAACCTTACTAAATGTGCTTTGAAAAAAATTGTGTAGGTACATTGAACCTTTATCTAGGGAATGACCGTAAAAGATTTTTTATATCTTGTATCTTCTTCTTGTTGTGCCATATCAAGTCCTCCCGACGTCGGCGATCACTCTGGCGAAGTTCCCTGTCCTGCGCTGCCCGGAACAGATCGTCCACCGTCCTCATTCCGGTCCACTCTCTAATGTTAATCTAATATCTTGTATAGATTTCTCAAAACAAAAAAAAAAACACCTCCGATCTTTTTTCCGAAAGACAGAAACTCGTTTCTCGTTTTCAAGTTAGTTTCATGATTGTACTGTTGGTAGTCCTTATTGTTAAATATTGTCGGCGATAGTTTAGTTTAGATTCTAGAATCCTATTATGAAACCTGACTGTAATCCATCAATGTTCCGGTCACCATATTCGCCTTTATATATAAGTAATTTCATATTATATTATGTTAGGTTATGTATGATTTCATAAACCGTACTTAGCTTTATGTTTAGTTAGGTATGATTTTATGAACCGTACTTAGCGGCCTTGAAAATATTAGCGACTGCATACTACACAATGGCATGATTTATTGGGTGTTATCACGCGGACCTATTGTGAAATTAATTATTCTAAACTCATATTAATTTTAACCAAACACGTAAACTTGTGGTCAACCAGAATATTATTACAGAGTGAAACGCAAGAATTGTGAAGTTTTTAGATCCGTTTATGAAGAAAATTGTTACTAAATGGGCAAAGTATCAATATTGGCAATAAGTCGGTGGAACCAAATATTGACAGCAATAGGTCTTTCAATTTTTGAAATGATAGTTGTATTTACTAGTATACGTGTGCCCGGAAAAGCCACGAAATATAATTTAGAGTATAGCAATGACTAAATACATGAGTATTTCAAAAAAAAAATCATCATGATTTATGCAGTATTCGAATTTCGAACACAATACAAACACAGATTGACTTTGTGATCGTTACAATATCTGAATTAATTATTTCATTCATTTTCGTACAATCTTAAAGATAGGTATGTTTTTTGATGTCACAAAAGAAACTATAAGGATTAAAAATATAAATAGGTCACCTAATATCAATTTGCAAAAGTGATATTAGTAGATATAATTAACAATATGACCCTAAAGTGGTGTAGTGTGTGTAAATAACTACTAGAGACTAATAAGGTTCCATCTGTGTGTAAAAGTACGGAGTGTTTGAAACTGCAATCTCATTTTTCTCAACATTTTGGTCTTGTCAGTTAGATTTGAACCTATTATTCTTATTGTCAGATGCCGAAATAGAGAAAGGATGACTAAATATAAATATAAATACATACAACTTTTTCCGTTATCCATAATTTGAGGGTGCTATGAAATGAATCTGGCCGAAGTGTCTCATTCTGTAAGATTTGCGACATATTTCCCAGGTGATAATTCCTTCATCTCTCATCTAATGCTTTGTGATAGTAAATGTCAGCATGTGTGGGTGTACAATGTGCATAGTGCATACTCCTATATATGCAATGCATGTGCAACGTATATGCACCATACCATTATAGTTCACAGTGTGCATATTAATAAAATGGAGAACGCGATGTGTTCAGCATTGGATTGCATCTATGCTAAGTGCATGACGATCAGGGTCACCTCAGGGCTGTGCATGCTGCATATGCAACTAGTATTATTTTTTTTAATAGCACAAATTTAATTTGTTGCGAGATACATCGGATTTTTTATATAACGTACTTGAAATAACATGCAGTTATCTTAATTAGTCAATGATCAGTCGTAAAGCTGATGGAAAGTCCATCCTTTGCTGTATATCTGTTGAAATAACTAGGTGCTTGTTATTGCAATTAACCAAACTTTTTCTTTTTTTGTATTTGGACCATTTAGTCTTGTTGTAAAAGAGATTTGTTGCGCAAAATACGTCGACACTGGGAATTGAACATGGAACTTCACGTAGGCAACGTATAAAGCAATTGATAACTCTCAACTCCCTTGATTCCTTCCTTGTCCTTCATCCCATGCTCCACCACCTATTTTATATGTATATCTATATTATTTTTCTGCATCTCGTTTTTGGTTTCCATACTTTTATAAGTATGTGTATAATTTATCACAAGTGGTTGACATTGCCTACTGCAATAAACCCGCCATTTGGTATAATGTTCTATATCCAATAAAGATTTATTATTTTTTTCTTAAAAATTAATAAATTTTCTTGCTTCAATGTTGAAATTTGATCGCCAGCCCTATCCTTACACGTGTTGGACACAGTACCAACCGATTAAACATTATTATAGTTTTATGATGTTGGTATACCTAAGTGTATTATTACATGCATCCTATGTGCAATGCAATGCAACGTATTACTTATGTGCATATTGCATATTAAATAACTATACCTAAGCGCGATTAGAACTACATACATGTGTCTGTATACGGTGTCCCAAGTATCTCCGAAACCTATTGAAATCCAGGTTGAATTTCAAAGTGTAATATGGATATTTCGATAGGTGCCAGAATCCCCTCACCTCACATCCCTTGCGGGGTAGACAGAGATAACAGATCACCAGACTTTATTATCCTTACACACACTTCAGGCTTCCGTCACACTCATACAATGCCTCATACACACTCTACGATTCATTTAACACAGAACACGTCCGTTCATAAATGACATGACATAAATGTTAGGGTTATTTCGTTAAATCATGAGGTCCTCTATGACTCTACGTCGTTTCGTTACAATAAAATCATCCTCATCAATACTGTTAGGCACATCACTGATTTAAATAAGAAACAATAATGGGCCCAGCATTGACCCCTGTGGTACTCCAAATCCAAATGCAGTATTAGCTGTTGTGGATCTGATATTGTTAATTTCTTTTCGATGCCATCTATTATCAAGGTATGTCAGAAATAAGAGTTTTTCGCTATCTCATTCTCCGTGAATATCTAGCATTCTATGTATTAGAATCGAGTGATCCCGCAATCCCGCAAACCAAAAAAAAGGCAAGGCAAAAGACCTGGCAACTACAAATTTAGAGGTAAATCTCTTAGCCAATTGGCAGCGTCAGCAGTGACTCCGTGAATTTCAGGTAGACCGCACTCGAAACCAAAAATTGGACACTCACACAACTATAATATGGCCCATCGTCTGGCGGCGACCACATTCACAGTCGGGGCTCGGGGAAAACCCCCATCGATGCATTAGGTCTGCGCTTCTTCTGTGGCCTGTCCTGATTCTATTAATCGCGGACCACTGTTTTCGGGACAAGTCAAAATCGGATGATGACGGTTTTGATGAGGGATTGGATTCCTTAGCTTAGACTTTCGATCATCGCAAACACTTGGGACACCTTGTGCGTACGTTATTAATATGCATAATATCTACTTATTTCATTACATATATACCTACATAGTTATATGCATTATATATGCATGCAGTACATGAAAACCCTACACGCTTTTATAGCTTGTTACTACGCGGTGCCGGTATAAACAATACATGTGTATAATATCTATAAGTACACTTTGATCTATTGCTAGATAGGTACCTACCGGCTTATAACAATGCATCCACTCTTTTATATAACTTCATCTGTTGCTATATTGTCCGAGTCTACATTTTCTTCTTCAGATTTTAGTAACTTCTCAATGTCCCAGCACCTTGAAATTGTGCACATAATTTGCTTTAGGTGACAGTTAAAAATTGTAGTACTGTTTTATCATAGACACGTTTCAATTGGTAAATTTTCGTCGGTTTTAAATAATCAGCTGAAGCTCTTAACAAATAGTTATCTCAACAGATATACAGCAAATCATAAGTCTAATGGAAAGTCCATCATTTGCTTTATATCTGTCGAGCTGGGGCCCTATTTTTGAATCAGAGAGATTTGTCGTATGCGATAATTACGTCATTTCCTACTACTTTATAAACAAGTGTATTTTTGAATATCGCATACGATAATTAATTTCCTACAGTAAAAATTCCAATGTTTTATGCGGCCAAATGTCAGAATTCACAGATTCCTTCTTACTGTATAATAATTATACGTTTATAATAAGTTTTTTTTATGCATTGGAGAAGGTTATAAGGCAAATATATGTATATATTGTACTTTATTATGTATGTACATTGATAATAATTAAAATGATTAGGAAAATGGCGTATAAATCATGATTTCAGACTGAGAATAACACAATAGAAAACATGAGTGAATTTTTATTGAATTACTATATATTCAACTACGACATGTAAAAAATTCCGATGTTCTCACGTGTATGACAAATTGCATGAATGTGACGGAAACTGGAAGTGTGTGTAAGGATAGGGCTGTCTGGCGCTCTGTCCTCTCTGACTACCCTACAAGGGATATATAGATAGATAGATTATGGATAAAAACACTGTAAAAAAATCAGTAATACTCGTAAAAACTGATGATTTTCTGATGGAAAATCACTGACAAGTTATACCGGCCGCGCGCAAAAACACACCAATAAATTATTAACTGTTATTAATATGAATTACTGCTGTATATGTATATTGTTATTAGGTAAAGATACCTAGTATAAGTAACAGACAACTTCTGTTATTTTTATTATATACTCAAACATCACACACCGGCGGACACCGGTCGCCGCCGAGTCTAGTAAAGTAGATTTGCACATACATACACAACGTAATATATTAACAATACATAAGTATGATTTATATACCTACAGTATATGGAGCGATGCTTATGTAACATATTATTAAGTAAGTATATAATGTATTTCTACAAAGAATATATCAATATAGATATGTTGTTATTCATGGACTGACAGTTCGCGAGCGAATTGTTTGTGGGTGTACCGTTGTGTCGTAAAAAATAACAGTAGCATTTTGGTACTTACTCGTTTAAATCACAACTTCTGAATAACCAACATAATAATAACTAATCTTGTGATATCCGTGATATCTGGATATGTGAATGTTTCCCAGTATTAGGCTGTATATAATGATGAGTTTATATGTGAATCATGAATGATAATATGTAGACTCTACTGGCTGATAATACTGAAAAGTTTGCTGGAAAAGTCATGCCTCCGCGTATAAAAAAAATGCTTGATTTCACCAACTTCTTAGGTGAGAAATAGCGGGTATAGGAGCCTAGCACAACGTTTGTATAAAATATAAAGATAAGTGGCTCCTGTCTCCACTATTCTTCACCTAGAACTCTGGTGAAATCCAACATAAGAGTGCAATAGGTATAATATTAAAACCCGAATGGTATTCAAAACTAAAGAAAAGTATGTAGACAGCGGTATGGAGAGAGAGGCTTACTATTTAGTATAAGAAGGCTAAACTACAGTCTGTCAAGAATGATACTTACTTACTTATCCAGCCATCTCCGTCCACTGCTGAACATAGACCTCCCCCGTACTCCTCCATATATCTCTATCTTGCGCAAGAATGATATGGTCTCGGATTAGTTGACTACTACATATTTTTTTGTTGGCAACAATGACATTTGTATTTAAATACAAGTGTTGCCACTATGGTTTTTAAAAAGCTACAAGTAGCGCCCTACCAAAAAAAAATCTTTCTTAGATTTACGTTCCATACTAATTAACCATTACTACGCATGCACCATTCAGATATGTTAAAATATTAACGTATAGATAGATAGATGGTCATGAAAAGAATTTGATTTGCATTCTCTACCATTTTATATAGATTCGTTTTTACCTACGTATGTGAGCATGTACATGTACTTATAGTTATTGTTGAAGGGCATAATCGCAAAATGATAAAATGATAATTAATTTGAACGTAGATACACAATCTTTTTTATCATAATTTGACTTATCTATCAAATCGTCAATGTCATATTACTTTTTCTTATCTGTTTCTTACCATTATTACTTAACCGATTGTGTCGTGAAGGTCGTGATATATCTTCAGTACATATGTACATTACCTGATTATCATTAAAGTGATTGCTTATCATGTAATATACTCGGGTTATCAGTCAGGTAAGACTTCAAGTACATCCGCCATTTGCGGTATAAGAAATGACGTATTAAGAGTATGTAGGGAACCTGTATAAATGTTTATATAGGTTCCTTAAGAGTATGCATACCGACATTTCAAAAATTTCTAAAAAGGGGGACCTTATTTTTCGACAACCGTTACTAAATATGCTTTGGAACAAAATAGGATAGATGCATTGAACATTTATCTAGGGAATAACCGTAAAATATTTTTTATATCTTGTATAGATTTCTCAAAAAAAAGATTAGAAAAACACCTCTGATCTTTTTTCCGAAAGACGGAAGCTCGCTTCCCGGAAGTCGCAGAGTAATTTTTTTTTTTTGTACTGATAATATGCATTAAAATATAGGGAATAACCGTAAAAGTTTTTTGATAGACGCATAATTAACCACAAAAAATGGAAAAAACGCTATTTTTACCATTTTATCATGCGATTGTACACGCGATTTTGAACCTTAATGCCGTGGGAAATGACTGTGACGTCATTCATGGTGCCAAGCCCTTAAGGTGCTTATATGCTGTCATCGGCCTTCGGCGACCTGAATTGTTCTCTGCCAATACTGAGAGAGTCGTCTTGAAACTGAAGACAGTAATATATGAAGCTATGGACTACAGATTGGCTGTTTAAGAATTACAATATTTGGAAATTCCTTGAATAAAAAATATTCCGAAAGTACCCCTGAAATTTACGGGATCTGAGGATTTTCCGTTCAGTTTTTCAGATATAAAAGTATAATTTAGCCGAAATACTAGTAATTATAATCTTAACAAATTGGCTGTTTTAGATTTTTTAAATTTGTTCCCAGGTTCTTGTTAAAAATGTATATTTCACTTTGTCGCTTACGTTATTCTTATTTAGCGCTAACATTATCATACAAAATTTGAAAAAGTTGAAGCAAAAATAGAACGATATTTGCTCAGTGCATATGCCCCCTTAATATATAATGTCTTAGGACGTATTCGTATTGAATTTAAATTCAAATCATTCTCTTGTTGTTGGATTGTGTTCTTTATACTATTAACGCCATCTAGTTGTAGTCCCACGAACTAAAAGTGTTGCAAAAGTATTTGAATAGAGGTTTTCACTATTTTTAACACTTTTTCTACAAAAGTGTTAATGTACTGAATGTGCGAAACGGCGAGACAACGTGAGTGAAAGTATTAAGTATAAGATATTTCTTTTTTATTACATGTTATTTAATAGGAAAAGTGATATTTTTTTACCTACTATTATCTATCTATCTATCACATGACGTCGCGTCGCGTTCACTGCGGGGTAGGCAGAGAGGACAGAACTTATTCACACAATTTCTTCTTCCTTAGCACCACCGCCACATTGACATTTCTCTCTTTCTCTAGCCGAGATGTAGGATTAATACATAAAACGTTTTAGGCGAGGTTGCCATCACTGTCGCTAAGCAAATTTATGGAATAACAGACCCTTTTAACAACGAGTATGACGGACCACGTATTATATTCGTTAGAAGATTTGACAGGAGTGGTGGTCCGGTTTGATCATTATGCTATGTTGCCAACTGTTACAGCACGGATAGAGTACCTACTCTAGGAGGCGGTGTTAGCACCCAACTTCAAAATTAGAACAAGTAGTCATCTAAAATGCTACTGGCTTTAAAATCAGAACAGACACGTCTACACTATGATAAATATTAATGTGTAATATAGGTAGGTGTGCATATAATAATTGCTGGTTAGAAACACATTTAAACGTATGCCATACATGCGTGAGCTTATGCCAACAATAATGTCATTGTCTATTCCTACTGAATATAATATTCTATTTCGTCTATGACGTAATTCAAATACTTGCCTGCGTTCCATCACTGTCACTAGACAACAACAGACAACAAAACAATAGGTACAAATATTGCGATTCTGACATAACATATTTATTCGTATGTAGTTTATCCAATATCCAGCCAAAGAAAACGCATGAAAACACAATGGGGGCGTATTTTTTACCACTCACTAGATGGCGCTGCAGTAAATGGAGGTCTTCACAACTGTCAATACTGTCATAACAAAACAAACCATTTGTTTATTTTCCATAAATATATAGTGCCTGCCGTATCTATGCGGACCTTCATTTACTGCAGCGCACTCTGGTGGCGAAATAAATCGAAGACGCCCCCATTAGATGTTGGTATATGTTTTATTAAATTATATTTTATAAATGTGGTTTAAAAAAATGCAATGCATCGTTTCAATAAACTGGCAACATTATTTTTCAAACCTGTAAAGCGGCAGTTCGAGGTACTACTTTTTTGTTCAAATTAGTTTTGGAGCATTCTGTTCTTTTTTTAAAACTCTCATGCCTTTCAAATGATTTCTCTAACACTGTTCTGTAATATTTTCATCATTATAGCTTACTCTCGTAAAAGGTAGAATATGGAAAAATTATGGACTTTTGACAGCTCTTATGATAAGATTTGACAGTTAGGGCTACCAACAATATAATTTTGCAACATGTCACTTGCAGCCAACATCCGGGCAGACAAATACAGCCAAATAATATGTATATTGCGATTCTGACATAAGAATTAATTTATACATACTGTGCAATGTGTTTTGTATTTCGTATGAGCGTAATGACATTATGTCAAAATCAGTGGGAGCGGCCATGTTTGCATTTAAATTGATTTATCCATTATTCCTTTGTCGTATTTTCCATTAGTTTTGAACTTCATTATCTGAAAGAAACATTATTACATATCATTAAATAGACTACGACTACCTAAGTTTTTCATATGTTGAACATTATCTATGAACAAATCGCCTTTTTGCACGCTTTCAAGGTGCAAATATGACATTTCGATACAATCGAACGTTATTTTATATCGAACTACCAATTTTGAAAAACATTCCCGTTTATTTTTTAATGCTTGTTTTTTTCTTTTTTCACATTTTTTACGTTTTTTCTTTCATATTGCTTTTAAATGAATCGACAACTTAATAATAATTGGAATATTTTGGGCCCCGTTTAGCGATAAAATCGCCCCAAGGGCACCTTACATTTTTCTTTATTTAATATCAATATTTCGATATCAATATTTTCGATATTCAAAATTATTTCTTAAGATAACATTACTAGCTTTTTAACCGTCTCTCCATACCGCTATCTTTTTAGTACCGAAACCATGGCCACAGCTGCAGTTTTAGTTGATTTTGAACGTTATTCGCATTCTATCTATGGTGACTACTGACTGTAGTGTTTTGATATTAAAAACATTGAAAAAAAAAATCATTGAAACTCTTATCTTTAGTCTTAGTAGATTTATTCAATTTTCTTGTTATTTTATTACCATAAACAAGTTTGTTGACTAGATTATTAAATAATAATAAGATAAGCCATAGACAATATAATAATAAATTGACAGACTGCCCTTCAAAGCTGACCGTATGCCCTAAATAAGTAACTAATACACAGGAAAAACATTTAACAGATTCTGTAGAATCAAGTTATTTGTGAATGTTTTAGAATTTATAATGTACTGGCTTGACAGCATATTCAAGGATTTTATTCATTTTTCAAAGAATTTATTATTTATTCACATATTTCCTTCTTTGATTAAGGGCCAAGATAAGGCGAATGACCTTGAGCGATCGGGCGTGTCACGCGCATTAGTCCCACCCCCTTTTGTTTAAAAATCTGATGTTCGTTACACTTTGCAAATCACGCGACCATGGAGCTACAAATCTATCTAGATGGAGCATTTAATACAAATTAACGGGACTTTCGAAACTAACAGGGTAAGTGTATGTACTATTAGGTACTTGTTATAGACAGGTAGGTAGGTATGTATCCCCTTTTGGCAAAATATTTTTTTAAACATATAGGTATGCATTCGTTTTGCAAAAAAACTTTGTTGTTAAAAAAGTTGCAGGATATTTAATATTCTTTAACTTTTAACTACTTACATTTTTTCTCTCTAAAATGCAATGTTACAAAGTAATGATCAATAAACTGTAAATTGACCTAAATTTAGAAACTTTTTGGCTCGCCTTAATGAACGCACAAGGATAGGGAAGTTGAAAACTTGGATTCTGAACCATATGATTAACCTATATAACATATCCAAAAATCAAAACTACTATACATTTTGCGAGGTAAGGTAGGTACCATTTTTTGTCTTCATTACTCGGAGTATGTTGGTGAGGTTTATATGTAGTTTAAGTCATATCTCTATCAAAAAACAGATGTGTTATATTTTTGTCGGCCTGCTCTCTGACGATCTGTGTTGTTTTAAAAAAAAGACGATTTGTATAATTTGTAACATGTTTTATACCACCATAATTGTAAATAAAATATTTATCTATTTAATAAATGTTTTAAACAACCTGCATTAAGTATATCATTATTTTACTTTTTACGTTACAATACATATTATGCATTAAAAAGAAAGTATGTAGGTACCTATATGTTTAAAAAAATATTTTGCCGAAAGGGGATACATACCTACCTACCTGTATATAACAAGTACCTAATATTACTTACGTACCTGTCTATTACAATTTAAAGTTATGATAAAAATATTAAGTGTTATATTAAATGCTCCATCTAGATAGATTTGTAGCTCCGTGGTCGCATGATCCGCGCGCTACGTAAGTAATTCCGAAAAAAACTAAAATAATAAGATAGGTATTTCTCCAATTCATAACAAAAAAATCAACACAGATTTCACGTCTGTAGCCCACAAGCTTGTAGGCGGAACTGAGGAATGACATACAAACATCTCGCTTATAACACCAGAATGCATGTCGTTAAGATCTATTATTCAACTTGCGCGCGTTATCGAGTCTCGGCAAGGCGCATCACAAATATCTTCAAATGTAGTTTTTTCGATATTGCAATAAAAACAATAACGATTTTGTAAAAATTAAACAGTAATCGATTAGATATATAAAATACCTATCAATTGAAAAATAAAACATATTTCTATGTCAATTTGTTTTTGAGATATAACTTTTATAGCGCCAAAAACGGGTGTTTTTAAATATTCTATTACAATAAAACTATAAAACATATATTTTATTTTAAACAGTAATCCATTAGAGAAAAGATGAAGGAATACAATATATTTTTTTCAAAGCTAGATCTTTAAAGGGTGCGGTTATACAACTTTTTAAAAAGTACCGAAAAGTACCGAAAGGCATTGTTATGGCCCTTAAGAAGTGTCTGAACAATCTATGCTGACGGCTGAAACGCTGCGAATGATTAGCTATAAAAGAATTAAAAAAGAAAACAAAATGATGTTCTAAATTCGTATATTAAAATTGAAAGTCGATGATGATTCTTATTTTGAATTGTTTTAGAACAACCATAGACACAATTTGAATAGGGTGGCGTTACCAGATGAAAATAATTTTCACGACATGTCAGCAATTTTCTACTCTGCCAGAAAAACAGGAAAAATGTCAGGATTTTGAAATGGAATAATGAAAATAAAAAAAAAATCTGCAATAAATACGCAAAATGTCAGGAAATTTATTGAAAAGTTTTGCCAGGAAAACTCATTTTTGGATCTGGTAACCATAGACTAAGGGATCTCTTAAATAAGGGATCACAAGAATCTCACTTATGCCCGATCCCACCAACTACCACCTAGTAAGCAGACCCCTAAGGAATTTCCATACAAAACCATAGATAATTTGAGTGATTATTATAACTGTCATAACCTTTAAGATATAAATCCATACAAAATACAGCATGCAGCTACTTAAGTGAGGGAGATTCTGGGCGGAGATATTTGGGCACCTAACTAAGTAGAGCTGCATGTTGTATTTTGTATGGATTTATATCTTAAAGGTTATGACAGTTATAATAATCACTCAAATTGTCTGTGGTTTTGTATGGAAATTCCTTAGGGGTCTGCTTCCTAGGTGGTAGTTGGTGGGATCGGGCATTAATCTCTCAAGTTTTAAAAATGTTGCCCTAAAGGATAGAATTTATTTACTTACTTATTTATTTACACTTTAAGTGAACAAAGTACAGCAGCAAGTTAACATTACAAGAAATAGATGCCATACATCTATTCACTAGGGCGAGCTTATCGTACTACTCTGATCTCTGCCAAATAACCCCAATGCTCAATAGTCATGAAAAACACACAACATTTTCTTTTCAAAAACATTTATATTATTACATTCAGAATGGGCGACGAACCTGATGTCTGAAAATGTAGTCAAAATATCTGTTTTTTAATATGTATATTGAATATTCATATCAATATTTATTAGTAGGTGAGCACATTATATGCTCAGTAATAGTGCCGATGTACTTATACGTGTTTATGTACTAGATAAAATGTTTTGGCATTGACTTTATATACTTCCGTATAGCCAAATGTTGGTCTTGTACCTATCTGTGTAGTATATGATGTATCTACGTATTAAGTCGATAAGTATATAAAGAAATATTTAAACAGTGTAATATGTAGGTAAACAAAAACATTATATTATTGAATAATACCGAGTACTTTGTGATGCCACCATCTTGATGACGCCATCTTGTTTACATGTTAGTGTCTATGGTCATGTGCACATTCCATAGACAAACAAGTAACTGCGTATTGTGTAGCCACATTGCTTTTTTTTGTAAAAAGAATCTGAGCTTGTTTACTGAAACCCAAATTCTTTGCACTTTACACTAGACTGCATTGTGAATACATCGTCAGCGCTTTGGCCAATCGTCACCATCGTTATTTCGGCCAAAATATTTGTCATTACAGGAGTATTTCTATGGAAATTATAGAATCATATCTGACAAATTACGTGAAAAATCTCAAGTTTCAGTAAATTTCAAATGATAAAGCAAAATGTATGGTGCCCTTGGGGCGACTCTAAAAAGAACCTGGGAACAAATCAAGAAATCTAAAATAGCCAATTTGTTAAGATTATAATTACCAGTATTTTGGCTAAATTATATTTTTATATCTGAGAAAAAGAACGGAAAATCCTCAGATCCCGTAAATTTCAGGGGTACTTTTGGAATATATTTTTATTTAAGGAATTTCCATATATTGTAATTCTAAAATAGCCAATCTGTAGTGCATACTTTCATCTATCACTGTCTTCAGTTTCAAGACGATTCTCTTCAGTATTGGCTGAGAACAATTCAGGGCGCCGAAGCCGAATGACAGCATATAGGACTTTAATATTCTGTTTTATCTTAATACAGTAAACGTTCTATAGCAATCTATGATCTATACTAGTAGATCATGGTACATGGATCATGCTTGGTTAGATCTCCATCCTTCATTCAAGGTCTGTACAGTACAACACAACATTGTATAGATCATAGATCTACTCGTATATTTCGTAACACTGGTACAATAATTATATTCCATACAATCTAGTTAGATCTACGGTAGCGTTATACAACGTGACAGGAATGTATTCTAAATTTAAAATTTTGAAATTATATCAAAGTATTTTGAGGGTAACTCAGTAACATATACGTAGCTACACGATACTTTTTTTCCTCTATTTTTTTTTTCAAAATAGTATAAAAAACAGTTTACGCCCGAATTGCCCAACTAGGCACAACCTGTATTTGGGTCAATCCCTCAAATGTGCAACAGAAATAAAATAGCACAAAATAAGATAATACAGATCAAAACAAAATAAGATCAAATATGTAATATAAAACAAGTAAAATAAAGTAAAAAAGTAATTTAAATATATACTTACTCGTAAGCCAAGTTTAATGCAAATCATGTTATTTGTTCCTGGGATCTGGGATAAAAATGACCATAGCGAGACTCTCCCGGGACAGAGTTTAATAATATTTTGCCAGAATGAGAAGACAAGTATGTACTTTCATTTTCCCCTCGTAAGTGGCCTTGGTCCATTTTTGTCCAGGAGCTATTTAGAGTTTTTTATTTTACTACGTGGTTGATGTTTGTCGCAGTATGGGCAGCATGCAAAATCATTTCTGAAGACACTAGCATTTTACGTATTTTAAAATATTATCTTCTAGTCCGCTTCTTTGCATTTAGCAACAATATTATTGTACCTACCGGCCGGCCGGCCCTTTATCGAGGTCGACCTATTGCCGGCAACCAACAACTACCTTATCTAAAGAGTACTAAACATTAAATAGGGCCCACCATGGTCGTCATGTTAATGTAGGTACTCACTCTAATAAAGATTTACATACATACTTGATGGATGGTCACTGTGGAAATTGTACAGTGTGCTGTTTGGGAAATTTGCGTTCTAAAATTCAAATTATAATTGACAGCTTGACAGCCGACACAAAACGTCAAAAGAATTTGATTTTTGCTTTGTCATCCAACGATTTTGAGGTTATTTTTAAAGTTTTTGGACATTTTGAATTTACTGGTGATTTCCCAATTCACGAGAACGCGGAAGATGATTTCAAACGCCAGTGATGCTGAAAAAGCCGTTGTAACTTGAAAAAGACAAGGCGAAAATTTCGCAACATTGTATCAGGCGCACAGAAACGAACAAGGACAAATACGCTACACATAAGAAGAGATACAAACTTCAAAATACCTACTTAGCGAGATAATAACAGGGGATCATTCATACAAAGATACAAAATAAAATGCGCAATAGCGAATCGCGACGTGTTCTGAATAAAAAGATTTTTTTAAACGGTGGTACGAATTTATCAGTATGTAAATTGTAATTTATTGTACTAAAAATTCTCATGATTACGACATATAGATACGTAATAAATACGTAGGTAAGTACACAAATAACACAATATATAGGTAGCTACCTATTATGAATTTGCGTAGCTCCTACGTAGTAGACTGATGCTAACTTACTACACTACGCTGTTTACATTGTCTATGGCCGAACGTTTTTAAATTTAAATATTTTGTTTATGATTCGAAGAACATTCATTGTTCTAATTTTGAATTGCTGTCAATTCACTGTCATATTATTGAATATTGTAGAAGCTATTTTGCGTTTTGCTTTTAATTCGAAGTGTGTGCTGAATTTGTTGAAAAAAACATCGCTACGCATCAAAAATCTCCGTAGACAATCGTAGAAGATCACAATATACGAATATACGATGAATTCTGAGAGAATTTAAATTAATTAGAATAGAAATAATGCTGTATTAAGAGTCTTCTAATAGATTTTTAATTATAGAACGCTAATAAATAAATTTAAAAATTCGAACGTCACCTAATTCAAATCGTGGAAAGGCGTATAAAAAATGAGATAAATCATTAGTGTTACCATATACTCGTATATCTCCACCCAACATGGCAACATTATAAATAACAACTGTCTATGTTGCCAGCGTAATAATGATATATTAGTTTTCTATAGCTAGCAACACCGAGGTCAGCCCTTTGGTACTTGCATAGAGAATAAGGCATCGTCACTTGGGAAAAAGATAATCAAAATATAATTATTCCATTCTATCTTTTCACGTCACCTTTCTCACGGGGTAGGCAGAGACACACACACTTTTTGCTTCCGCCACATTCATACACTCTGCGATTCTAATATATTTTCTTCTCAGCTTATTGCCGTCCACTCCTGGGCTAAGAAGGCCTTCTCCATTTCACTCCACAATGTCCTATCCTAGGGTCTCTGCATCCAAATGACATCCACATGATCAATTGGGACTATGTATAATAATAAAATTAACAAATAAAATAAATGTTCTTTTTACAAATATTCAAATTCATGCGTCTATTCGAAAACAATTGAACAAGACGTATTTATTCAAATTTCGATCTATTTTTAAATTCACTATTCCATATTATCATTTGTTTACCTACGTTCGAATTTCAAAATTAGATACTTTACTCAGTTCCTATTGGATAATACGGCATTCGTTTTGCATAAACATTGCCATACGTGATAATTCCTTAAATGTTAATAGTTATTTTATAAAACTAGTACCTACGTATATATTTATATATTAAATAGGCACCAGGGTACCTACCGGTGACCTTCTGGATAGATTAGATCCGAAATAATGTAAGTGGGTACCTGTGGTACCCGGTGTATGTTAAATTGTAGTGATGCTGTTATCTACAAAACTAGTAACAGAACTGGTTACAGGAATCGTTACGAAAAATAACAAATTATTCTGAAAGTACAGTAGCAATATTAAACTCAAAAGTTACATTGAGATTCGAACCCACAGTAGATAGGATTTAATTGATTGATTAACAGCACGTCATCTGAAAATAAGCGTCCTGAACCTAGTAATCAGATCCTTGTAATATGTACATTTTTTTATTTACCTTTTTTGTGATCAAAATACTGAATTATGTTAACATTGCGAATAGATAATATTTTGTTCACTAGGGAGAGCTTATCGTAATGCTGCGATCTCATATTCATCTACCACCTTCCAATATAATGGTGATCGCGCAGTTAGTCTGCATATGCGCTATTGCAGTGTACTGTACATCAAGCAAAACTTACATTCATCAGTTACAATACAGTGAAAGAATGACATGTACACAATAACATGAATGGTTCCAAAGTTATACCTTTTTAAATTAGGGTCCATCTTTTTAGATGGCCCTGTATTTTTCAGGAAAACTAAGAAAAGGTCCTGATCCTGTTGTTTCTGTATATCGACAGAGGGGTTCGCGGGGGCAATAAAATAAACATTCTTTTTCCAAATATTCAAATTCAATGCGTCCATTCTAAAACAATTGAAAAAACGTTTATTTAATTCTATTTTCAAATTGAGGATATCACTCTATTTTATCATATGTTTACATTCCAAGTTTAAAACTACTTTGCTCAGTTCCTATTGGATAAAGTTAACCATAGACGAAGCTGCAATCTGTTTTATGTCAGAATTGTTGATGTGTAACAAGTCAATGTGATGAATAATAATGAAATAAATTCAGTAGCCACTGGTTAGATTAGTAGAACCATCATTCAAACATTAAAGATATAAAAGATACTTAATGGGCCATTTCAAATTTAGAATCGAACGTTTTAATTCACTCTTTTGTTTGCGTTCGATGCGTTTTTACGACATTTTATTTTTTATGTTTGTCTATGGTGCGAAACCATAAACAACGAAGAAAATAGAACAAAATACCAGTCAGATATACGTTTAGAATGTTGAAAAAAAAAATAAAGAAAATCTTTGTCTTAAGAAACTTAGATAGGTAATTGTCAGCTTTCTTTCTCAAATATTGATATATAGATCAATACGTGGGAAATATCTAGGAAATATCTGTGACGTCATTTTGGTGCCAAGCCCTTAATCCACATTTTAAAGTTTTTTTATTGAAGGGCATTTAGTACTAAGTGATACTTACTTGCGCAGGACACATAAAAAATGAATTAATATTTTATTTCTGGTTTAATAGTATGATAAATTAATGGTACCCAATCTTGTTCAATGAGGAAGAGAACTTAAAGTGGCTATAAAAATAGGTAGGTAAATAAAATAAAAATCGTGCCAATGTAAAAAAATTGGACCGTGTAATATCACTCTGTTACTTGTATTTAAGAACACCATTCCCACTGAGTTACCTTTTGGAAAAATGATAGGTATAATAGTGTCTAATCTGACGTAATCCCATAAGAAATGTCAGCCCCGGCTTCCCTTCTGTAGAAATCCACCCTTCGCCACTTATAGGTAAACACTATTTTAAAAAACTTAACTTTAACACAAAAGAAACTGAATGGAGAGATTAGGGAGACCAATATCCTGCTTAGAGCTGTTCTGATGAAGAAGAACAAATTGTAGTTATCTCAACGATGTACACCAAAGGATAGACTTTTCATCAGGCTGGTTATGACTGGTCATCGGCTGGTTTAATGTGATCACTTACATTTAAGTAACATTCACCAGTCCAGTCAATCCATCTGTCTCGGCCGGGATTCGAACCCAGACCTCTAGCCTAACAGGTCGGCACTCTTACCGCTGTGTCATGAAGGCTGATGGACTAAGCGAGAGGAAAACGCTATATACCGTTGAGACATGGTTTGGTATTCGTTTGGTAGACGATCAGTCATAAGCCTGATGGAAAGTCCATCCTTTGCTGTGCATCGTTGAGATAGGTACTTGTTATTTTAACTACGACATGTAGTAAATCCGATGTTTGTCAAAGTGAGAGTTGTGATATTCAAAAAAATTAAAAGTATAAGAATATAATATATTATATTACGAAAACTAAAAAAAAAAGAAAAAAAAAATGAAGATCAATTCGAATTCAACCCACTCTTCTAGAATCTCCTATCATCCTACGTGTAATTCAAAACTTCGATGTTGTTCTTCCTGAATTTGAATTTGTGATGTGTGGGCGAAATGTTGGTACTTCTGATGAAATTATCATAGTAGCGTCATCATTGCAAAATACACGCACAGATAGAATCCGCCCTCGATATAAGCCTACGCAGTTTGACAATTTTGTATACGAATTCCAAGTCTATTCATGGTATTGCTATTAACAACATTCTAAATTAAAGAAAAGTCCTGGTGCCGACGTTTCGATAAGAAGACAGCAGTACGGAAAGAGGGGCATTATTTAGAATGAAAAAATATGGGGACTTACTAACATAATTAACGTTCCATATGCTATAAAAACGGGAGACCTTAGATCTCGACAGTCTTACTAAATATGCTCTGGAAAAAATAGGGTGGATACATTGAACTTTTGTCTATTGAATGACTGTAAAATATTTTTTATATCTTATATAGATTTCTTAAAAAAGTGTGTAAAAATTTTCTGATCTTTTTTCCGAAAGACAGAAACTTGTTTCCTGAAACTCGCGGATTTTTTTTGTACTGATTAAATGCATTAGAATCTTGGGAGTGACCGAAAAAGTTTTTTGAATAGAGCGAAATTAATCCCAAAAAGTTTTTTTTTTTTAATAAAACGCTATTTTTTTACATTTTATCATGCGATTTGAACCTTAATACCGTTGGAAATGACTTTGACGTCATAGTTGGGGTCCGAGCCTTCTTCTTTCTCAGTCGTTTTAATTCCAATGCTGGACCTATGCAACCGTTCCAAGGCCTATGGCCTTCCCGTTGATTTTCCACAGATCCCTATCCTGGGCATGCTGCATCCACTTGCTTCCTGCGATTCGCCACACATCGTCAGGTCATCTTGCCTGAGGTTTTCCTACGCCCTTTTTGCTTGTTCTAGGTTGCCACTCGAGAATATTTTTGGTCCATCCGAGCCTTGATTCTAAACAATATAAAAATATCAGTTTTCCTTGTCTAGATAAAATTACATAATAGTTCACATCAATTGTAACACTACATGACCTTGTGCCTTCCCTCAGTACTGTAGAATCCACAGTGTAGATTCTAATCATGACCTCCATTGTAACAATGACTATATTGACTATACAATTGATTTTCTGACTTTGACTGACATAGTAACTGAATATGTGAAAAATTGCGTCAGGAAAAAGAAGATTACTCAGCTAATACTAAAGATATCATCCTAAGACTTAAAACATGGATAAATGAGAATACGTTCTAGTGACTCTAGTGGTTAGAAATTTGGTTGTTATAAATTTTGTCAATAAAAAATAATACTAAAGTTACCGCTGAAATTTACTGAAACTTGAGATTATTCCCGTAGTTTGTTAGATATAATGCTGTAATTTGGTTGATAAAATGTTAACGGTAAAACGAAGTGACTCTAGTGGATATTTTTTTAATATTTGGTCCCCTTTTTATACAATAACCGAAAATCGATTTTGTCGATTACGTTATTCTTATTTTGCGCTTACACTCTCATACAAAATTTGAACAAGTTAAAGCGATATTAAAACTATTTTAACTCATCAGAAGTCAGAGCATATTGCCCCTAAAAATTACGATAATCATAGACAAATAAACAGAGATAAGAAAACAATAATTACATTATCTATTCCTAATCAATAGTTACTGGCTAGAACAGTTGACAACAGTGCATTATGTAGCTATAAAATAAATATGTCATAGATAGCAGACGTGCATTATATTTCCACAATAATTATTATACTGTGTTGCCATTGCCAATGAACTTGACCATAGAAAAATCAATGTACATGATTATTATAATATTATTAATAACTTACCGACTTGACTAGTAAAATTATTACTAGAGTCATATCTATTAGCTATTTATGTGCATCGCACATTGAAGTGCAGTAATTTTTTATGCCCTCGTATATAATAATGTGAACACGCCTTTAATGACGTTATGATGTCATCGTTGTGTGTTGCCAGCCGCTATTATTCTGTCCCTACCATAGATAACTATATCTAGCTAGCAATAGTGATGCCAAAACCTTTTTTAAATATTTTGGTTTATCCAAATTTCTTTGCACAGATTCCTGCATTTTCAAGCACATATAAAATTGATCTACCATCATTTGAACACGGCAATATCTCTTAGAATGTATGAAATCAACTCCTTTAAGAGATTAGTCAGTTGCATTATGCATTATCGGATACCTACCCGCACACCACAAATCCTTTTCACGGACATTTTTCAGATTATTTTAAATGTGCTAAATTAAAAAAAAAATGTAGGCATCCTCATTTCTAAGTGACGTAGAAAAATAGAAATAGGGTATTTTATGGAAACTGCTACCTACAAATTATTTGATCTGACATAGAAACACGATTGAGTAGATACTTTCAATTTGCAGTGAATGTAGTATAGTTCGCCTCGTAATAAATCGTTATAAGTTTAGATAGATATTGATATACTAACCATAGACTATACACGGGTGATGTTATATTTGTAGTTATTTATTCAAGGCTGATCTAATAATGATCTTCCGCTTATTGTCTATGCTGTGGTGGGCTGTGGAACTACCTATATTAATAGTATTTACTCATTACATAACACAATAGCTTTTGAGCTCGACATATAGCCCAGATATACAACTTTCAGAAGTCCCCTGGTGCAAACTTGGTTTAGTGTTGCTTGATGTGATAATAAGATATGGTTACATTTTTTCGCTACTATCAAATTATATTTCAGAACTGTTGTTTAAAAAATTGCCTATTTTTGGATTGTTAGAATAAACTGGCAACATTGTTTTTCTAAGTTGTGATGACGGTTTGAAGGGATTATCGGAGTATTTTTTTCTTTTTCCAACTCGCAAAACTATCTTGCCTTTGAAATTATTTCTCTAGCGCCACTCTATAATATTTTCAGCATTGTAGGTTTCATGTAAAAGATACAATGTGAGAATATTGAGAACCTTTGACAGCTCTTATGACAAGGTTCGACAATCAGGGCTACCAACAATACAATCTCGAACTCTGCTTGAAGCCAACCTCCGCCGGTGGCCAAGTTAGAGAAAATGATCTGTACCATCCAGTTTATTGATGGTTTTTTGCTTGCATCAGACCAAATTTTGAATTTAGAATTGCGTAGAGCGGGACAGATTTGTTATACATCCGTCATTCTACAACGCACAGACTATTAATATTGCCATGTTATGAAGCTTTCAATTAAATATCAATTTTATTGTTATATGGCAACTAATTACATTAATAAATTCGGTTGATATTATTATAATTCAAAATGTAATTTTGTATGACTGAATTTGCATATGTAAGTAGGCAACTGGCAAGAAGAATCCAAGATAGGTGTATTCAGAGAGGTATGCTCACTAGATAGTCGACAGGGATACAAAAAGGCCTCCTAGTTTGCCTCATAGCGATTGGTGGAATTAATTAGGTTGTTTTATTTTATCTAATAACTCTGAGAGATAAAATTAGAAACGAAGAAATCAGACTCCGAACAAAGGTTACCGACATAACAGACCGTATCGCTAAGTTAAAATGGCAATGGGCAGGACACGTTGCGAGACAGGGAAATGAGAGATGGGCACCCAGAATCGTAACATGGCGACCATGGAAGAACAGAAGTCTTGTAGGACGACCCCAAAAAAGATGGGTAGATTATGTAGTGCCTGTCGCAGGAAGAAACTGGTTGAGCAAAGCTCAAAGTAGAAAAAAATGGAAAACGTTAGAAGAGGTCTATATCCAGCAGTGGAGGGATGGCTGAGGAAAAAGAAGAAGAAGATTTTATTTAATGTAACTCATTTGGTAGAGAAAGCATTCTCTAGCACACATGATATCTGTGTATCATTAAATGATTTATATTAATCATAGATCGTAGATGATTGCGTGTGAAAGACCCGGCAACATGCGCACCAGCTGTCGTAGTAACCACATATTGTAAGTAATGATTTCAATGTGTAATTAGTACTTATAATACAAAGTATATGAAATAACATCTGACAACATTCAACTAGAAAAAAACTATTTTCTATGTATTTTGTAATGAATGTCTTTACCAACATTTAAAAAAAATCTAAAAACAGGAGAACTAATGCCTCCGCCAGTCGCACGCGAGCTTTTAAAGTAAAAAGGCGTCAACGGTTGGTTACGTACATATCAAGATAAACCTTCCATCAATACGCCTTTATGCTCATGAACACCAAAAGCTTGTGTTGGCTCGCGTACGTCTGGCGGTGGCATAACTTACTAAATAATATGCTGAATGGCCCTAAAATTTTTTTGTTTGAAGCGAAATTAACCCCAAAAAATGGGAAAAACGTCATTTTTTTATATTTTATCATGCGATTGTTCGTGCGATTTTGAACCTAATTTTCGGTTGAGTACCGAACCTTAAAGTTAAAAGCGGAAAAAATTGGTGAAATTTTCAGAAAAAACAAACAGTTTTGTGTCACTATCTGATCCCGTGAGTCAAATTAATGATGGCACAAAAAAGATTTTGTTAGATGGCCTATTACAAAATAGATGAAAAAATGGGTTATTCCATTTGGATTAACAAAATGTTTTAGATGACCTGCGCAGATAATACAATATTTCAACGGTTTATAATTTATACTATATAGATCATTAATCCGTGATCTTCGTGATAAATCATATTTTTTCCTCAATCGAGGGTGAAGACCTTGTGTTTCCGGAGAATCCGCCGAGGTTCTTATCCTTTTTATGACCCATGATTGTGTTAAACATTCTCCAGAGATCATTTCTTGGGTCGATCACCTTTGCATGTTTACACCTGTTAAAAGAATACGCCGTAGGTAAGCAATTTCGCAAATATATTGTAAATTATTTTCTGGAATTAAGAAAACAATGAAATTCTATCTGTCTATCTATACCATCACGCCACTTCCCTTGCAGGGTAGGCAGAAAGGGCAGAACGCCAGACTGCCCCATCCTTACACACACTCCCAGCTTCCGTCACATTCATGCAATTTGTCATACACGCTCTCTATTCCTTTTACTCAGAATGCGTCCATCCTTGAGGATTTGGTCAACATGATCGATCCAGGTCAGTCTCAGACGTCTGCACTTCCTCACACCTCTTCGCTCACCAACATGTATATTTTTGTCATCCCATTCATTCTCTCAACATGCCCAAACCATCTTAGTTTGTTTACTTTCTTTTTAGTCACAACAACCGTCTTGCATTGAAGGACTCCCACGGGCATAAGGCCCTCCGCATCCCCGGGTAGCACAGGCGCATATAGGGTCCTCTTTACCCGCACTTCTTGGCAAAATATTTTCAAGAGGTGGGCTTAGGGTTAGCCAGAAGGGAGCCCCCCGACAAACCCCATCCCTAACTTACATCCCTTCAGTGTCCTTGTCCAAGGATGGAAACATATTTACAATTATTTACAGATACAAAAAAAAAGTAAAGAAAACAGCAGAAATCTTGAAAACTGTCTTGCAGTCACTCATTTCTTTAATGGCATTATTCCTTACAATGGAATGAAAATATTGCACCTAATCTAGATTCTATACAATTTTTATGCGAGCCACAAATCTACCAACTCCATTAGGATCTTAAGACCGGTAGCATTTTAAACACCACCAACAAAAAAAGTCTCCCATTTAAATAAAAAAAACAACCAGCAAAAGAGACGACTATATACGATTGTTATATGGTTGGAGTGAGACAGTTATAAAGTTATTATGACGGTTTATATTATAATGGTGCACACTGCACGTGCATGAAGGGCTTGCAATAAGTACACGAACTCATTGTACATACATCTTATAATTGTGTTATTATTACTGCGTTACAATGTATTCGGAGTTCAATGGTCGTTGTTTCATGGCTAAACAACATTTTTTCGTGATATCTTGCAATTATTACATTTTATCTCAATGTCGCGTATAATTATTACATTTTTATCTGAAAGTCGTGGATAATTGTTGCATTTTTATCTGAATGTCGTGTATAAGTGTTACATTTTTATCTCAATGTCGTGTATAATTATTACATTTTATCTGGATGTCGTGTATAATTATTAATTTTTTATCTTAATGTCGTGTATAATTATTACGGTTTTATCTGAGTGTCGCGTATAATTATTACATTCTTATCTAAATTTTGCGTATATTACATTTCTATCTGAAGGTCGTGTACAATTGTTATTTATTTGACTTATTGTCGTGTATTTTTTATCAGGATGTTGTGTATATAAAATTTAATTATGAATTACAGACAAATTAGAAACAGCTTAGTTAAAATGTGGTAATTAGAGAGATGAGTGGATGTAGAGAGCGTATGTTAAAAAAAACACTTAAATATTCAAATTGCAAAGAAAACTGACAAATAAAAACGAAGAAATATGACAGAATGTTCCATATTCAAATTTGAATTCGAGCAATTTCAAATTTAGATTAATCTACTGTTAGTTTGGTACACCTGTTAGCTATATTCCAGTAGCAATGTAAGTACAACGTATCATACTCTTACATTGTTGAGGATTGAGATAGTTTAAGTAGTGGTTGCATCTTGTTAACTGGGGATCTTATCTTAGTACTGGTTTACTTATTAGCTACACTTGACATACGTACCTAATAATACGAGTAATATGTGGGATACCAATGTTAGAAAGAGAGGAAAGGAAACCACAAAGTTTATGGGAATTTAAACGCATAGACAAAACGTTCTGTAACTAGAAGATAAATTTGAATAGTACTATCTATTATTGTAACTAATGATTTTTCTTTCTTGTCCACAGGTAAAGTCATCAGATTCATCTTTTGATGTAAGTACAATGAATTGAAATAACAATTAACTATCTTCTTCTGCTTCTTCGGCCTGGACGTAGGTCGCCTTCATTTATTTTTATATGCCAAACAATCTTGAGCTATTTGCATCCATATTCTGTAGTATATAAAATGGTATTGGTAAAAAAAAAGTCGTGTCAAAGTTCAGCAACGATGTCCACTATTAATTTAGGATGCCAAAATGGCAGTTATATGAGTCATGAGCAGCATCGCGCCTTTTTATGTAACGTCCTTTCGAACGTCTGTTTTTGGTTGTCCCAGTTATCTATAATTTGGTTATTTCAGTTATCCATACCCATCTAGAAAGTGTTGGTTCGGACGGACTGGATTTGGATAGATAGATACTTTACCCCAATTTCAATCAACATTTTTTTTTATATAAAAAAGGATCTGGGCTTGCATACACAAACTCAAATAATTTCCTCCACAACTTGCACTAGGCTAAAAGCCTGTATCGCAAAGTGTGAAATACTAATAATAATTTGTAGTTTGAACCTGGCACCTCCCGCTCGAGAGACTGCCGCCTCAACCAACTGCGCCAACCATGTACTCATGATGCATTTAACATGCCATGAAGACATTTCAATCAACAATTAACTTGTCACGATACCAATACCTTATTTTGATGTTCGTCAACAAACCACGCCAAAAGAACATTCTGACAATTTTGTCATAGTTCTACTTCTTAATTTAGTCACAGACTACGTCATAGATGTTCATGACATTGCGATGACTTATGATGTCGGTACACTTAACTACTACTTGGCACGTGGGATACCAGTGTAAAAAAACATATCATTATACAATATACATGTATACAGTCCACCCACTTACAAGAGCAAATATTAGTCATGGAAACAGGGAGTTTGTACTTGAGAAATACATTTTTATTTCGAAACGATCTTATATTTACATTGAGGCATGTTCATTTGTAGTTATTCCTAAAATTTTGCTAAAATGGTTTGAGCATGTTGAGAGAATGAAGGATGACAAAAAAAAATATTTTTTGAGTGAGCGAAGACGGGTGAGGAAGCGCGGCCGCTCGATACTGACAAGAATGGACGAGTTTTGAGTAAAAGGAATCGGAGAACGTATATGACGAATTGCATGAATGTGGCGGAGACTAGGAATGTGTGTGCAAGGGTAGGGCTGTCTGGCGCTCTGTCCTCTCTGCCTACCCTCCAAAGGACGCGGCGTGAGGGTATAGATAGAGATAGATAGATAGATTTACTAAAATTGAAAATATCATCTCATCCTTTTTATTACACTCTCTTTCTTTCATTAGTTGCCCAGCTATTCCATAATTGTCTATATCTAGTGTACTAAGAAAAGTTGACTTTTTTCGCCTACTAGTCTTGAAACGGTATCTGCATAATTGGCCCCATAAATACTACTTAGGAGTACCCCAAGGACCTTTAACATGACACTTTTCCCAAGTGACGTCAATAATTTTTTTCAAGTAGAACGTATTTCTAACTTTTGAATTTCGCGTTCCATTATGACCAATAAAAGAATGCGATATCTCCAATTCTCTCAACCAATGAGATAGCGGAATGAGCTGTCACGCTCGTGTGACGTCATATTAAACAAAATAACTTCGACTACATTGTAGGAGTTTCGTGGAATCGACGGGAAATTATCGAAAGGAGGGTCTGGCAACACTCATCATCGTTTCGTTCGAAATTCGAATCAATACTTTCTGATATTTTGTTGCCATAAATAGAAACATTGTGCATGATGTATCAACATTATTTCAGGTGGTTACGTACGCTTGTCAAGTTCATTGACACATCAAGGACACTCCACATAATACAAATGTAGTTGGCCAGTAATTATTGTAGTAATAACTGTATATTTTGGCACCGTTTAATGATGTGTTATTTTATGTAGAGCAGAATAGACATTTTTTTTATTAATAAACTGTAACTCATTAGTTTCTAGACATTCTGAAAAATACCCTAGACTTTTTGAACGTATGGATGAATGAGAATATGTTTTAGTGAACCTAGAAAAAATCATTCCATAGTTAGCCACCTCTGAAATTTACTATTCCCGTAGTTTGTTAGATTCTTCTTCTTCGTCATTCTCGGCCGTTTTAATTCCAATGCTGGACATAGGCCTCCCCTTTGACTTTCCACAGATCCCTATTCTGGGTCCTGGGCATGCTGCATCCACTTGCTTCCTGCGATTCGCCTCACATCGTCAGACCATCTTGCCTGAGGTTAGATATAATGCCATAAATTTGGTTTATAAAATGTTTAAGGTAAGACACGGTGACTCTAGCGGATAGCTTTTGATATTCACTTCCCTTTTGTACAGCAGATTTGGTCACTTACGTTATTCTTATTTTGCGCTTACACTCTCATACAAATATTGATAAAGTTGAAGCGATTATGTAACATTTTTTATTCAGAGCATATTCACCAAACCAACAACAACACCAACAAACCGACTTTTTAGAGTTATTTGAGGTCGGCATCTTTGGTTTTATTTGTTTGCCATTTCTCTAGTATTATGATACGCTATCAAAAATGTCAAAAACATATTTCGAAATGTGATTAAATTCACTATATCTATTTTTATAATACCTATGGATATTTTGACGATAAGCTGGCATAATTAAAGTATGACAAATTGTGCGATTCGAAGAAATTTATTGATAATCTGATAATATCAAGGCAGAAATACCATAACTAAACTATATGTATATTTCACAGCGTGATGCAATATTGCTATGTTTGTAGCGTCAAGTGTGACATTGAATCTGTTACACATTACATTGCATTATGCAATTTTATTTCCCACCCACTTGTGTGCATGTAAAATCTAATGACAGGTTCACACGCATGCCTAACATCGACAAGCCATCACAAATTCAAAGGTATGGATAGTGCGCTAGGATTGGCTTGTATAGGCTTGTTGGCATTTGTGGCAGATCCGATTGAGTGTCGGTTTTTTCACAAACCGAAGAAAGTTTGCGAAGTGTCTACACGAGGTATCCAAACTACCACATAGATAAATGATAGAGGCCTCAATATGCTACCCTGAGGGACGCCATACTCCACTACCCCAAATTCACTAAAATAGTGGCCGATTTTATGTTTTAATATATTGCAGGTATACATTTTTTGATAATTCCAAGATCATATGTAGTCTACCTACCTACTTACATTTTTTAATTAGGGCTTCTCCCACTATATTGTTTCAATTCCTATAAATATTCACTGTCTCTGTATTCTTGCTTACAATTGCCTGAAGATGAGGGTGCAAATCCTCCAAAGTCAATTTTGTAGATTTTAATCTAAATATGTAGTTTTTTTTCGTTTTTCCTTTAAAACGGACTTGCACCCTGCTACGGCCGAAAACATCGAGATTATCATATCTGGTGCTTTGAGTTTGCGGCGAGTGTCAAGCGAGCGGACCAGCATAAGATTGCATATAATGTATTAAATAGATTAGTGTTTAATACGAGTATTATGTAATAATGTTTTATTTATTACACATGGCAGATGAAACCACTTGAAATTCCTCTATTAAATACTCTAATAATAATAGTTTCATAACATTTATAACTCAATAATAGCTTCCCAGACAATTTGAGATATTCTCTCATAGTTTTAATACGCGGAGGCAAGACTTGCCAACACACTCCACAGTATTATCAGCCAGAAGAGTCTACATATTATCATTCATGATTCACATATAAACTCATCAGCCTAATACTGGGAAACATTCACCTATCCAGATATCACGGATATTACAGGAGTAGGCTCAACACGGGGCCTAAAATACAAGCATTGTGCCTGAAATATCAGTATTCAGAAATCGTCTTACAATATTGCATATTAATAATTACCGATTTTTGCATTTTTATGTATAAATTTCCGATACGGTATGATCGTGTCGTCATAGTTGGGGTTAAGGAGCCTATATAAAGGTGGGAAGAACAGATACAGGCTTTTAGCCTAGTGCAAGGTGTGCAGGAAAGTATTTGGGTTTGTGTATGCAAGCCCAGATCCCTTTTTTTAAAGAATAAAAATAATTGAGCCACTTCTATATCTATGGAAAATCTATGGTGGACGCCATTTCCAGTGCAAACATATGATTGCGTGTCATATTGGTTGTCCACAATTACATGAAACCTGGTGATATTTCAGTGATTTTTGCGGCTCATTATGTATAATATAATCAGTGTGGATTATACAGGTTTCCTAGTTGGGGTCCGGGACCTTAAGATTTTTTAAATGTTAACAACACCAAACATAGCAATATCAATTGTATCCATGCGAAAACTTATTAGGAACTCTAATATTAAATTTAACCCTCCGTTCAAATATCGAATGCTTTGAATGGTATCCTACGTATAATATTGTTGTGTACCACTCTTACCCGCAATAAACAACTTTTATCCATGAGTCATCGTGTCGATTTACAAGTTACAACCATAGAATCGAAAACTGATCGTTCTTATAGTTAGTTAGTTCCATAGATTATAGAATATGTATTATATTCCTGACAGGTCATTGCTCTATTATGCTATTGCTCCACGATGCTATTAAAATTTATGATGAAGACGAAATCCTTACAATTTTTTTATTACGATTGTTTTCTGCTCCATTTATTAAAATTTTATAGCATTTTGTGTAGTTATTAGTTATTTTATTTACCTGTTTTAAAATTCTTGGAATTGTAAGTGAATCAGTCATTTTTAACCAACAATAAGTAGTTTTATCACCTAAGTGACACCAAAAATATTTGATTAAAATTTCGCAATACATTTATTTCATACATCAGGCTTATAACAGTTATAAGTGACATCGTCAGGATTATAGTGATCACTTTTAAGGCTCGCGACCCAACTATGACGTCATGGTCATTTCCTACGGGAAATAAGGTTCAAAATAGCATGAACATTCGCATGATAAAATTATCAAAATAGCGTTTTTTCCATGTTTAGGGTTAATTTTGCGCTTCAATCAAAAAACTTTTACGGTTGATCCCTATATTTTAATGCTTATTATCAATACAAAAAAAAGAAAACTCCGAGACTTTCGGGAAACGAGTTTTTTTCTTTCAAAGAGGTGTTTTTCACAATGTATTTTGAGCAATCTATACAAAATATAAAAAATCTTTTACGGTTATTCCCTAAATAAAGGTTCAATGCATCGACTCTATTTTTTTCAAAGGCATATTGAGTAAGGTTGTCGAGTTCCAAGGTCTCCCGTTTTTAGAAATTTTTGAAATGTCAATATGCCTTCTCTTGCTAGATCTGTATAGTTATGGCAAAAAAATGTGTAATACATATCGATAAATCGAAAATATATCTACCTATTTCCATACATAGGGTTACTATGAAATTGTGTTAGAAGTGTATAAGGTTAGACCACCTGTAGATGTAATAATATTATTATTGTTCAAGCCCTCTATTCATCTGTTCCCTCTATCCCCTCCCCTCTCCCCTTGTCTATCCTGTTTGTTTTTGTTGCGGAGACATTCGGTCAACGAACTTGCATGCATCATGTTGAGGGTGTCTTATACAACAGTACCTACCTAGAAAATATAGTAATATCGCCTTATACTAAGTCCCCCATATAGGCAAGCTGCACTCAGTACAAGGATTTCAAACCATCATGATGTGGTACATAGAACATTAACGTCATAAGGGGACATTCATTCTTATTTCAAAAATTATCGATTCCAAATTCAATACGTTTGACGTTCGATTGATTTCGAATTCAATTATCGTTTGTTATTCGATTGTTCTCTCCTTCATTTGTTTCGTTTTGTTGTCATTCACCACCACTACTAACTACCCTTATGTTTTTTTTGTTGATTTTTATCAAAAATCAATGTTATTTATTGATACCACGATAATTCGTGCGATAATTTTGTGTGGACACAAATAGCACTCATTACCACTTTATCTGTCGTTGTCTGCATCTAATTTTTTCTTCAAATTTTAATAACTTCCCAATGTCCCAGCACCTTGAAATTTCGCCACATATGTGCTTCAGGTTTGCAGTTTAAAATTGTAGTATCACCGCCTCCTAGAGTAGGTACTCTAGCTGTGCTGTAACAGTTGGCAACATAGCATAATGATCAAACAGGACCACCACTCCTGTCAAATTTCGTAACAGAATATTATAATACGTGGTCCGTCATACTCGTTGTTAAGGAACTGTTATTCCATACATTTACTTAGCGACGGTGACGGCAACCTCGCCTATAACGTTTTCCTACATCATGGCTAAAGAAAGAGAGAAATGTCATGGTGGCGATGGTAGTACTGTTTTATCAGTAACACATTTAAATTGATAAATTTTAATTCATTTAATAAAACGTTTTTAGTCACAGTTCAAAATTAGGAAGTTTCGAATTTCAAATAACCATAGAACAATTCATTCGAATTAATTGAATCCATAGAAATCATTGAACTTTGTAAATGTGAAACGCAACCGTGATTTTAATTCGTTTTTTTTCTGTGGATCATCATTACAAAAAAACTGTATCACTGGGCATTAGTACCAACCTGACATACACAAAAAACTCGTATATTTGTAGTTCTAGGCTAGACTATAGCCCACCCATAGAATTGAAATCCAATACTTCTACTTTTTTCTATGATGATGTATATCCTTTCAGTCAGGTATCGTCGGTGTTCTGTGAAAACCTCGTAAACGCACTTACAACATCATTTTAGAAAAGGCAATAAAAATTACCGTCTAGTGAAAAAATGTGTATCAAGGTTAAAAAATTCTGTTGTTTAATTATAAAAATGTAAATATCTTTTTAAGTTGCAAAAAAATGTGATTCTCCGGTTGTAAAAAGATCTCAATGGTCATACGAGCTTTTCATTTGTAGCTATTGCAAATTGTATGTATGCAAAATTCATTATTTTACAAGTTTTTCGTAATATAGTACCTAGTCAATTTCAGATTATTTTTTTTATTAGATAAGTATAAAATTGCAACAAAATATATAAAAACAAATGCTATCGTTAAAAACCTTATATTAAAACTACTCTCCAAAATTGAGCAGAGCTCGTTCTTTGGGGAGGAGCAAAACACAAGTATAACAATTAACAGTTTTATTTATGCATATTACATAATATATGATTTATAAGAAGAAAACAAACCCGGTGTTAAAGAACATTTTGTAATAATTTGCAATCAATTGAGGCCATTACTAGGGTTGTATGTAGTGTTGCACTAGTTCGTTCTAAATTCAAAATTAACGTTACGAGTTTTTGGTTTCCGAAAGTTTTTGAGAAATTGTCGTTTCCGAGGTTTTTACTGCACAGCGACGATAAATATGAATTGGTGGCGTTCTGGCCAGGCACTTTCAAACAAAGAAAGTACCTACTTACCTAAAAACCATACAATTAATTCGTACATAAGTGCGTCAAATGTAGATATGTACACATATGTATGTATATATAAATGTACATTTTAGACTATTTCTTATGCTTCTGTATTTGTAGCGCTGGGGTAGATTTATGCAATAATGCAGTAGGTACCTACCTGCATCTGTGTCCGGTAAGTTCGTCTAAAATCAATTCGTCTAAAATCAATTGGTCTATTAATTATCAATTAGTCTAAAATCAATTCGTCTGAAATCGACGAATTGATTGTTAGGCAAATTGATATTGGTCGAATTGATTTTAGACGAATTGATAATTAGACCAATTGATTTTAGACCAATTGATTTTAGACGAATTGATAATTAGACGAATTAATTTTAGACCAATAAATTTTAGACCAATTGATCTTAGACGAATTGATTTTGGACGAATTGATTTTAGACGAATTGATTTAGACGAATTGATTTTAGACGAACTTAGCGTAAACCCCTGCATCATGTCTTTTGTCCCCTCTTTTTAATGTCTATGTATTTATATAGGTACATATAAATATTGTAGGTTGTTACCCCTGGGCCCTGATCAACAGGTTTCGCTTTGTTGAATGGGCTGCATTATTAGTACATAACAAAATGCACAGTATGTTATTTGGAAACAGAATTTGAATTTACGTACAACTGTTATTTTTTACGTATGGCAATGTTCTATTATAATGATTTCAAATTCAAACTAGGCGGGAGACTTTCGTTCTTTTATCCGAATTTTAATTTAGATTTTTACGCTTCTATTGGTGAGATTTTTAAATCCGTTCTTTTTATGAATGCACCGAAAATTTCTCATCAATAATGTTTTTTTTTCTTTTATTGAAATTTATTTATGGACATGGAACAGATACAGTCACAAAAACAAATATTAACAGGTATAATAGTACAAAAAAAAGACAATACACAAGACCAATAACATCCGTTCACAATTAACACACACGTAAAAGAAATAGATCACAATACATAGTTAATACATCTTACAAGAGCGGAGTGAAAAGTTCTCGGCCTAAGAAGGAAGCAGCATTGTTACAAAAAAAACTGTTTTTTCAATGAAGCTAATAAATTTGGATAAGAAATAAAAAATATGGACGACAATTTACACATATTAACAACGAACATTTTATTTTTTCATACTTATAATATAAGTTACCTATAATATACATATTTGTGTTTATATACACCGTGTCTTATTGTATGAACAGCTGATGTTTAAGTTTCGAATATAAATTATCAAATTCTTGTGTTCTCATTGGCTGTCCTTGAGATTTCTCTAATGGTTGACATTGTTTTGTTTTTCTTATACGATTCTAAATTTAAATCGCAAAATACATTCTATTCTTAATTTGAATTCGAAAATTATGTAACGTAACATCAAACGGGATGATTTGTACGTTGTCTATGGAACAGAATTTATGTAATGCTGTTATTTTAAAATGTTTCTAGCCAGTTATATTTAGCTGAGGTGCCCATGTTACTTCGCAAAATTTAAAAATATTTTATTTTGCGTTGATTTGATATTATATTCAAGTGAATCACTGCCTCCTAGAGTAGGTACTCTAGCCGTGCTGTAACACTTGGCAACATAGCATAATGATCAAACAGGACCACCACTCCTGTCAAATCTAGCAACAGAATATAATAAGTGGTCCATCATACTCGTTGTTAAGGGACTGTTATTACACACATTTCCTTAGCGATGGTGATGGCAACCTCGCCTATAACGTTTAATGTATTAATCCTACATCATATCTGGAGAAAGAGAGAAATGTCAAGGTGGCGCGGCGGTTGTTGTGTTCTAATCTCACAAAGTCCCGGCCTTTTTAAGTAGTACAGTCTGTCAAAAAAGAGTTGGTGGCGGATTAAATTGGAACTACAATTTTGTTTGCTGACAGTGAGGTCGCTTCTATTGAAATTATACAAGTGTTGCCATTATGATTGCCAAAAAGCTACATCGAACACCAACTCTTTTTTGACAGATTGTAGACTACTGTATTCACGGCGGTCTCAATGTAACTGTTCTTGTTTTGTCGATAAAAATTAAATCGATAAAAAATACAACAACAAAATACTTCGTACAGCGGTTGTAAAATGAACAAGAGCGAATGCAATCACGTCTGAAATGTGCAGTTAGGAAATTTTATATTACGTGTATACTTAATTCTATTATAATCGATCGATCAAAAGATATCGACTCTGTAAGAACGTTGTGTCGTGTTGTAAATAAAACATTGTTGCCAGTCATAAAAAATATAGCATTTCCTATTAAAGTTTGCGTAACAACGGTAGCCATTTTTTTATTGTTACAATTTATAAATCAATGACAAGCATTTTTTCGTCTTGCAACATTCATTATGACGATTTTAATTCGAAATTGTTTCTTTTGTGTCTAGTTTTGTACTTAATTCTTCTTCTCCTTAGCAATTATTAGTCCCAAATGGTGGTGGGGTCTACTTTTCTGGTGTTTCGCCGCCACTTTGCTCTATCTTGCGCATCCTCCGGTACAACGTCACTCTCTCTCATGTCCTGCCTCACCACTTCCCTCCACCTGCGCTTGGGTTTTCCTCTGGATCTCCTACCGGGAACATTTAAGGGTTTTTTGCCCTGTTGCCAACATTATACTCTAGCGGTCTTCTGGTGACATGCCCGTACTATACTTAATGTATACTTTAATTCCCAACTTAACCTAAAAAACATATTTCACATTGTTTATGTCTAGTTAAACCCGGATTCTTTTTCAGCCCTGGTCTTTCCACTGGTGGATATAGGCCTCTCCTATCCATGGAAATTTACCCATCTCTTCTGTTGTCGAAATATTGTGGCAGAAATCAATGTTGGTCATAGTTACGTTGTTTTTTTAAAGCGCTAAAAAGTGTTTACATAAAGCACCCGCAGCCGAGCCAAACAAAAAACACTTTAACGATCGAAAAAAACGACCTAACCGGCAAGTCCGCTAAAAAGTTCCAAAAGTGATGTTCTTGTCAATTAGTGATGGCAATAGATTCTAGCATTGCTATTCTTTTTTTCACTGTTGAATGATCATTTGTTGACTTGGTGCTTACTACCTACATGATTATATAACACATTGTCATAAGTACAATAAGTTTTAATAATCATTATCATTGCGCATAGCTTACTAACCTTGGAATTACATTATGGAACCACTACATATACGCACATAATTAATACTACCACACTAGTACACTGTAGAAATTTTTATTATATAACAAGCAAAGACCTTGTTTTATGTCTGCGAGATAAAGCTGCATAAGAGTGTCTAATATTTTGACATTGACAACGTTGAGTGGGCCCATAGTAACAGAATATGCGAAAAATTGCGTCAGGAAAATGAAGATTACTCAGCTAATACTAAAGATATCATCGTAATAAGACTTAAAACGTGGATAAATGAGAATATGTTTTAGTAACTCTAGTGGTTGGTGATTTTTGAGAATATTCTCCATAAAAGATAGTTCCAAAGTTACCACTAAAATTGACTGAAACTTGAGATTATTCCCGTAGATTGTTAGTTATAATGCTGTAATTTGGTTGATAAAATGTTTAAGTTTAGACGCAGTGACTCTAGTGGATATATTTGTGATATTCGGTCCCCTTCTTATGCAATAAGCCAAAATCGATTTTGTCGATTACGTTATTCGTATTTTGCGCTTACACTCTCATACAAAATATGCCAAAAGTTGAAGCGATAATAGGAACGATTTTTGCTCCCTTAATTAACAGTAATTCTTGCGTTTCTTTTATTGATTTCGTATTATGTTGAATTAAATGATATACTTCGAAATTATGCATAAATTAACGTTTCATTTTAAACAAAGAAAGCGTCATTACCAAAAATCAATGTTCATTGTCTTGCTTCGTCAAACTCTAAAATCGTCGAAAGTGACAGTTATTTAAATTTGGAATCGATCGCTATCTGTGCTGTAAAGTTTCAAAGAAAACGAGTCTTTGTTCTACTTTCAAATATTTCAATCGCTGAAAAAAGAACGTCAAAACAAAGGAACGCGAATACATAGTCGCCATTTTATTGTGTCACCGATTGCGGAATATTATTTTTCGTTCTCTGAATTCATAATGTGTGCTTCTTTGTAACAAATGACCAATTCATTTAGCCGCAAAACCGACGACAGAACGTCATATTAATAAAATGGTTGATGAAATTATTTCCGGGATCGCGGGAATAAGAGATTTAAAATTATTGGCGGCACAGAATGCGCGATAGAGAGAAACTTATGCGCGAGCCGCTCGCGTTTGAGAGAGACGCCACCAAAACAAATCGATACGCGGTGGTATGAGTAGTGCAGAGAGTATGCAGGTGTTTGAGATAGAGTGGGATGAGTAGATTTGACCTCGTGTGTATATTATTTGATATTACGGTGTCTGTGCGAGAGGGACAGACGGGCGTGTGGTGTGGGAGAGAGATGGAGCGAAAACAAACCAACCTCAGGAGATTTTCTTGTTGTTTTGATCAAGTACTCTATACAAACATACTTATTTCATATCTTAAACCTATTTAAACGTAACGATATTATGTAAATTATGTAATAATTCGGTATTATTCAAATTATATTCAGTAAATTTCTTTGTTTTGTATCAAAAAACGACCTATTTAGAGACTTTTCTTTATGACAAAGCAGAAAATTCTATGTTATTTGCATTCCGATGTCCTTTAACTTCTTTGTTCTTTTTTTAAACATCATTCGAATCTGTTTTTAAATAAGTGTCAAACTTTCTTTGTTAGCAATGCTTAGACTATAGCGTCACAAACATCCGACATTTTCTTCTCATTTCAAATTATTGTAGAATGCCATTTTGAACAACAAAGCATAGTGTTGTCACAACCGTGAAGATAAGAACAAAGCGAGACGACGCATACGAAATATTAATAAATAAGAAGGAGACGCAATGAAAACAAGTTCATAAATTATCACGTGTGAGAGAAAAAGAGACGAATCTCTGTAACAGAACGGGACGACACGAAAACAAATCGATAGACGTCACATGTGTGCGAGCGAGAGAGAAACATAATGCGCGGTTCGACCATGATAACACAAAGAAGTTTTCCTCTGGAAAAATAAAGATCACTAGTAAAAAAGTTTGAACGTTCAGTATGAATTATATAAATCATTGTTGAGGTGTATTTGTACTTTTTTATGTTGTCACCGCGAACTGATGTGTTTTTTTTTATGCTGTCGATTGCAGTTGTTTAGTGCGAATGAGATGCAACGAAAACAAACTTTGACCGGCTGAATAGATAAGTTTATACTTGAAGTACTCACTCGCGTACTTAATAAATATAATGGCCGTAAAATTAATTTATTCGCTTCCTACATTTGCTCCGTCATTGTTATTTGATTATGTATTAAATATTATAAGTATCTATTAGATTCAATCTAGAATACCTAATATGTAAATATAGCTCATGTTGACATTTGGTTTTTATCAATACAATATTTGTGTCTTTGGTTAGTTCTGTGTACTCGCACGCCATCTATATTTGAAAGATCAAAACATCGTCAAACTAAATCTATGACAGATACTTTTTGTTCATCAATGATTTTTTATTTTTTTAAAAGAGGTCTACTCTATAATATTTAGCATCTATGATTTAAAAAAGGGGCTTGCTCTATCTTATAAATACTACATCTATGTACCATTTTAAAGTCAGAATTTTCAGGAAAAATCTATATTTTATGTTTTTTGTCTATAAGTAAATTAAGAAGGCAACCAGGTATATTTTATAAAATTCTTTCTTTAAAATAATGCTGACTTAAAAATGTTAGGAATTTTAAAAATGTTCGCGAAAAGCGTATTTATAACGAATTATTTCACTAATTTTGTAATTCCTTTTTTTAAAAAAAGACGATACTATTCTTTTACATTTACGTAAGAAAGGTTTTTTGTTGTTGTTTTTCTTACTAGCCACACCCAAATCGTTAAGGGCACCTACCTAAAGGTTACCTTATAATCTTATATGTAGTGAGGGCCGTGTCAGGGTCATTAGACGGGACTGAAGGGATACAATTTTTCATAATGTGGCAAAAATTTGGGCGCATTTATTTTATTCTCTTCGAAAGTGAACATTACAATAAAATTCCAATACAAATCTTACCTTATTTCGTAAAAAGTTATGGAATCAAAAAGATGGTGGGTGCGTACACTATATAAATACCAAAGTATTTGTGCATGTGCATGCGAGTCCAGATCCTTTTTTTTAAATAGGGTTTTCGAAACATTTTACTGATTGATTTGGCTGTCGCGTTAGGGTAGTTTCTAGACATTTTGAAATAATTCAAAATACGAAGATTTTTTATTCAAATTGTTGCCAAAGATGTGACACATTGTTGACAGTTTGTATGCATAGATTATACTTCACGAACATCTGTATTAGAATGAAATGTCGTAATTTGTAATTAATCTTATACATATCTACTATGGAATAGAGTATCTGTTTGTTTGTCCTTTACGCGCTCCTAAGCCATTCATCCGATTGAGATGAGACTTTACCAAGTTGGTGTGCATGCCCCTGGGAAGGTTTTTAGGTGGGTGGGGTTAAGGGGAGGGGCATTAAAAAAGCGATATTAGTGTCGAATCCATTTACAGATGTCTGTGGCGTAGCAAGGCGCGTAGAGAACAGTTAGTAAATACTAACGATCATACTTTGTCATTTGTAGGTCTTTTTAACCTGATGCGATATCACCATAATAATTTTGTAAACCTACCTACATCTCATTAAATTTCACCGTTAATAATGCAATGTTTATTTAAATGGTCTAACCACCAATAATAATTAAGTAGGTATATCATTACCATAAGTGCACGCCAATGCTTCGAGTGCACTTGTTTCATTCCGTCCATAGATAATAATACAATGTACAAATACCATAGACAAGTACTATTAGTATTGAAATTAAATCAAGATGTCTAACATTACACACTACACTGAGTGGATGATTCATTTCTATGTAATTCTAGTACCATTTTATAAAATGCCGGTAAATTTATCTTTAACTACTAAACTAGTTAACATTACTACAAAGTAGCAGCTACTGGAAATACTCAATAATTAATAACAAGTATTCAAATAACAGTCTTGAATAGCAACCTGATTGAATGGCCACTGAACAAATTGACCGCGATTTCGTCAACAATAAATTTATCAATGTAGAGTTATGATATGCTAAATCACTCGCGATCGGGTGGAGGCCAATATATAAAAAAAAGAGTTGTGATATACAAAGTGAGAAAGTCTTATAAATAATACTCAACAGATGGCGATAGTGTCTAAAAATTGGTGCATTGTGAAACCTTCTTGAATTGTAGCATAACAATTGTAATGTAAAACAACTTCCTAAATTACACATTTGACATTAGGATGTTTTCTTTTTATTTTAACGGATCTGGGCTGGCATACACAAACCTAAATACATTCCTGCACCCTTCACACTAGGCTAAAAGGATGTATTGTAAAGTGTGAAATACATCGCCAGCGCCAACCTGCCATCTCTGGCTTGACAGACTGCCGCCTCAACCAACTGCGCCAACCATGTACACCGTTAAACACCGTCATCGTTTTGTTAAAAGAACTTTTCAAATATAGAACATATTTCAAATTCACTGCTATCTGCATGACAGGTACCACTAATGGCTGATGTTGGACCTGCGGTTTCTTTACTGATGCAGTTTTGCAACATGAACATTGTACAATGTGCAGGTAGGCAAGTGAAGTGTATACTTACATAGAAATGTTAACTAGGCATAACATTATTTTACTATTAACTATATAAATGAGCGTCGCCAGCCTCGGAGCTAGGCGGGGGCAACAATTAAAAAAATATACATATAGCATGAAAAACGTGTAAATAGCGCCGCAGGCGAATTTTTTTAGAGAGACATTGTGAAGGAGGTCGTGATGTGGTTTCGTTTATTTAAAAATGTACATAACAATTTAATTTTTAATTTAATTTATGAATAAAGTTACAAATACAAAATTTATAACTTAAAATTAACAATTACAGAATATTTGCACAATAATATATATGAAAAATGTTTTCTGTAGAAAGTAATAAAAAAATAGCGCCTAGGCCATTTTTTTATGAAACAATTGGATTTTGATGGATTTTCACACAAATTTTAGAAAAAACTATGTCATGATGATGAAAATGTGTGGTAATAATGGGATTTTTTGTGAAGTTTTGTCATTTAGTATGAAATAATATATACCTATTCCAATCTCTAGGGGGGGCTGTTGCCCTACCCCTGACGACGCCCATGACTACATATATATTATCTTGATTGCCACCGTAGGCTCAATCTCTTCTTCTTAACCACAAAACAAGAATGTGGAAAATGAGATTAATACACAACATACTCACTCAACTCATGCGCATCCGGCCTCTAGTAGCTTCTCATTATAATATCTAAGTACTACAATATCAACTAGAATAATATATGATACAACTACACATCGACGCCATCTTTAGAAATTAATATTCATCTCATCGTAACATCTGTCAAGACATTCTTTATTCAAAATTTATAAAAAAAGAAAATCGAATAATCCTCATAGGCACTGCATAGATAAAAAGAAGCAATGACTTCTTAATCCGGTCATAGATAAAGATTAATCTTTAGTGTCTATAAATCAAATTTATCGTTTTTTTTTACGTTAATGGTTTCAATATTTGAATTATTTGGAGAATGTGGACGATAGCTACATATTGATTTTTATAAGTGAATAACTTCAGATGGTTTGTGCATGTTGAGAGACTGAGTGAAAGAAGAGTTCTGAGGCTGACTTGGACCAATAATGTGGACTAGATCCTCAAGGACGCACTCGTTTTATGTAAAAGAAATCGTAAAGTTTGTTTGACAAATTGGATGAATGTGACGGAAGCAAGGAGTGTGTTTTAGGGTTAGAATAATGGGCCGGCGTTCTGTCATCTTTGCCTACCACGAAAGGGACGCAGAATAGATATATTTTTGTATTTTATTGCTTGCAAGATGTGGCCAACAAATCTTTATAGCAGTAATACTTGAAAATGATTTGACAAGACGTTCTTATTTCAAATTTCAAAAATTCGAACTACATAAGCTTGACATATTAAATTTTCTTTGTCGTGGCATAGAAGTTAGAAGTAAGTACCCTTCTGAACAAAAGAAACGAGGGTCTTATAATGCCTAATGAAAAATTCATGAACGAACCTACTTATTATGCTAATTCCCCTTGTTATAAACTTATATTGAAAGAGATTGAGTGTTCATTGTCACACAATCTTATAAAAATCTCCACGATTAATTTTATGACGTATCTAAAACACGGAAACTTTGTCTATGGTAAGAATGAAACATTTTATTTATCAGAGACTCACTATAAACACATTTGGAATCCTTGTACATTTTTACATTTGAATATAGAACAACATATCAGGAACAGGATTAATTCAGAAAAGAAAAGCTTTTACGAACGTGTAGAGATTTTCTTACAGTCACGAACATGTTGCGTTTTCAAAACGAGACATTGTTTTATCGAACAAATTTCAAAATTCGAATATGCGGTTGATTCATAGTTATTTATACGAATTATACTCGCACGCAGAATAACAAAGAAGACTGTGTTTCATAATATTATTAGGCATGTTGCTTCTTTCTTCCCATTACCTAATGGAGCTAAGTATTGTTATGTATTACATATAATACGCAACAGCTATAAATAATTGGATTACATGAAAGGGAGCGGGAACCTATAAGTACCTATTACCTATTAGGTTAGGGAATCCCTATACGAATTATTATAATACAAAGAAGTCACTACTACTTAGCTTCTGACTATAAAATATTACATATTATGTGTAGTTTCTTGAGAATACCTCACCAGCTGAAGGTATGAAATGTCATTACAATGCAAACAAACAGATGGCGGTAGCATAGAAAAAATTCAGTATGACAGTTTCTCATAAAGAAATGTATGAGAATTAGGTGCAATGTGATATATTCAGATAAACGACCTTTCAATTATACTGAATCTAAAAACCTACGCGTCGTGAAAGTTGTAGATGATTTTATATTCCACAGTCTATCAAGAAAGAGATGGATCTTGATGAGGGCGCTACTTGCAGCTTTTTGACGACCGACATATCATTGTTGAAGCAAAAAAAAATTGTTCTACTTACATAAATAATTTTACAGTTTAGGAGAGCACAAAATTTTGCTGGTACCAGCGACATAATACATTATAAGTACTACTACTACTATATTAAGAGCTACTACTATATTAAGTAGTACTTAATATGTAATCTCTTTGGCTGGTACAAACGAGTCTACATTCTTTTATTTCAAACCTTCAGCTTTTTCAATTCGAGTCAATTCGTTCCAAATTCAAAATACCTAACAAATCTTTTCCATGTGTCATTTTGTTCACCTAAATTCGATTTTCGAAAGTACGTTTACGAACAGACTTTCATAGATACCAAAATTACGAGCAAGTCTTTCTAAACATGTTAATCCTCTATCGTTTAGTAAGTAGCTACCTATTTCGAATATAATATTTCTTGTTTACGTTATCAGAATATAACCACACGTATGTTTACAGCCCGGAGGGAACGTCTTCTGCATAATAATATAATGAGTACGTAAGCGAGTATGTAATTTAGTTTAAATGCGAGTTACGGTACATGGATAATCCTACATCTTGTAGATATTGTTAAGTTGGTACCTACCTGGTATACCAACCTAATCATTTCACTGTAAACTCTCTTGATGACTTTTTGATGACATTCTAATAGAACGTTTCTTTCCATTTTCAAAATTTAAACCATAAACCAAACGTCACTGTCAAATCAACTCGAATATTGCGCAAGTATTTTAAAAGTAAGTATTTACGTTTTTCGGATTTTTGTACTTAATGGGCCTTTAACCTTTCATTGGGCTTCGGCGCCCTAAATTTTACTCAGCCAATACTGAGGGAATCGTCTTGAAACTGAAGACACTGATAGAAGAAAGTATGGACTACAGATCAGCTGTTTTAGAATTACAGGATTTGGAAATTCCTTGAATAAAAAAATATTCCTAAAGTACCCCTAAAATTTACGGGATCTGAAGATTTCCCGTTCAGTTTTTCAAATATAAAAGTATAATTTAGCCAAAATACTGGTAATTATAATCTTAACAAATCGGCTGTTTTTAAATTTCTCGCCAGGTTTCTTCTAAAAAGGTATAATTACCTTTGTCTTTCTTATTTCGCGCTAACATTCTCATACAAAATTTGAAAAGGTTGAAGCAAAAATAGAACGATTTTTGCTCAGTGCATATCCCCCCTTAATGTCTCAAAAAAATGTGGATTTAAAGCAATGTGTCTGTATGTTACCTACAGTATTCACTATCTCCATATTTTCTTGCATTAACGACATTAACCCAGTTTTTGATCCGTAATTTATGCCATGTCACGATAGCATTGACACTTTTATATGGAAATAAAAAGTAATTTTGTTTTGTGACATATGGAAATGTCAAACTCTATTTTGAATATCGAATAGAATACACAACATTCAACCTGAGCATGGAGTAGAGAGACCATCGCAATTTGAAGGCCTGACACTAAGCAATATGGCGGACATCCACCATAAATCCTAATTAGAAATAACGCTATAATAATCTGTTTTTGTGAATTATAGGTATTCAGTATTGATTAACAATTCTGTAATTTTGGTTACATTAATTTGTGTATTTTTCGTGATACACTTGCACTTAGTGATATAAAAAACGGCTACACATTTACTCAACAGAGTAGCAAAAATATGAACGTAAAAAAAGCAAAAAAATAAACGAAAATAATATTTAATACATGAAAGCAATTCTTTTTTTCATATTCTTTTCTACCGCAATCGCTAATCGTGCATAGTATTTAATAATCACTACTAATATACCTAATTCACAAATACAGATTAGGTATATAGTGTTACTATTTCTAATTATGTACGATACGTGGTGAACATCCGCCATACTGTTTCAATGTCAGGGCTTGACATCCACGGCGGCTTCAGTATTCCTTCCAAATTCAAATAATTAGGTCACTAGAGTATCTATGGTGTGTGATAATTTATGGCTGTTAAGAAAGGTTTATATCGTGTGCTGCGGCCATTAACTTCTTTATTGTTTTCTTTTTTTTCTCTATAAATTAGATTTTCATGCTTAGTTCAAATATTTATGATGTAAACAAGATTAGAGACAACATCTCCCACCGATTAATATTAATTTTATTTGGAAATTGAAGATATAAATCACTATTTTACATGACAAATAAAAAAAAACATATTTTCCCCAATATATTACTATCTATTATGTAATAAAATGGCGAAATTCTCTTAGGATATTAACATAATGACAGTTACATGTAAATGTAGTTATTTAATAAAAGAATATACATTATTCAATTTTGAAAAAGTCCTCTGGCGTTCTAGAACGACTTTCCTTTGTTAATTTTTCTTTATGCCATTTTTCAAGAGAAGAGAACCGTATTATGTATTTTGTACAATTTTGAGTACTTAGATCGGAGGTTCTAAGTGGAAGTTCATTTCAATTAGTACAAGCTTGCTTGCGAAATTTATCATTGCCCAATGTCCAACCTTTGAACATTTTCCTTTGAGGGATGTGATATACTTCTTTTGACCATACGATAAATAAATTAGAGTGTGTGTAAGCTCTGCCTACCCTGCGAGGGACGTGGAGTGAGGGTACAGATAAATAGATAGATAGAACTAAAAATTTTGCGAAAATATCTTCAAATAAACTTATCAAAATTTTTGTAGTTAGGTAATCAGGTATTCTGTGTTTTCGTGTCGTCATAATGTGATTTGACATTTCGATTATATGTTGCCCTACGTAAGAAACTAAGGGAGTTCCTACCCACACAAAAGTAAGTAAGTACCCCGGCAGTACTTACCTATAATACCTACAGACTAAATAAAGATCGATAGATGAGAGCTTGTCGTATTGGCCTTGGAGGTGAGAAAGCAATTTGACAGCTGTGACGGTGACACTTCACCAAAAAGAGTAAAATCATTCGATACAGTAAAGCTCTCTAGAATATGTGTTGAGTTTTCCCCTTTTTATTAGTTGCATGTGTTTTGTGCGCCATTTTGGAAAATATGTAGACCGCGTGAGTTATCCTTGAATGAAAATGTTCTACACTAGTGATGGCGGGAAAAACATTTGCGGTGAAGAGGCGCGGGGTCGGTGTGGCTTTTCAAAGGCCGTGGTAGAAAACCTATGAAAGCTTGGCAACTTGTAGAAAGGGTATACATTATATTTCACAAGTAGAATGGTTTTCTCTATCTTGGCCACCGTGCGGACATTAGCTGCAAGTGGAGTTCAAGATTGTATTGTTGGTAGTAGCCCTGATTGTCGAATCTTTTCATAAGAGCTGTCGAATTCTCACATTGTATCTTTTACAAATAACCTACAATGCCGAAAATATTACAGAGTAGCGCTAGAGAAATCATTTTAAAGGCAAGATAGTTTTGCGAGCTTGAAAAAGAAAAAAATACTCTGATAATCCCTTCAAGCCCCCATCACAAGTTTGCAAAACAATGTTGCCAGTTTATTCTAATAATTCGACAATTGGCATTTTTTTTTAAACAACAGTTCTGAAATATAATTTGAAAGTAGCGAAAAAGTGTAACCATATCTTATTATCACATCAAGCAACACTAAACCAAGTTTGCACCAGGGGACTTCTAACGTGAAATTCACTGTAGTTACGTCAGAGTACGACGTAACTACCTACGTAATCAGAAATGTTTTTTTTTTTCTCTACAAAGTTACGTGCTACGTAAAACGCGTAATACATCAACCTACGCGTTTACGTTTTGTGTAGGCGACACAGTAGTACTACCCACCACAGGTTTTGTTTACGCTCTCTTGATCATTGTTCAGTAGAGGTACCTAATTACTTTTCGATGTGATGAACCATAGATAACAAGAATTGTGACGTAATGATTCGAATCCTAATTCGAATTAGGGAACCTGTATAAATGGTAATTAGAATAGTCTATGATGGCCGGCTGGAATACTTTCATTCCATTTTTGAAAATTCAAATTTGAAATGTTCTAGAACATCTATTGTTTCAATTTCTTCTTATTTCATTCTACTGACACTACTGTATAGTGTATAATCCATCAAGAAAGAAATGGTCTCGGATTGATTTAGAATTGTACTTTTGTAAACTAGCAACAATGACATTTCTATTGAAATTCTAAAAGTGTTACTAAAAGTCTTAAAGCTACATGTAGCGCAAACAATATCATTCTTGACAGACAGATAGAAACATAGATTTTTTTTATAAAAAGGACCTGGACTTGCATACACAAACCTTTCAAATACTTTCCTGCATACTTTGGCTGATAGCCTGTATCGCAAAGTGTGGAATACATCGCCAACAAATTTCGCTTTAACTGCATCATTAAGCAAACCAACTGAACCAGTTAACTGGCACTGTCTATTGTATCTATGATAATTCAACTACCGATCTATTTATCTATGTCTTTTTAAACAATTGTTTTTCTAACCTGTATTGATTTGTATACTTGTAAGTTTACAGTTAAAATTGTGAAGAATTCAATTCCAGAAGTTACTAATTAACACCCAATCGTATGAACGTGCGTTAATATTCGTATTAAACAATATTAACGTCTCTATTTCATTTTATTGTTGGTATTATTTTACCTGGCAACATTATAACACCACAATACTAATAAATGATTCCATTCGTTTTTTGAATCTCCCGCTGTTTGACATATTAGTGTAATTGTACGTAGGTAGCACACAATAATCATGTTATTTAAAAATACTTTGTTCTATGTTGAAATAATGGTAACACTATATTTTTGTTTATGAAATATCAATTAAATTTTAATTATTTATTTTTATTGTTCTCAGGTAAGAAGATTCACACAATTTGAAGAAAACGCCGTGATTACCGTAAGTCGATGAAGTATAGCTTTTTTTTTACGTTTTTTTGGAACAATTTCTTTTATTTAAAATAATTTTCGGTACAACACTTTTCTTTGTGATTTTCGCAGAGAGAGTTTTTATCTTTGAAAAATTTTTCAGGGGTATTTTCCATACTTTTTTTTCAAGAATGTAATTAAGATATGAAAGATCAATTCACTAGAGGAAGGTTCAATCTATCTTCCGTATTTTTTCACAAAACATATTTAGCAAGGCTGTTGACACATTATTTTAGAAAGATACCCTTTTGGCCTAAGAAATGTACAATAAAAACTTGAAAATATCTTTCTCCTGTTCTTCATACTACACTCGGCGTGTTTTTCGAATTAAGGGGTCTTGAACGTGCGAAATAAAGGACCACTTCTTTTTATTGCGCCTCTTAAAGTACGAATATATCCTTTTTATATAAGACCTAAATAGGCTCCACAACGGTTATGGTTTGTTTTTATTCTGACCCAGTTTCTAAAAAAAAATCTGGTCCTGTTGTTTCACGATAAAAATATCTTCAAAAGTACATATTATGTATTTGTGTAGCGTAGTGGTGGCCATTAAGAAAAAAAATATACGTTTGAATTTCGAACATTATTGGTTCCTCCAAATGTTATTAGATGTAGGAACTACATTTGCGCCTCTTTTGAAAAGATTTATCGTTTTATCATAACATGTCGATATTTAGGAGACGTTCGTATTTTTTACATTTTCGAATAAAGAATCCGTTCCATATATATTTCAAATAAATGATTCGAAATTTGATTGTAAGATGTTCGATATCAAATAAAGAATAATGTTGATGATAATCTATAGATTTGTAACGTGGAGATAGTATTTTAATTTTTTGATCTGTCAACACTGACATTGAATTTCGTTCGAAATAATGATACTTATCTGATCAAGGCAGGTATCTACCTAATACGAAAAGTAAAAATCATGTAAAATAAATTACATTCATTCCATATTGAATTCTATCACTGCCACCTAGAGTAGGTACTCTAGCCGTGCTGTAACAGTTGGCAACATAGCATAATGATCAAACAGGACCACCACTCCTGTCAAATCACGTAACAGATTATAATGCGTGGTCTGTCATACTCGTTGTTAAGGGACTGTTATTCCATACATACATACATTCCATACATTTCCATACACAGCGACGGTGACGGCAACCTCTTCTATAACGTTTTATGTATTAATCCTACATCATGGCTAGAGAAAGAGTGTCTAGGTGGCGGTGGATAAACGCATACTTAGATGACTTGGAATAATTTTGAAATATGAATATAAATGTGAAAAAAAATGTCAGCTGAAAAATTCATAGATACATTATAAATATGGATAATTATGAGACAGTCATGATGTCAAATGATGCGGAAAACAGGTTCGTGTCTGTGCTAACAAATACATATATTATTTACCTTGTTAATAAATTAGTACGCAAGATAACTGCTATGTAGATGGCGCTTTAAATTACATCAGGGTTTTCCCTATTTCCATAACGCAACATGCTATGCAATTCGCCGTACTTTGTCAATTATATTTGGTTACATAAATTGCATAGTATGCTGTAACGAAACGTGAACAAAGAAATCCTGCACTGCGCATGTGTAGAATCATTTTATTGGGGAATCACAAATCGTTGACGGTTAGACTAGGTACATGATTAAACATTAATTTTCAGAAAACTTTTAATGGAACTCCTACTTGTTAGAGAAAATGTAACATTAGGTAAAGAAATTAACTAAAGAAAACATAAACATCATAACTCACCCCGCATCCCTTGCGGGGTAGGCAGAGAGAAGGGCGCTCGCCAGACTTCCCTAACCTTATATACACACACACTTTTCTTGCTTCGGTTACATTCATGAAATTCGTCATATACGCTCTACAATTTCTTTTACTTAAAACATGTCCATCCTTTTAAGCAATAAATGGACGTGGTTGATTTAAGTGGTTCTTGGATGACCGCGCTTTTTTAATAAAACACTTCTTTCGCCCATATACAGGATGTTTGATAGATGGATGTATATTTTTTCAGGGGCTGTAGTAGAGGTCATTTGGGATCTTTTGAGCCAAACTTAGCTTAGTCCAAAGTCGCACGGTTCTCGAGTTATTCGAGATTTTAACTTTTTATCGAAAAACCCCGAATTACTCAAGATTTACCCCAATAGTTTCGTAAGTATAGGTACCTACTCAGTTATGTAATTATGTTTTGTTTCTTGAATATGTGTTTGGTCTATTAAAGTCATTAGTTTCAATCTAAAGAAACAATAATGATAAAAAATATCGAATTAAAGTTTCGATAAATAGTTATTTCAAAAACGAGTCACGACTTTAGGTGAGATTTTCCTTAAGAAGAAAATTGCCTTAAGATTCAAAAATTTGGAAAAAACTTCTCTGATTTATGCTCTTTCAAATGATGTACAAAACATAATAATAAAATATTATTTTCATAAAGATATGGTACAATAACTTCATCTTTCCAAATTTCTGTTTTTTCCAAATTTCTGAATCTCAAGGCAATTTTCTTCTTAAGGAAAATCTCACCTAAAGTCGTGACTCGTTTTTGAAATAACTATTTATCGAAACTTTAATTCGATATTTTTTATCATTACTGTTTCTTTAGATTGAAACTAATGACTTTAATAGACCAAACACATATTCAGGAAACAAAAAATAATTACAGAACTGAGCAGGTACCTATACTTACGAAACTATTGGGGTAAATCTTGAGTAATTCGGGGTTTTTCGATAAAAATTTAAATTCTCGAATAACTCGAGAACCGTGAGACTTTGGACTAAGCTAAGTTTGGCTCAAAAGATCCCAAATGACCCCTACTATCACCCCTGAAAATATATACATCCATCTATCAAACACCCTGTATACAGGGTGATTGGTTCCGCTATTCAGATATTTTGAGAGGTGATAGAGGGTGTTCTAAAACGTAGATCTGCCAAAGGGATGTCATCCCAATTCTTAAGGGTTGCGGAGTTACACCCTTTTAAAAAAATTCCACCCCCGACATCGACCACCATCACATTTCACTGAATAACTCTGATGCTATGAGTCCAAAATTATTAAAAAAAAGGAATTTTGTCTTGTAATAAAACAAGATTTTAACTGATGTCAAAAATATTTAATAATAATAATAATAACTTTGCTAAAATTAAACACAAAAACAAAATTTCACTTTTTTTTGTTGAAAGTTTTGACATCTTTTAATTTTTTTTCAATAAAAACTATAATTAACTAGTACTTTTTTTTCTTTTAATAAATACACTAGACTCTTGTGAATAAAAATGCCGAACATTATCTATCCATATTTTGAACCAGTTTTTCCAAATCTTCGATTTTGTAAGTACATATTCGATAGAAAATGTATAATTCGCTACTGATTACCAGGTACATGTACCTACTTAAAGAGGTAATCGGTAGCGAAGTATACATTTTTTATCGAATACGTACTTCCAAAATCGAAGATTTGGAAAAACTGGTTCAAAATATGGATAGATAATGTTCGGCATTTTTATTCACAAGAGTCTAGTGTATTTATTAAAAGAAAAAAAGTACTAGTTAATTATAGTTTTTATTGAAAAAAAATTAAAAGATGTCAAAACTTTCAACAAAAAAAAATGAAATTTTGTTTTTGTGTTTAATTTTAGCAAAGTTATTATTATTATTATTAAATATTTTTGACATCAGCTAAAATCTTGTTTTATTACAAGACAAAATTTCTTTTTTTTATTAATTTTGGACTCATAGCATCAGAGTTATTCAGTGAAATGTGATGGTGGTCGATGTCGGGGGTGGAATTTCTTTAAAAGGGTGTAACTCCGCAACCCTTAAGAATTGGGATGACATCCCTTTGGCAGATCTACGTTTTAGAACACCCTCTATCACCTCTCAAAATATCTGAATAGCGGAACCAATCACCCTGTATTTTCACTGTCATCCTTTCGTCATTCATCCTTTCTACATGTCCCAACCTTCCTTCCGATACGATAATTTCGATATCATAATTTTACACTACTGATGATTTCCACCATGCATCATCGGTTGATTAAACCTAAACTCAACAATATTTCTTTAGTCTAACAATGGGTTCTGGAAATTTTCAAATGATTCAATCGATTTCAGGGAAATTAGACATCATACATGGAAAATCACCGCTTATTCATTAAACTATGGAAGAATTCTTTCATCTTTCAATTAATGTTTTAAATTGTGACACATAAATGATTCATCTTAAAAGCCATTGTCGTTTTAAGAACTTATTCTTACAGCCAAACATCAGACAGATTGTTACATATTTGATACATTCACCGTTTGCAAACTCTCAGAACTTAGCATTTCAAAGACAAAGGTTCAGTACGAGAATTGAAATTTGTATGGCGCCTGAAACATTATTCTAACAAACATATTGAGTATCGTGAATAATATATTTGAACTGTCAAATCTAATGTTCCAAATATCGTAGAACATTGATGTTTAAATATTTGAAATTGGAATATAATGTCGTCGGCAAATATTTACATACGCATAGACAACAGTAGACAACCTGATTGACGCCATGTCTTTGTTGTTTATGGTTGATTTCACCTATCATCGGGAAAATGCCGGGGAAATTCCCTTTCTCCTTTGTATTCGACGTTGCAAACGGGGTGTTTTAGAGTTTACACGTGCCGAGGGAAGTATATTATGTTTTATATAGTGAAAGCGCAACTGTGTGCAGTTTGAGGGTGGTTTCCTCCCTTCATTTTCCTCCCACATTCACCCATTTTCCCTCCACTTTTGCCCCCCGACGCTACTCGTGTTTGGTGTCCTTCAGAAGTGCAACCCTGGCTTGACTTTGATAATACAAAGCTTTTGTGTCATAAAACGTATATAAATTCTAGAACGATTCGTTGCATAAAAGAAAATGAGTCGGTTTAGAATAAATTTCAGAATGTGTACACCAACGCCATCTGTTGGCAGGTTTATTGTTTATGGAAAATTATGTTCTTTAAAAATTTTAAATTGAATTCAAACAAAGAATGCGCTCATTTCTATGGATTTTGTTCGCTATTCTGCTGCACATTCTTTTCCTTTCGCTTTCAAAAGACCTTTAAAGACCACAAAGAATGCCCTTATGTGTGTCAGAGATAGAAAAGTGCCTTAAATTTTAAATTTCAAGCCTTTTCGTTACCAAAATATCATTATTTTTTTCATAAATAGTAAATATTAATTCAAAGAAATACTCAACAGATACGTTTACAACATTTCAGAATCATTTTATTTTATGTAAATATGAGATCAGATATAAATCAGTCAAAAAAAAAACTCGGTGTTTATTTGAAAGGTAAACACTGAACAGTATGCGTGTTGCATTCAATATCAAATTAAAATATTCAAAATATTCTGACGTAGAACGCGTTCTAATGAAATTCAAATTTGTTTGGAGTTACTCGTTGTCGATGATGGCGTCACTAGTGCGGCTTCTGAGTGTGAGTGCATGCAGCCAATAGGATCAACTTACATAATTCTGGTGGAAATTGGGTATGTTTGTAACGCAGGGCCGTGGCAGCTTTAGCAAGTTATTCGAATTTCGAATACATATTTCAGTTGCGGTCGAAATGTGTTTGGATAATATATTGTTTGTCCAAACCGTTGGTATTCATTGACATTATACGAGTCTACAAAATGATTTGAGCAGTCATCGATAGGTGTGTAGCTCCTTTATACTGAATTTGCACATTTGTATTTAGTAGATATAAATTGAATTAGTAAATATTGTAGTATTAAATGTTGTTAAGCAGAGTAGAAAATAAGACGATAAATTGAATTCACCAGAAGAATTAGAATGAAAGTACAATAATTACGTTTATGTGTAAAATTAATTTATTTTATTACATTTTAACTCGTAAAAACGACATCCTTAAGGTATCGCTAATACCCGGCATTAACTTAAGGAGAGTATTAAGAACAGTATAGCCTTCGCTAAGGAATTCATTTGTCATCGAGAATCGCAAAATACTAGCTTAGCGATTGCAACCTTAAATTAAGGAAAAAAGAAAAGAACAGAATTGCGACCCGGTTCTCTCTACCCCGCAAACAGCATCATGTTTGACGGGTTATATCTAGTATTACAATAATACAGTGAGGGGTAAGCTACCTACAGATGGATGTAAGTGTAATACGGAGTACGGAACATTCAGGACAAAGGCAATAAATAGGACATTGCACCAGTTGCGTTGCGTTGCGTAACATTCACTGTAAGGCTAAGGTATTACAATCATATTTTAGGGAAACTAATGGAAATATTAGATACTACTTGCGCAGCTAGCGGAGAATTGCGGAACTAGAATGACATTTCTATACATGTTCACAAAATATGAGTTTTTCATTAATAGCCGTTCACATATTTGCTGTAACGTACTTGATTTTTTTTTGAACAAACAGAATTTTCAATAAATAGGTAATATAAAATAACAAAAAAAAATAATAAAATTGGTATTACTCCAATTAACTTGAACTTTATGTTGTTTCTTTTTTTTATTGTATAATGACTTCGCTGTTTGATAGTATTTTTGCGAGGATGATTGGTTTTAGTTGTTATTAGTTTTTTTGACAGTCTTAATTGTTGGTGTATGCTGCGGGCGCCCGTAATTGGAGAGTCGATATGAGATGTTTTTTTTGTTGAAAATGTAGGATAGGTACTTATTATTTTCTGTGTCATCATTCATTCTCTCAAGATGCCCAAAAAAATTGAACTGCAGGACTTTTTATAATAATTGGTCGGTGAAGTCATAGATCGATTCCATTTTTAAAAAAGAATCCCCTTTTTATCCCACAACTAGCGCCCCCAGTTTTAGTCCTTAGTACTTTTGTTTACATTATGTAGTTTACCTATATTATGTTTCACATCTAAAAGCTGTTATGATATTCATTATTGTATTATAATTATAATTGTATAATAATATTATTCTGATACCTGCTGGGAACACGATGACATTTAATATGCTAGAGAGGGTAAGTACTTACCTATTTACACATTACCATATTAATTATTCCATCATCTATGGTTATAACGTTCCATTATTTAAATCGCTTCACCGAACGCGTTCCATATTATTTAAATTTCAAACGATTATTACTTTGACGTTCCAATACATTTGTGATAGAATTCAATACAAACGATAAAAATAACATTTTATATTTGCATTTTTGAATGTTTTTCGTTTATTTAACATTTGTAAGATATAAATTTAGCCATTTTTAATTAAACAGCTGCTTTTCGTCTTCGTTTTCTCGTGTAAGATGTCTAAAAATAATGGTATCATTAAAAAATTCTGTATTTTTTCAAGAACAACTTCAAGTAGGTACCCTTACATAGACCCACTATTGTAAATTTTCACAGCGTGATATACCTATTTATCTATTGTTTTTTTGCTATCATTATGTGTCGTAGTCGACATCGGTAACTAAGGTTTCTACATCGAAGCATCTTTATCTTCAGGATTTGATATACTTAAGATATCAAAAGCTCGACTGAATTTCGGTATCTATACTGTTAGTCCAAGAGCCCGCTGCTTAATTTATGACGTATCTGTTTTTTGATCGAAATGTGGTATAAATGATAGCTTACCAATAGGGTATTACATCGCACTAGGGTTGCCTATCAAAATCTTGCCGCAACCCCCCCTGCCCCCCCCCGAAAAGGTCCCTCTTCGCGGTTTTTCGCAATTTATAGGAATATGGTAAGAGATAGGAAAAAGTAGTCAATGACAAAAATAATCCTTGCTAAATTCTCTACAAAAAATGTTAAGTCATTTTTTTCGTAGAACTAGCAGTTTACCCGCAATGGCCGGTCCAAAACCGAAATTCATTTAAGATACAAAAAAAAATGTATTTAAACTAAATTGGTTGAAAATTGATAAGAGCTACTGTAAAATAGTCAGAGAACAAATTAATTACCATAGTCTTAGCTACAAAATGAGCTATAACTTATGTTCATACATCTAATAATTTCGGAGTTATTACAATAAAACTCAGTGACCAAAATTCTTGAAATTTAGATTTTCATAAAATACCCAGTGATATAGCGCCGCAGGCCAAATTTTTTTTCCATAAAATGTTAGTAATAATGGGTGGAAGAATGTGAAAGAAAAAAAATCAAACTTTTTTTTTTATTTTTTCAATAAATATCCTGTTTTTTGACCGGTCATTACGGGTAAACTACTAGTCCTATGAAAAAAATTATGTAACGTTTTTTGTAGAGAATTTAGCAAGGATTATTTTTGTCATTGACTACTTTCTCCTATCTCTTACTATATTCCTATAAAATGCGAAAAACCGCGAAGAGAGACCTTTTCGGGGGGAGCAGGGGGGGTTGCGGCAAGATTTTGATAGGCAACCCTAGTGCGATGTAATACCCTATTGGTAAGCTATCGTTTATACCACATTTCGATCAAAAAACAGATACGTCATAAATTAAGCAGCGGGCTCTCGGACTATGTCGTATACCACATAGTCAAACAAAAAATGCTATGTTTTAGATATAGCTAAGTTTTGTGCTGTTAGCATTTAGCAGCATTTTTTTAATATTTAGATTATATTTATACCGTTAAAAATAAGGTTTAGGTATATCTAAGTTATTATAAAAATATCATAAAACTGCGTTTTTTCTATAGACTGTGTTTTGCAAATTGAATAACTCTAAGTTGTTAACAAAGAAAAAATATTTTATAGTTAGTTACTGAAAAAGTTCCCCCAAGTAAATGACAATATTTTATCTTGAAAATTATAGGGGGAAAGTCATGAATCCAAGACAAAATCTCTTCCTTATTATCGTCTACCTACGTATAAGATTCTCCAAAGAGTCTCAATTTGAAAAAGGAATTTCCGCCTTCGATTTTCTAAATTTCCTCGCCGGCAGCGCTCTCTAGCGACACGCCGGGTGAAGCAACACTAATAATAAAGCGCTGTGTTGCCATCTCTTTCTAACCTCCCCCGTAACAGCCCTTGTCCTCCACTAGACTCCCTCCATTTTCATCCCTCTTCCCCATTCACAATAATTTAACCTAAACTAGGTCACCGCTGCGGTAACCCGGCCTCTGTGTGAGCTATATTATATTTATGTCAAGTGTAGAGTACATTATATATTATTATAGCAACACTGAAATAGCTTGCGCTACACAAAGGGAATGCATTCGATATTCAAATTATCTCTATTCATAGAATGTTTGTTGCTTCCATATTTGAAAATTTGACAACACACAACATCGTTTAAACACAGAACAAAGAACGTTGCTACATCAAAACGTAAGCCACACCCAATTAGATTAACTAAATTTCGTACTCGTAAACTTACAAGGGATGAATAAAGATCATTTTTTGAATAGGGTTTAAAGAAAACTTTTTACGTCACTTAATCAAAATCCACAAATGACATTTGGATCCACAGATTTTCGCCAGCAGTTTTCAGAGAGTTCCTTAGCCATCGGCCCGTCATTGCAATTTGAAATGAATACATATCTACAAGTACCTCAAAACAATAGCACGATAATAATAGCCAGGTTCAAACCCCGACTCTGGCGATGTATTCCACACTTTGCGATACAGGCTTTTAGTCTAGTGCACACTGAAAGAAATCATATTTTTGATTCTTGTTAATGTATCAGTTGTTTGGTAGAAAATCCTAGAATAACGTCGAAATAGTGGTCTTCCCCGCAGCATTTAACTACAGTTTTGCTAATATATGAGTAAGCCTGTAGATTTGAAATTACGTAAAATCATAATGTATGGGGAATTACTTTAAAAACAACAGTTTTATGTCATGTCGATGTCTATTTATTAGGGTTTCCTGTTAAAATTACATTAAAAACTTTTATTTCCAAAAAGCAGAATTCATACTAACAAATCATAAAATCTCTACGTACATATTAACACGATATATTGTATTCCTAACAGTATTTTCCCGTAATGTACGACATTACACGATTTCTGTTTAATTTATAATGACTCGTCACTTCAATTTAACAGTTATATTCCCCAAAAAGATAATATAAAGGTCCGAACGTTTATAAATGCAAGAATATCATACAAAAATAACATTAATAGCTAATGCTAATCCAAAGCTAATTTGCTGTTAACTTAACATAATGAGTTTAAACGAAAATGCAGACTTAATGCTAAGTTATCAGGATTCATTACAAAATATTATGACGCGAAACGCATAATAACATTATTCTCGTGGAAAACACGGGATTATTCCTGTTAAAACTCAACGACATATGCGCATGCGTCTACAGACGCGTATACGCAGAGTGCATTATGACGCGATCTATCTTGTCTAACACACTTTTTACAATGCTCTCGCTGTGGTGAATTTATTTAAAGCATTGTTTGGACAATTCTTAATAATTAATTTGTAATAACTATCGTGTGTATTCATATACCTACTTACTGTGCTAATTAAAATAAAGTTGACTATAAAAATGGACGCGACTACTGCGAATCTTTTGACGAAGTGGGGAATATTTTTTGATATAATGGGAAAACGGCATGTTGTAATTAAATAATGTGATTTTTGTGAGGTTTTATCATATACCTACTGTGAAAAAATATGTACCTATTCCAGCATGAATATTGTACCTAATTGCTTGTTTATAAAGTAATAATAAATTATAAACTATATTTCTTTCCATTATTAAATATACATTGTAAACCATGTTTCTTTCTGTTATTTACCTTGACCATATTCATTATTATACCTACCATTTGGGATTAGATGATATTATCTAACGGTTACTATTTCTTGTCTGATTAATTCAAGTAGGCAAGTAAATATATGTACATCCATAAAGCACCTGGGTGTAAAAATAATTATAGTTAGAATATATATCATCTTATCCTCAAATAATCTCATTACTATTATATTTCTCTTATGTATTTGTGTGTTAATAATTCTTTTTTGCTGTAAAATATATTCATTTCCATAGAAATACTTGTAACGTGTGCTCTGATAATTTGCAGCATCACCCGTAAATCGGGTGCAAAGCCGTAATAAGTAAAGTGCTCTGATAATCCCATTTGCAATACCTACAAGTTTTTATATGGAATAATAAATTTTATTGTAAATACCTAATGTATAATTAACATTTATAATACTAAGGAAATATTAGGCCAACAATGCCGAATTTCTGGGAAAGAACATAGAGATGATAGTATAGTAATTGAGAAATATCACTATAAACCTGCAGATTTAAAAGGAAAGAATGTTGTTATGACAGCGCCGCAATTGAGAAATATCAGTCCTAACCTGCAAATTTAACAGGAAAGAATGTTGTTATGACAGCGCCGCAAGGTGCAAGGTGTGCAGGAAAGTATTTGGGTTTGTCTATGCAAGCCCAGATCCCTTTTAAAAAAATAGGTAACAGATATATAAAAAACAAAACAGAAAAATGAACAAAATATTGTAATACCGCATATCTTTATCTACCACTAACCTATCACAGTTCAAAAGCATGAAATTCGGATTCAAATCTCGTAGTTATTGATTCAGTCTTTCTTTGTTTTTTGATTCACGTGTACATTTCGACATTTTGAGAGAAAAACACGTCGATAAATTAAAACAAAATGGCTGCTTATATTTTGTAACAGTACCTACCAATCTACATACACGCGAATAGCGCACTTTCCTTCAATACATTATTACTACTTTGTTACATTCAAGTTTTCACATTTGAAACTTTGCAATATTCTATCTATGGTCGTGTAAAGTTTATTTATTATGTTGGTCGTGATGTGAACATAAAATGTGTAATCAAATTACCCCGTTATTGTTGATAGAAGTAATGAAATTTAACCAATAAGTCACTCAGTTCGTTCATTCCTATTTTAAATTTGACATTTCGTTCAAATATTACGACATATGCACAATACTTTTTTCCCTCACAATTCAAATTTCGAATTAAATTGGACCATAGCAATACATTCAAAATATTCAAACTCGCTATTCAAATTTCGAATGAAATCAGTCATCTTTTAAATTATGGTGGATGAGTGTATATTTAATGCATTTCAACCAGTACTAAAACATGATATTTCTTCCTAAAATCGACTCATGACAATCTTGCACATTTTCCACTCATTTCACACTATCGATCGGCTTTTTAGAAGCAGTTTTCATATAGAATCGTGTACCTGCTAAGCTAAGCAGTACAGAAAATATAAAGAAAGAGGCAAATATACCTATGTCCTGGGTCACGTTCTGTATCCGTTAAAATTCACTAGGCGATTCGCTCGATTGTTTATGGTTCTATTGTTCGCCGTTCTATCATCAGTGCGTTTCACTCGGTTGTGCGAGTCGACGTGTTCTATGTGCACAGTTGACACGCTCGGTTGTTGCGAATAACACCCAACAAAATTGTTGGGTGACATTCGCTCGCCATAGATAATAGAATGGTCCGCACGTGTAGTTCACTCACTCTTATTATCACGCGATATGTCTATCCCTTTCTACCAAAGAAGAGTATAGCGATATCGCTATCTCGATGTATATCTATCAACTCACTCTTATTAGTATTCTCATATCTCTATCTCTGTTTGACAATTCCAATTGGAACAATCACCCAAATGCGTTCTGCTTCGCGCGATAATCGTCCGTTGACACGCCGAGTGAAAATTAACGGATACAGAACGTGACCCTTTCTTCCTAGTTAGCTATGTATACATAGAAACTTATATACGTTAATCTTTCTATTCAAAATCATCTCTGTCTTCGCCATAGATGACATTTAGAAAGAAAAGGCTTTTCTATTTATTTATTTAGATTCCCTCAAGGCGTTTTATGCCCAATCCCACCAACTTTAACCTAGGAAGGAGAGCCCTAAGAAATTTCCATACAAAAACAGAGATAATATTCTATTTATTGAATAAGTAACATATTCTTCCAGCATCATCACAACCTTATTCCATATGAAATGCAACATGCAACTCACCTACGTTGGGTGCCCAAATATCTCCGCCAAGAGTAGGTGAGTTGCATGTTGCATTTCATATGGATGTAGGCTGTGGTGGTGCTGCAAGCGGATGTATTCCTTATTCAATAAATAGAATATTATCTCTGTTTTTGTATGGAAATTTCTTAGGGCTCTCCTTCCTAGGTTAAAGTTGGTGGGATTGGGCATTAGTCATCTCCAAATCTTGCAATCGAATTTGAACTCATTTCCAAACCAGCTAGAGCTGTGAAACTTTCACGAATTCTGTAAACTAGATGACATTACGATTCTGTACTACACTGGATCAGCCTTCTTCAGAGACAAAAAAGATGTAAAGCGTTTGAAGGGATTGAAGGGTTGTGTGGGGTCATGTGTGGTATCGTATGAAAGGACGTTGGAAAAGACATTCACATCGTAAGACAGATTTTGACTAGCTCAAGCCATTGGGAGACAGACTGAGCGATCGAGAGCATTCAGTCACGGCATACCGCCGTGTTTGGTATCTTATGAAAGTGTTTCACGATTAGAATTTAGATCTTTTTTTTATAAATGCGTGAACAATAATATGCTTAGTCGATTAAAAAAAGTTTAAAATTATTGTCTCTCTATCGGACAAATCAGTAATCCATGACGCGCGAAAATTTTTTCGCTCTCGGAGTAGGCTTCTATGGCTCTTGTGTATGAAAAGCATAGATGAAACACTTCATAGACTCTTACTATGAGTATGTGTGACATTTCTATGCGAGGATATATATTTTCCTCCGTTTACTTTACCTAAGATCCATTGATCGCCCCTTATAGTGTGCACAAAGAGGGCAACACGGAAAACGTTTCCATGTCCCGCTAATGGAAACTCAATGGGAAAATGCGTTAGACATACATACCAACCTTATAATATGCATTACTTATATAAGTACGTTCATTGGTTGGGTTTCAATATTTTCTTCTTCTATGGATATGAGTTTTGATGACAAGATTGACGTGAAAATAGTTTATTGTAGGCCTTTACCCTGTGACATAAGAATGTGATGACGTCACAATTTACGGAGATAGCAGGTTTAATGATTTATACATAAAATATTATATAAGTTTACTTTTTGCACTAAAAATAGCGTTCACTGTATTTTGATAAATATTTTCGCTGGTCTGATTCGTAAATGTGAAGCATATATTTTATTGTTTCGTCATTTTATTAATGTCTATCATAAAAAATATCTAAATTAAGGTATACCAACATTACAGAAACGCATATCTATCGATTTTTCATAATCACTACAGTATAATTCACAAAAACAGATTATAATATATAGTGTTATTTATAAAACGCATTTCCGGTGGCCACCTTGCTTTTTCAGTGCGTGAACGTCTATATGAAATATCAGCGTAGATCTCAATTTCGACTATAATTCTAAATACTACATGTGAAATAAATTAATTATTAAGGAATATACGATATCAAAATCATTAATAATCAAAATATTTGACATCGACCACTTAACGAAACGACCTTGGGACTAAAATAAAAATAATAGAGTAGGTAACCGTAGCCATGACTCGCTCTTGGACTATTTGATGTTTGTTTGAATTAAGAATAGTTTATGTAAATTTAAAATTCCACGTGTGGAGACCTTGAAGTTAGCCACAAGCAGTACATACAATAGTATAGGAAAATAAACCTGTTTTCATACAAATATTTACTATTTCATACGATACTGTTGATACCATACTGTTTGTAGTAAAATAACATTGGAAGTACTTAACTAATCTCAAAATAATATTAGATTTATAGATGTATGCATCTGTCAGTTTATTCATTATTTTAAAATAATCGAATTTGGAACGATTTGTCAGTGAAAGTATCCACCTATTCGAAATTCAACTTCTTTTTGGGGCTACGTTCTAATTAATCATTAATTTACGTTGTTTCACTAAAATAGCTTCATTTAATTAACTCTACGAGATGTGAGATAACGTGGCCGTCTTAGACCATCCTGGACCGACCATGTCGACCAGATCCTCAAGGATGGACGCGTTTTGAGTAAAAGAAATCGTAAGGCGTTAATGACTAATTACGTGAATGTGACAGAAGCAAGGAGTGTGTACAAGGATAGGGTGGTTTAGTTTTCTGTCTTTTGAAACATCCTCTTTTCCAAATGAAAATCCCAATTATTCGATGCCATAGCGCCATCTATCGAATGTTCTAATAACATTGTTTTTCTTTGTTTTTCCACAGATAAATCGCAAGGTCTTCCAATGCACCTGGCCAGGTTGTGTCATAAGATCCAACACCAGAACATCCATCGAAGCACACGTCAGAAATACACATTTAGGGTAAGTTTATTTTTTATTTTTTTATAATTTTAATTCACCGTCAAATTATAATACGTAATTAATTAAAAGTTGTATTTTCGATAGATGCTCTGAAACGCGCTTTCATGAGTTCCCTTTGGTTAACTTTGGAAGAAGATAAATTAGATTGCTTGTGGCTTAGGTAGGTAGGAGGTAGGGACGTGACGTCACAACATGGCTGCCAGTCCAAAACCTGGAAAAAAGGAATCGAATAAGAGACTTTATTTTGTGAATATATCCACAAAGCAGAGCTGGGCGGTACTCGAGTACAAGTACTCATACATTGTACTTTGAGTACTTTTTGTGTACTCAGTACTCAGTCACGAGTACATTTATTTATATGTACTTGTACTTGTATTCGGCGCATTTTAGACCAAAAAAAATACTCGAATACTTTTCCAAGTACTCGAGTACATTTCAAGTACTCGAGTACATTTCAAGTACTCGAGTACATTTCAAGAACTAGAGTACATTACATACTCATATCAGCTTTAATGTTTTTAATCATTTGACTTACTCTTTTGTACTTTGTTATTTTATGTTTTATCCTACATGTGACCTTGAAATATTGTACTGTGGTTAGTATTGCTCCAGAACAGACTGTCGCCTAGTATGGCAATAAAATCCATTGCTTACTTTTGTTTTTGTTGTAGTTATTACTGTTTTATAATAAATAAATGGGGTGTAAAGGTAGAATGCCTCCATGCTGGTACACCCCGGGCAACGCATTCCTTAATGCGGCTAAAGTTCTACCACGATAGCAAGCGACCAAAGTACAAGTGAAAAGTGAAAATTGCAATGAATAAGTCTAATCTGAAGCGAACCGTTACAAGATCTTGCTCAAACAGCCCTTGTCAGGGCTACTCGACGAAGGACATTGGCAACAATGTCCGGATCCTACAACTAAACATCGAGGGTATTAGCAAGGCTAAGACTGAATATCTCCAAAGACTGACAACTGAGAACAACACTGACGTAATATTGCTGCAGGAAATGCATACTGCAAATGAGGAACAACTCCTGTCCAGGGGAAGGCTGCAGGGATACACCCTGGCCGCTGCACTGCACCATCGTCAATATGGCTGCGCTACTTACATCCGCGAAAACATCCGAAACTGGGCAGTGGTGCACACCTCAGACGTAGATGACATATCAATCATAGCTGTTAGGATCAATGAACTCACTGTGGTAAACGTCTACAAACCTCCAAGCCGCTCTTGGCCAGAGATCGAATATGTTCCCGAACATTGTGTCCCATCCTACTGTGCTCATGGGAGATTTTAACTGTCACCACACGGACTGGGGGTACCAGAGCGAAAACCTGGAGGGGGAGAAGCTTGTGGGGTGGATGGATGTGACCAATCTGCAGCTCACATTTCATGCTAAGGAGAGGGGCACCTTCCGCTCTGCCAGGTGGAACCGCGACTATAATCCAGATCTGTGCCTTGTCACCAGGGACGGCTCGGGTAGATCCCAACCTATTTCTCGTACCGTGGCCGGGGACTTTCCCCATAGTCAACACAGGCCTGTGATGGCTACGATTGGACACACACTCACAGTCATACACTCCATACCAAAACCCCGATGGAACTTCCAGAAGGCGGACTGGGCAACTTATAAGACCATCTTAGACAACGAAATTGAGACCCTAGATCCACTCCCTACCAACTATAAAAAAATTGTGGACCTTATACTCGCCACAGCGAAGAAAACAATCCCCAGAGGCTTTCGAAAAGCGTATGTGCCGGGCTGGAATGAAGAGTGCGAGAGACTCTATAATGAATTTCTGAACACTTAAAATCAAAACGTAGCGGACCAACTGCTAGAGTCTCTCGACACAGCCCGAAAAGATCGCTGGTCTACACTGATGGAGAGCTTAGACTTCAAGCACTCAAGTCGAAAGGCTTGGGCTCTCCTTCGGAAGCTGGGTCAGAGCCCCTCCCAAAATCGCCCAGCCCGTGCATCTGCGAACCTTATAGCAAAATTTGTACAATGGTCGTGTGCATACGAAAGAAGAAGAAGAATGAAAAAATGTAATGAAATTTGGTGTTTCATTGGTCAGTGATGTACTCGGTACTCTGTACTTGTATAAGTACTCGAGTACTTATTACTGAGTACTTGTACTTGTACTCGAGTACATTTTGTGTACAGTACTTGTACTCAGTACTCGAGTACTTTTTGCCTGTACTCGGAACAGCTCTGCCACAAAGACACAAAATTAAAATCTTAAATTTTCGGTAAACTAATGTATGTAGTTAATGTACCGAATACCAAAAGAAAAAAAACATTCAATGAACCTGTTTCAATACAAATGAGAAAAAAAATTGCCAAGCCACACAAATGATTCCACACTTCAGCCATTTTGTTTAGAGGAAATGCCGGGAAAACAGGACGATGAAAATTAAGTTAAGCCTACAGACAACTGATAGGTAGAGATAAGGGAATAAATAGGATACATAGCTACCCTAGAGAGGGTTAGAATACGAGTTGTTAATTAAATTCAGAGTTCGTGATAGCAACAAACACGATAGCCTTAAAAATAAAACAAATAAAACTTACGATACGCTTGGCGCCAAAGGAACTAACAACTAACCTCAATCATGGGGACCAATTATCATAGACAACAGAATACACTCCATAGTTCCGTGTTCTATTTTTAAATTTAAATTGACAAACAGAATCTAGTTATAGTCTGACAAAAACAAAATAAACTGTTCTTTCAAGTTTCAGTCTTTGACATGTCTTTGGGCATTGGCAAACCATATTTAAGTAAACAAAATAATACAAAAATATGTTAACACGACATTTTCCAAAATGTTAAGATTCTATCTTCTCGTAATTAAATTTTAAAAATGACCATATTATGAGAATTATGATTATGGGAAAATAGCCGATAAATGTTTAGAAAAAAGCCATTATTAAAATGATGTTGGTATTTCATTTGTGGCCCAAATTATTATACAGTTATTCTTTGAATAAACACACAATTAACAAAAGAGGTGTGGTACTTAATAAATTTTATTTGTTATTTACTTATTTGTGTTAATATTATGCTATAGTCGCGATTTTTTCCATATTTTATTATCTACATTGTATCCGTTATGTTAATTTTATTCGATTAAGTTGACCATTTCACCAATTTACTCTCGGGCCTATAACTGTTTTTACAAGTTTTATCCATCTATCTCCTGGGTTCCTAACCTGGGGGTAATCGCGCCCGCGGGGGTTCAAACACCTATTCTTGTTGGTTTGATCGACCGCGCAGTTAGTCTGCACATGCGCTATTGCATTGTATTGTGCATCAAATAAAACTGACATTCATCAGTTACTATACAGTGAAATAATCACTCATTGAACACGAATGGTTCCAAAGTTATCCCTTTTTAAAATAGGGTCAATCTTTTTCGCTGACCCTGTATCTACATTAGGAAATTAGTTTCCCTGATAGCTCAAAGGGGTAACAAGATTGAAAATCCCTTGCAGCGTAGGCAGAGAGGACAGAACACCAAACCGCCTTATCCTATACGATTAAGTCCTTTGTACCCAAATGACTTATAATTCATTATGTTTGTTTCAGCCCCAAAGATGACTCAGACCACGAGGAAGAGTTCTATTACACAGAGACAGAGGTCCCGCCGCCACCTACTCTCTCACACAGGGACATGTGCAGGCCCCCGCATGAGGACCCAGACTATCAGAGGCAACTAGTCGGCTCTTACAGGTAACCATACATGTTTGATAGTATAAACTTGAAATGCAATCTTATGTAAACAGGCGGGGCATCAAAATAAAACACTTTTAGATAACTTTAAACTTGTATTTTCGTAAATTCAATATAGCATCAAACATCTACTCTCAACAAATGCCATGCGGCATATTGTAAAGTGCCGCCATGACACCTCTACATCCTGTCTCCAAAAGCCTACACTAACGCCATCTCTTGGCTACAGCTTCGCACCCTTCACACTTGATTTCAAAAGAAAAGAAATCAAATGTTCCACAACATGAGGGTGTAGACTGTAGGTAATGACTTTTTCTGAGAGTCGTGACGTCATTGTTTTTTTTTTATAAATTACTGTAAATGTACGGAGGATCTTATTGCCGTGACGTCTACTCAGTTTGAGGCACAGACATAGATAAGATATAGTTTGTAGATTGGAAAATCCAGTAGGTACAAGTATTTGAAGAATTTAAATCATACCATCAGCGCCGCTTGTGCTTGTGCCGTGAACTAAATTTTCGTGGCGGGAATATTTGATAATAAATAAAATCTCGTTGTCTTCAATCAATATGTTATGTATACTCTGACATATATCTGTCGGGGCGTTCTGGTCTTATTTTTTTAATTTGCTTTGTTTTTTCATTCCACAGACAAGGACTGCTCTCAATACAGAATAATCCCAATACCATAAACCTGTTACCGGCCCCGGCTGGACCCATCACAATACCAGGGATTACACCAATAGCTCCGTGGACCAACTCACATTCACCTGTAAGCCATAAATATTAAATATATTTTTACAGAAACGAAGATTTAAACATATACAGTCTGTCATTTTTTATTTATTTATTTTATATTATATGCGACACCCACAGAGACAGCAACAAAACATGAATACATTATCATACAAAAAAGAAAAACATCTTATGTTGACTCTCCAATTAAGGGCGCCCGCGGTATACACCAACAACAAAGGCTGTCAAAAAATAACTAAAGGCAATTAGTGCTTAATTGGGAACTACAGAGTTGTTTGGCGGCAGCAAAATATTTATATTGAAATTCTACAAGTGTTTCCACTATGCTTCCCAAAAAACCGACTACTAGCGCCATCATGTGGCCATCATCGAAACCATCCCTTGACAGACTATAGACTTCGTCTAGAGTAAATTTTGTGATTTTTTCTTTGTAAAATATCTTGAATGTTTTTTATTTTAGAATTCACCTCAGAAGCACATGAAAATGTCGGGAGTGCCCACAAGTCCTGCCAGGCGCTCGAGGGACAGTAAGAAATGTCGTAAAGCGTACGGCATGGAACGCAAAGATCAATGGTGTACGCAGTGCAAGTGGAAAAAGGCGTGTTCGCGGTTCGATTAAATGAACCTTTACGAGTAAGAAACCATGGATAATCAACGAATATCACCAATAGGATAATCCTCCAATGTTGCGAAAGTTACATAATCCAATACAACTTATTGTAAACAGATCTATTGAATCAAAAACTCTGAGAATTTGTAATAGTCGTAGAGTGAATTATTGAGAATTTGTAACAGCAATTGTTGAGAATTTAAGAATGAATAATAATGATTTTTTAACATGATTTATTGAGAATTTGTAACACAAATTGTTGAGAAGTTGTAATACAAATTATGGAGAATTTGTAACACAAATTGTTGAGAAGTTGTAATACAAATTATTGAGAATTTGTAACAAATATTAATTTGTGACACAAATTTATTATTGAGAATTTGTAATAACTTTGAATTTCGAACATGAATTATTAAGAATTTATAACATGAATAAATTATTGAGACTTTGTAATATGAATTTTTAAGAATTTGTTACAGATTTTCTATAATTTTTCACTACAAACAGTTGATTTGAGTGATCTGGAATTACAAAATGACATGAAATGGATTATGTGATTTGAGAATACAACATTACGATAGGTATTATTAATTTATGATAATAATTGATTGTGTTTTGTGAGTAGAATGAGAAGAAATTACAATGTTGTATTTGTGATGTCATTTAGAATTAAGTATATTGATATATTTCGTGTTAAATTATTGAAAATAGAGTTATTATACACCTAATTATTGTAATTCATATCCATCAAATGGCCAGTCATAACTGGTAAGGTTGTTTTTAATATAAAAATCCTTGATTCTGCGTAAAATCGTACGAAAAATTATATTTATTATTGGATATGAAAAATACTCCATACATATTTATAAATATTTTTGTACACCGCTTTTTCGAGCTGTCCTGCAAAAGTATTTTAAGAAAATAAAAGAGAAATAACGTAATTAAAATCCGTAATGTTTTATTCTTCAGAATTTAGAGAAGCGCTTATTTAAATTGAAAAAAATGTTTCCGACCACGATTGATCAAAATTATTATATAAAATATATACGTGTTGTAGTTTTCGAAACAATCATTTTTTTTTTAATTATATATATTTGGCTAAGAGCTGTATTGTCCTGTGGTAAAATTTCGTTATTTTTAAACATAGTTAAGAATGAAATAAAAGAATCGCATAAATTTGATATTAAAAAAACCATAAATATTATTAATAGTGCATAAGAATAGTTTTACGACAAATGTACAGTACAAAATGTGAGGTTATGTCATATTTAAATAATAATTTAAGATGATAAGGCATCTAAGTGGAGATATTACCTTTTTGAATTTAAATTATTGCGCTACTTAAGTACGCAAGGTGCCACAACTTACTGCCGTTCCGGAGTAAATACAAAACTGACGAAAAATTATTTAAAATAATGCAATTATAAAAAATGCTTTAGCGTTCTTAAACAATTGTTTGTCAGTTTTTAAATTTAATTTAAAATTACGTCGCAATAGTGTAAATAATTAAATTTAAGAATTTTACGATATCGTTACGTCTGTGAATATATTTTAGATTTTATCGATGTGTTATATTTTCAAAATATATTTATTTATTTAATTTTAAATTTTAAAATAATTAATATTATTATTAACAATTTTCGTCGGACGATCCGAAAAAGACTATTTGTACAATTTATTGTAATGTATTTGTGACATTCCGAAGATTAAATCAATCTTTGGCGTAAGATATTTTAATGTTATTAATGTAAAATGCATAAAACAGTCTCCAATGACATTGTGAAACATATCATGGAATGAAATCATCGCAAAATGTTTGAAGAAATGTCAAAAGGCCTTTGTCTATGACTCGTTAAAGAGTGATACGAGGCAAGATGAATCGATTGCGAAAGAAAATGAATTAAAATTAGTAAAAAAAGAAGGAAAAATTATATAAATTTTGTGTAGACATTTCGATAATAAGTAATAATTTATTAAATGTCAAAATTTGACTGATTTATTCGTAAAATACGGCAACTCTGCACTGCCTGTTTGATATGTGGCAATACTGAAACTGCCTATTTGTTGTAGAAGACGTTTTTTTAAACGATAATTGGCAATTAAATAAGAGAAGCTTTATAAAAATTGTGCATTATTAAATTAGTGATTTAATCGGGCTATCTGAGGAGACTCGGGACTCCACGACTGATAAAGCCTGAAGACTTTAATCATGTCCAAAAAAATTACTAACATTCTCATCAAAACATCATATATTTTCTAAATTATTTTAACTCATCGGCGATTCGGCATAATAAATTTAAATTAAGTTTTCCATGTCATGGGGGTACTGATGCATGAATTATAAAAAGTATTTTACAAAATAATCAAAACCTTAAACCTTATCACAAAGTTACGACATATTTTTCACGTTGGCAACACTGTACGCAATGAATATTGTGTTCTATATTCAAAGTACTTAAAATTTTAAATTGGGATTCCGTAAAAAAACAAAATGGTTACATTTGGCATATTTTGTTTAATTTTTATTATTATTAATGAGTTTTCTATTGCTCGTATGTTTTTAAAATATTGTTGTTCTATTGTTTGTTACCTACAATTGTTGCGTATTGCTGTTTTTCATTAAATATTTTGTTGTACTGATCGTTTTAAAATGATTTTATCATCAACTTCTATCACATTGTCGAGGTCAGCTCTTTTTAATGTGGGATAACTAAAAGTATAATTTTTACAAAAAAAATGACTACATATATTAAAATCACAACGTGACCGTTAAGACAAGAAAACTTCGGTCAAAACTTTGTAGAATAAAACGTCATTTTGTGTAAGTATTCACAAGATGGTGGATGTCCGACAAGCTGCAGACATCTGTCAAAAAAAATTGTGTGTCCCTGTCACATCATTGAAGCACATTGCTAAAGAAAATCTTGTATGTCTATGGTACAAATTTTCACGAGCCCCGCCTAATATTATCATGGAAGCCAGGTCTGAGTGACATTTGACGATGATGACGTCACAAAAGATTAAAAGAAATGTATGGGAAAAAATATTCCGTAGACCGAGTGTTTATCGTCAAGACAAGGTGACGTCACAATATAGTGGGGTTTCCATGGTGATGTTATTTGTATGTCAGAGCTTCGATTTTTATCAAAATACGGTATTAAGATTACTAGACAATGTTGTTTTTTACAATAATTGTAAAATTGCTCAAAGATGACACATGAGTTTTTTTATTTAGCTTTCATCAAACATGGCATTTCCAGCCAGTAACACGTTTTCATTAGGGGAAGTGCTGACTTAGACAGAACATCAATTGTTGTAAATTAGATGATAAAAAACAAAGATACTTTCAAAAAAGAAAATAATCAGCAATATGGCCAACGAGTCTTAATTAATATTTTTGACTGGTAAAGGTTTAAGATTGTTGTAAACTAAAAATATATTTTGACCAAATTATGACAAGGAGAGAAAATAATAAAATTGTGAAGAATTCAATATAAATATTATATTGTATTTTACAATTATAGACTGATTTATGCGTGTTGTAAGACATATTAATATTTATTTAAATAAAAAATAATGGACTTGAATGGAAATTGGTAACGGAATCTTGAGTCAGTGAGTTTTAGAATGCGCATGGATCGGTGTTTAATACGTGATGAGTTCCCAACAAACAATAGACAAACACTCGCACTCACTCAGTCGACTGAGAATTAATTAAAACGTGAGTTTTAATTAGAACACCAATGATCATAATATGTAAGGTTTTTTTCTATTTTTACTGAGTGAGAATGTCGAGTGTACTGTCAAAATTCACTTGAATTTAGAATGTACAAAATTTAGAATGCATTGTGATTCTTTTTTTGAATTTGACACTTTTAAAATACTGTCAAAGTGCATAGACAAAAGATGTTGTCATGTCAATATAGCATTCTATATTTTCGATACATTCGATATCAAGTTGAATGTTATGAAACTCATAAGAGATGGCTATTGATTGAAAAAACGAGAGATTTATCTCTGATAATGATGTGGATGGGCAAATAGTTGTTCACAAGAAATGTAGGGAGATCCAGAAACGCGACAAAGTTTGGAATTAATGATCTGCTTACAAAATAACTATAGAGTCTAAAAATTTTAATTTTTGATGTGTCAAACTGCTTTAAATAATAGAACACATTCTGTTCTTTTATTAAATTTAAATCTATTGACATTTCATCAAACGTTTGGACATATTTATAGACTCGAATATTTTTTAATAAGTGGTTGTATTCAGATCATTTTTGATTGAAACGGATCTTACGATTGACGAAACGAGAAAAGCGGGCAAAGAAATGAGAAGGACAGGAAATGGTTAAAGACATCTGAGTGACGGATATCTGAATGAGGAAAAGAGTTTTCAAAGGAAACTGAGCTCAAAAAGTATGGATTATAATTAAATAAAGATTAAAATCAATAAAAATATGATATTGTGAACAAAAAAGACTAAACCAGAATTGCCTGTCGCAAAAACTCTCATAAATATATAATATATTATTATATTTGACTGTAAATTATAAAAAGATTGCATATGCATAATATTGATAGTATCTGTGTATTGGTAGAAGTATTTTAGAGTATATTATGTATTATTTTAGATTATTTTAGATATATAGTTGTTAATCAATAAAAACTAATTAGGTTTATATATTTCATGTTTACTCTATTTTGTCTCTCACTAATAAATTTCCTAAATAAAATTAATATGCATATTAAATCTATTAAGATTGTTGAAATCATTGATTCTGACATATTTTTCATCACAATTTTAAATAAAGAATAGAATTCTCTTTTTTAAATGAACGACATCATAGACAAAATATGCAAAGATGTGGAATGTCATCACAAACAGGTTGACTTTTATTTATTGAATATTATTTTTTTATCACACAAATTGATATTCAGAATCAATGTTTCGAAGCAATCTTTGTAACGAATCAACTGCTTCCTCTAACAAGCCTTCAAAATCACAAATTGTAAAATAAATCAAGCATCGTCATAATATTTTCTCTATAATAATAAGTCTGTGACATAATGTTAAGTTTAATCTTAGAATATAATCAACATATTATGTGTAACAATATATTCTATTTATAATAAAAAAGCCAATTTATAATTTGTACCTTTTAAGTCTGTTAATGATTTGTTTATAAAAACGTCCACCAGATGGCAAACACAACAATCGACACATTGCGTTCTGTTGCAAAGAAAAATAAACTTCAATATTTTTTTGACAGATGTCAAATTTTAAAAAGGAACAAATAAAAATTCAAATTATTGAATCGTTCTGTAAATATGGCGGTTACTCTTAATTTAATTAACTGTCATAAGGTGTTTCTTGTAAATTGAGCAACAGAACACAATGTATGAATTGTTTTTGATTTGACAATAAGTGCCACTTTTATGAAAAAGTCATAACTTTTAAAAATTACTAATTACCTCTCACGTTTAAAAAAAAACATTGTTATTGTTTTTTTTTTAATATTAATAAGTAATTATAAACGATCTCATTTCCAAATAAAAATTGTATATTGAATTTTATTTACATATTTTAAAAATATTTATATCTACTTCTCAATAAATTATATCTTATACAATATATTATATAGAAATATATGAAAAATTAAAGAGTACAATCTGAAAAATGATAAAATATTTATAAAATGTATATAAAATTGTATTAAAATGTATATTTATTTATTTGGAAAATATGTATGTATTGCTTTTCTTTGTAAATATTTTTAAACTTTCGCCACATTTTTGACATATTTAATTTTCTTTTTTAAAATACTTCTAAAATATTTGTGTACTTATATAAGATTTTTTTCATCATTTATGTGTTTCCTGGATTTAATAAGATTTGTAAAAATTCATGTAAAAATATTTTACCATTTTGTAGTAGTTATTTCTGAATTTTTGGTGTTAGTTTGAAACTTATGAAGAAGTCATTCTTTACGAGATAAGTCCAAAATATTTTCACAGCTGTATTAACCGCTTTTTTAATTGTCCTATGATTTTTACGTTATCCGTCATTCTAAATTTATCTAAATAATACAGTGTACATTCGCTGATGTCATAAAAAACTATAACTCAAATGAAGTTAGATACAAAGCAAATGAACCTATGTACATATTTTGTTTCAAGGTTTAAAAACGTTTAAATTACAAGATTTTGAATTTTGAAACAAAATGTCAAATTCAATGCATTTTAGTGTTGACAGGATGAAAAAATAAAAACATGTTATCTAGACAACCGAGAAATATAATGTTGTAACAAAACGTCAAATGGTTTAGTAGAAATGTCACTGTATTTTGTAAATATGTACAATATTTTGTAAAATTAACCCCCGATTTACGAATATTATGTTGTTTGTGAATTAAACATATCTCCGTAAAGATACATACATAGACACCAAAAAATAATATATATAAATAAAATAAATAAACAAGAAAAAACAATAATTAACAATCTGTGACAAAAAGAAATATTTTATAAACAAGATATATTGTGAAAATAAAATAAAATTGTGATAAATATATTATAAACTGTGAATATATTATTTATTATAAATTATTAGAGCAGAGAAATATTATATTCAGACGAAATAATATATATTGTTTAAAATAAGGGAAAATATGGAAAAAAATATATAAAATACACAACAAAAATTAGTATTTGGTACTTGAAGTACTGTCTTTTTTGTCCAACAAATTTAGAGTAAAAATATATTATCTTAACTTTTGACAGAAAAGTATTTTTTGAATATTATAAAACAAAAACAATAAAAAACTGCATCCTTTTTTGTAAAAAAAGAATACACTCATCAAATTCACTCACGAATCTATCAAAAAATGTTTTTTTTTTATTTAAACCATAGATAATAAATGTGTGCATATTTCGGCTACCCATTAAATTTAGTAATAGGTAGAAGAACGTCAAACAATATTTTTAGTGTGTAGATTCAAATTTATTGCAGTTGTTTTGGAGATAATTCTTTTCTTAAAAAAAACGGTTCAATCAATTATGCTTCCATTATTTTAAAATTTAGTAACGTTTCTAATTTTAAAATTAAGTCATCCTTACTCGCCAGTCTTGAAAATAATTTTATTGTCGAGACGTAATTTATCAATTGAGTGCCAACCCTCCCATTTTTTTTTGTGGCTTGTCAAAGCATGTGATTTTAGCCAGTCTTTTTTTATACAAAATTTTCAAAATGACTGCAATAAATTTACCATAGTTTGTATATCAATGTATGTAAAATATGTATATAAAAAGCCCGCTACACATCAACCTGACTAGTTTAGAAATTGCTCACAGCATTGTGACCTTTATTAATTATTACAATAAAGTCTAAAATCATTTATACTATTTAATTATCTATTTAGTTTAAAATCAAAATAAGTATAATGATGATTGATATTGTAATTTTTTGACAGTCAAAGTTTCAAACGTTTTAAATTTAAATTTAGAATTTTTAAAAATCATGCAGAATGTACCTATTCTGAATTTCATATTGTTCTTTTTTTAAAAACCAACTGTCAAAAACAATTGGAAATGAACGTCAAATAAATTATAATATCGATTTTTTATTCAGTTACCTTAACGTTGCGTACACATGGCTTTTTGTTATTTTTTATATTTATTTATATTAAGTAAATATTTAAACGCATGTCGTATTTTGTATTGGTTTTATCATAAGCTTAAACATCCATCGCATGATCAATTATTTGCTCAAGGCAAATGCGAGTATTGTGAAAATTTACAATCATTTACGTCGCGCGTCGTTTAAAAAATCGCCGCCGACCGAGTTCCTATTTGTACGAAAAAAACTACACAAAATTAAAAAAAAATAAAGAAGCATTGTACTTATAATTTTTTTCTCGATATCTATGATAGCTATTAGAATATTTTTGATATTTCTATATTCGTTTCGTACCATATTTTGCAAAGTGATTTTTTGTATTTATAAATCAGACAAATACTGAATTAAAAAAATTATATTATCGTAATATTTATACAGTAGAATCTCCATTATTCAAACTGAAAAAGAAAATGTATTAAAACGAGGATAATCTTTTTATCCATGTTTACCAGCCTGTTCAAATTAGGCTGTTAACCTCGTTACTGAACATTGAATTATTAAGTCCCTTATATTTTTGATTTCAACTGGGCACTGAAAAGCACTAATAACAAATAAGTAATCGTATAAAACTTCTTAAGAACCACAGGCTTATATTTTTCCGTATAAAAATATAATCAATCATAATTGTTTTTTTTTTTTAAATGTATCTGAGTTTTTGAAATATAAACCCGAATACATCTTTGTACCCTTCACAGTAAGCTTCTAAAACTTGTGTCGTGAAGTGGAGTAAGTCGGCATCGGGGATTGAACCCGCGCCCGCTGGATTAACAATCGAGTGCGTCACCAACCAGGCTACCACCACCAGTTGAAACATGTTTATGGTAAAACAATACTACAATATTAAACTGTCATCGAAAGAAAATAAGTGTGCAAAATTTCATGGTGCTGGGACATTAGGAAGTTATTAAAAACTGAGAGAAAAATGTAGATTCAGACAATGAAATCTGATCGTAGCAAAAGAGAAGTCTGAATAATGGAAAACATTCTACTGTATTAGAATATTAAAGTGTTTAATAATATCTCGTGCTTCGTATAATCTTATAAAGCAATATCTCGTGCCCAAATTAATTAAATAATAATATAATACGTACTTACGAAATATAAATAAATATATACGAGTATGTCTGATTAATATACGCGTCTTGTGATGTCATAATATCCATATTGTGTCGTAATGAATAAATGGCAATCGAAAACGAGACTTACGCCGTAATTTTATAATAAATAAACGAGCTATTGTTTTATATTAATCTCATTTTATATAAAAAAAAACGTAAAGGTAGATTGTGAATAGTTGACAATTATTTTTAAAATGAAAAATGATCTCCGTAATAAAGAATGAATATTTATCGTAATAAATAAATATTTATTGTAATAATAATAATAAACGATGAGATACTCGACTGTATATTTTTTGTTTTGTAAATTTGTAGCTTTTTTTACTTTCATAAATGTAATCTGTAATAGTTTACACAGATCCGAGATCAGTTTTTAATTGTCGAACGTAATAATAATAACTGGTGAAATAATATAATATTTAAACAATCAATAAAATGTATTAATTCTTAAGTAATTATTTTGTAAATAAATTACAAAAAACAATCTTGTCATAATGAATATTGTAATAATAATAAATTATATAATTTATCGTAAAATCTCGAGAAAGTTGATTTAATCAAGATATATTTTATGATAATTATTTTTGTTTCGTGAATAAAGTTACCAATAAAGTGTTTTTTTTTTTATTATTATTTATTATATTTTATAGATATAAGTGAATGTTTTAATGTTAAAGAAGATATTATTATTGTAAATAAAAGAAATATATTAATATATTATTATTATAAATAAATAAAAAAAGTATTTTAAATTTAACGTAAGTTTAATGTTAGTTTCACTCAAATCTTTCTTCCAAGTAGAGAAAAAACCTAACAGATATTTTGTATTACGCCTGACACTGATTTCCAAAATGGCGGACACAAAACAGCTGATTTTTTACAGCTGGTTAGATACAGTTAACCTCAAACCTTTTCTATGCCATTACATATGTACACCAAATACATAAATTTTCAACAAACATGGGTTTGTTATGTCAGAGAGAAACAAAAACAAAGAATCTACCAATCACAGGAAAGCATTTTATGTTCTCTTTCATTTTTCTAATCAATTTGATGGTGTATTAACAAGACTGAAGTCTGTGCGCTGAAAAACCAATATGGTGTCCACCAGAGATGAATTTTAGAAATATTGTATCAACCAAGTCACAGATCTATATCTAACAAACTATGGGAATAATTTCAAGTTTCAGTAAATTTCAGAGGGAACCAATTTATCTATTGGGCACAGAAAAGGTTTGCATCTCAAGTGGTACATGTTAGGATTTGTCTAATCGTAAAAAATAAGGATCTCTTTCATCAAAAAGTCTTCAGAGGCTTGTCAAACGTGAGGAAAAAGGATGTAATCTTATTTACTGCCGTATGTACGTAAAATATTGATATTTGTAGATGTGATTATTGTTATTTTATAAAAGAACATGGCTGACAAGCGACGGATTGTGAAAAATATAATTTTATTTGTAAGGAGAAGGCTCAACATTATATTAAAAGCCAAATATTTTAGATATATTAAGAAAATAGTTTTGAGATTTATTAATTTTAGTTTCATTGTATCATTTCTCATTCGTTGCTTATTTTTACGACTATTTAAGGACCACTTAAACCATGTTTACGCGCTGTGAAAGAAAAACGGATGACACCAAAAATCAGTTATACTGTTTTTTTTCTACAACAGCGTATTAGTAGTTATATTTTTCACTCATAGGACGTCAACGTTTTAATACCTCATAATATACATTTAATAGTTGTTACGCTGATCAGCGATTCACTGAACCACTGTTAGATGGCACTAACATCGCATAATTTTTACATACATTTTTTAACCACATAATTTTACACATTTAAATGGGTGCCCTACACCGAAATATTTATTAAATATTGCGTAACTGTCCAAAGTGTAATTAAATGTAGATTTCATCAGTGACAATTATCGTCTTTTAGAGATTTGGGGTTAGCTGGAAGGGGTCGCAGCATCGCGATAAGCTCGCCCTAGTGAACAAATGTCACAGCATTTGATTACTTGAAATTTATAATTTACTTTATTATTTTGTTTACTAGAAAGTAGAAATACAAATGAAACGTGAAGAATTTTTGTTGAATCATTATTTATTTTTTTAAATGAATCTGGATTTATCAAAATAAACCCAAACACATCTTCATACACTTCACAGTAAGCTTGAAAAGCTTGTGTCGTGAAGTGGAATTAGTTGGCATCGGGGATTAAACCCGCGCTCGCCCAATTATTTGATACAACAAATCCTATTGGCCAGTGAAATTCAAACTGAAGAACATTCTAAAGTTTGAATTAAGTGTTTTGTATTACCATAGTATTAAAACATTATTTTTCAACCCACCATTTTTATTTTTCTACACGGCAACACTCGGAGCATTAATATTACGAAGCCAGTATTTTATTTACATTTTTTTTTATTATTAAATATGGTTTAAAAGCAAGTCCTTAAATAGTTTCAGAGCTGATCTCATAATTAATTTTACTAATTTAATTAGAAATAAGCCTGTATATAGTAGTGTTTAGATATTTTAGTAATTTATTTAAAAAGTTAGAAATTGTTCTTAATTCAAATATTGATACTCAGGCATCACATATGGCAACACTTCATTTCAAATGAATATTGTTTAAATACATAACCACCAAAGTTAAAATAAATACTGATTTCATTATTTTGTAATCCATATTTGTTTTGTTACAAAACGTCAAATATTACCTCAATTTTTTGTATTTTGTATCTTTTCATCTGAGAATAACAAAGTTATAACTGAAAAGACCAAAATGTTGATAAAATTCAGATCAAAGTTTCAAACACTCATATCTTTTACAAACAGATGGAACCTTATTAGTCTCTAGTAGTTATTCACAAAACTATCCCATTTCAGAGTGCTTTTATTAACGGTACTCATAGATTATGTCATTTAGAAAAATTTTCATGCAAAAGCTCAAAATCTCCAGTTTTGCCAGCTGGAACCTTGTTATTCTCAGATGACGATCTGTCAAACCATAGAAAAATACATTTTTAATTTCTATGAATTCTGCATTTTGTGTTAAACAATGTTTGTCGGGAACGAAGTTTGCAAAAAATTTACATTAAGATGCCTAATATTATAAGTCATACTTATTAATAGTCGTACGATTTACAGATAGCTCTAAAGCATTATGAAAAAAATTGTTTCAAAAACAAATTGAGCTATTTTTGACTTGTACAATTTGTGATCTTTACCTTCCTTTAAAAAAAGAACTATAAGATTCTTTATTTAAAAAAACTCACTCGTTTGTTTTCCTATAATGAGCACACACGCTAATTTCGAATGTGGCCTATTTAATTAAATTAAAAAAAACAGTAATTTTCAAAATATGATTTATTTCGTAAAATAAAAATACAATACAAAATAGAAAACATCGCACAATTTAAAATAAAATGTGAATTTTTTGATAAATTAATTACATAATCACAAAAACAACTAATAAATTGGGTGCCTTTACAATTTACAAGCAAATAAAAATGTAGATTACGTTAAAAATTTACAAAAACACATTTATTCAAAAATTTACAAACAAAAACATACGTAATTTATATCAAATAATCGTAATAACCCCAAAAAGTATAAGTAGATCACGATCCGGCATAAAATATATCATATTGTTATTAGAGATCTTCAGTATTAAAGTTTAAACTAACCATAAACAATAAACAACTGCAGTATTCCTACAACAGTGTAGAAGAATTAAGGATGAACATTGTCGGGCTTACGACCAACCTCGGCTGGCTTAAGTGATCACTTTACACTCGAGAAATATTCGCCATTTCAATTCACCCCGGCTGGGATTCGAACCCAGGCTTTAATTAATTCTTAATTCTTCTACACTGTTGTAGGAATACTGCATTGTATATACTACGGAATGTAGAAAAATCCGACCCTTTACAAAGATAATTTGTAAAACGAAAATAATTAAAATAAACAACTGAATAGCAATAATAATCATAATAATTAAAATAAATCAACAACGACTCTGTAATTTTTTTATTTATTTTTATTTTTACTAATAAACTTGCATGTTAACTGCATTATTGTGCCAACTCGTAAATAAGATAAGATAGATTTCTTACTCAAAGTAAATGACAATTACTAATACTTTACATAGCTAGTTAATAACTTTGTTTGTCAAACTATCACTACATATCTATTCATTGTATCATAGGCCCACAAGGCCGGGTTTTCACCTGCAAGAAAACTTCTGCAAGAAGTGTCAGACAGTCTGTCAGAAACTCCGTAGTTACACCTGCAAGATACTGTCTGACAGACTGTCGGACACTTCTTGCAGAAGTTTTCTTGGAGGTGGAAACTTGGCCTAATAACAAATCGTAACATCACAAGATAAAACAGTTTTCTACATTTCTTTTACTGACAGTAGTTTCCCTCAATATTTTATGACACTGACTAAATTCAAAATGGCGGCTGAAATATATGATTTTTCGCTAGGACTTGTATCTGATATGATTCATAATTTAAAGTTTCTTTCAATACTGTCATATCTCAGACTGCATTACTTTTCAAGATGTACATAAAAGATTGTAGCCACCATCAATAAAATTATTAAAGTTGTACAAATTTGTTACAAGTTTTAATGATATTTTTGACAGATCTCAAAAGAATTAACATTATTGTCTGTGGTTTCTTTTTTTGAATATTTTTTTGTATTTAAATTTCTTAGTAACATTAATTTATTTATTGTAATTTTAAAATAAAGATATCTCATATTAATATGTAAGTAATTTTAAAGTTACCGTTTGTTTAGGCCATCTTTGATTGTATATTTTTACTCAATATGACATGTGTGCCCATATTTTTATTTGTATTATTATAACATTGATAAAATACTGATTTATTTCATTATTTAAATGACAATTTAATGTATGTTACCTTTTTATTGTTTATTTAAAGTATTAATGTGAATTATACCCGATATCTCTAATTTATTATAAATAAATTAATGATATTACAGTCTAATTAATAATTTTTTAAGGAACCTAGATAAAGTTGGGAAGAACTATTTAAAATAGAGACACTTCTATTACATATCTATGACAATTCAAGACCTACATAAATACGGACAGGCTATAGCATTGCCTATTTCAGCTATATTGACATTGGTCTCGATATTTTCTATGATTTGGACGATGCCATTATTTGTTCATACTTTTACACCATTTTTTGTCACCTAGCGAAAATGCCAGAACTTTCTCTTAAAATCGCTTCACATTTACATATATCTAGGTTCCCTAACAAATTGTTTTATGTATTTTCAAATTAAAAATTAATATATAAAGTACCACTACCCAAAAGTTCAAAATAAATCTACCTATATGCAGATTGTAAAAAGAAAAAATGTAGTTTTGCAGAAAATAGTATTAAATATACGTAAAATGTATATTTTTTTCACAGTGGATCAATTTTAAAATGTTAATTTTATATTTAAACCAGATAATATGTCTGTCCAAAAAGGCCGATATAGTCATAATCAAAATATTTTAGAGCTCAAATTTGCAAAGAAAGAGAGAGGTTTGAACCTGGAATTCTCAATTGAAAGACTGCATTCCCATCAACTGAGCTGACAATAATTACCTAATTAATGAACTGTAAAATACAGACTACGGCACTGTCAAAAAAGAGGCAAATTAATTTGAAAGTACAGTTTTGTTTACTGGCAACGATGTCATTTCATTTGAAATATTATAAGTGTTGCCACTATGGATACCAAAAAGTTACATGCTGCGCCCTCATTAAGAACCAATTCTTCCTTGACGGACTGTACTTTATTAGTCATTTTGGGCAGGCATTATACTTTTGAAAAATTACCCAGCGAACGCAAGCATGTTAAATGACATTGCAGAAACAAAGGTTTTTGTTATTTCCAAATAAAAATGTACAAATTTATATCATAATAATATAACAAATATATCGAAAATTTAACAAAAAGTATTCGTAATGTTTAAGGAAAATTGCAATAGATTTTTGACTTGCTTTACTTTTGATTCCAACTCTCATAGTACTAGGAATGCTATATTAATACAATTGATAGAACATGTAGGTATATAACATTCAAAATTAAGAAAAAGTAAGAAGACAGTGGTATTGAGAGAGGGTGTCACTGTTTAGTACGAAAAAAATATGGGGCTACTCCATGCTAATTGTACGTATGTACCATCCAAATAGTTAAAATACTTACATATGTAAATTTTTTTTGTTTTGAAAAAAAATGAATCTGGGTTTATCGAAATAAACTCAAATACACCTTTGTACACTTCACAGTAAGCTTGAAAAGCTTGTGTCGTGAAGTGGAGTAAGTTTGCCTCGGGGGACAAACCCGGGCCCAATGGATTAACAGTCGAGCACTTTACCAACCAGGCTTCCGACCACCAATATATTAGTACTTTTGGTACCGCACTTTTCTTTAATTTTGAATTTTATACATGTTCTATCAATTGTAATAATAATAGCGTTTCTAATTACGACTGCATCACACAAAACATCTGATATTGTTTTAAAAAATTTAATTGGTGTATTTATTTGTAAAATAGAGTTAATTTATATTTTGTTAATGAAATTACAAAAAGAGAATTTAAATTCTGTTAATTATTTGTTATTATTTATATTATTTGTTATTAAGTTTAATATAAATATTTTATTTTATTTGCAATAAATTCTGCTTAATTTTACAATAATTTTTGTCTTATAAGTCGTAATTTTTAAAAATAGTTTTAACTATCATCGAGAAGTAATTATAAATAAGAAAATATATAAAAAGGAGTTTTTATTTATTAAATTATACATAAATAATATATAAGAAAAGATTTAAATATAAGTTTAATGTTAATATTACATATAAGTACATATTATTATTAAATTTTATTGTCATTTCTTAGTTTTTATTATTATTAATTATTTACAAATGTGTGAAAATTTATTATTATTATTATTATTGTGTTCTACAAACATATATTACTTATTATTATTATATATAAATATAAAATATATATATTATGATATTACGGCATACAAATAAAATTCGTTTAGATTTGAAATTATATTTTTTATTTTTGAATCCTTTTTTTGAGTCTCGTAAAATCAGTTGAGTTCTCAGAGGAAATCAGAGCATTGGAAATGACTTATAAATAATTAAAAAGATGTCTATGGAATTCTTCCAAAATTTCAGCCTTCTGGACAATTAGTCTTTAGACAATACTTAAAAAAAAAGGATCTGGGCTTGCATACACAAACCCAAATACTTTCCTGCACACCTTGCACTTGGTTAAAAGCCTGAATCGAAAAAGTGTGGAATACATCGTCAGCGCAGGGGTTTGAACCTGGCACCTCCCGTTTGAGAGACTGCCGCCTCAACCAACCAAACCAACCCTGTCATGTCTCCGACAATAAGCTTGCGTCAACTATGGCATTCTCATCTTGAGAAAAATTGCCCATATTCTGTTTGCAAGGAGCGTTGCAAAATTGTATGCTGGTAGCCCTGATTGTCAAATCTTGTCAAGGGGCTGTCAATGATCCATAATATTCTTACATTGTATTTTTTACAAGTAAGCTACAATGCCGAAAATATTACATCAGAGCACCGCTAGAGAAATTATTTTAAATGCAAGAGAGTTTTGCGAGTAGGAAAAAGAAAATGACCCTCCGATAATCCCTTTAAACCTCTATCACAGGTTTCAAAAACAATGTTGCCGTTTTACTGAAACAATCCAAAAACTGGCAATTTTTTTTAGTCTGTGCCTTATTGGTCTTATGCTGTCTTCCGACCTGGTATTGTATAGTTGTGGTACTCTGAGTTCAGGGGAGTATTATGTATATTTTTGTGGGCAAAAAGTAAACACTCTAATATAACCATGTTTAATTTTTTACCAGGAAAATCAATAATAATGTCTAGAACTTTTGGATGTAGCTAATGATTATGATGGCTACAAATAAAAGAAATATATTGAATACAAAAAATAATGTTTATTTATCAGAATAAATATGAGATTAATAATTACAATAAATAACTGAAACTAAAATAATTGTGTATATTCATCAATATAATAATATAAATTTTTCATACATAAATATTACACTTATGCCCTACAAGAGATACAGAAATATGTTTACGGTAAATGGTAACAGAAACTTGTATAATTTAACCGTTAATATAATTAGTTATCAACCAAAGACACGGTTGCAACCATTCCAACCATAAACAATACTCTAAAAATCACAGTATTATTTAAAAATAGAATTTTATATATTTTGTAACAGCAGAAGCAGAAATACCAAAGATGTTGAGATTTTTGAAAATCACAATTTATGTTTTGTGAGAACATCGGAATTTTCTACATGTCGTAGTTGAATATAACAAGCAGTTATCTCCACAGATATTCAGCAAAGGATGGACTTTCCATCACAAAAAAAAATCAACAAAAATAATCTCAATAGAGGGCCAGCGTACACCATATATACACGTCTCTTCTCGACTCAGCTACCAACCATCATAGCATTGCGGTAGAATACCGGCTTGTCAGGATGGAGGTCTGGGTTCGATTCTCTTTTTATGTTTTCCTGAAGTCTTAGATCAGGGTAGATGGGGGTAGACAGATTATGCCAATTTTAGATGGATGGACTGGAATTGGTGAACGTTACTTAAGTGTAAAGTGATCACATCAAACCAGCCGACGATCAGTCATAAGCCTGATGGAAGGTCCATCCTCTGCTGTATATCTGTTGAGATAACTACTAAAGATGTTGTTGACGTGCCCGAAATTAATAACAAATCACCCCAATATCCTCTTTTCGAAAAAAAAACTGGATCTAGGCTGCGTACTTAAGCTCTAATACTTTCCTGCACACGATAAGGTAAAATCTTATGGTGGGAAGTTTCGAACCTCATATCTCCATATCGGAAATCCGTGTCCCAACCTACTGTGTCAACCATGAACTTTAATGAAATTCCCAATTTTACTCTATCTAATAAATAAAGAAATTATTTTACAACTTACTAAATTATGTGAACTGAAATAGAATACCTACTAAATGAATTATCAGAAAACTATGCATCAACCAAATGCATTTTTTCTAAAAAAAAAGAACGCGTGGGAACACAGATTGAGATGCGGTGAATTAAATTGTGAACACACTTATGGGAAAAATATTGTGTCTATAAAACATTCGAGGAATCAAAATATTTATTCAATATTACTATGAACGGCTTCAACTAACGATATATTCTGTCTTTTCTTTCTCCGATCACATTTCGGACAAGGTTTAGACGAATTCAAGCATCTGGAGTGATAGACGCTCGAACAAACTTCGCAACGATATGTCGATTCAACGTCAAACGGATATAAAACTTTAGAATTCTTGCAAACTTCGCAAACAAAACCCTTTTGACTACACAACCAACAGTCGTGAACGTGGCTTATAGCGAAACTGACAACTTTTTGAAGCTGATTAGCTAAAGAACCGTTCGGAATCTGCGCGAGATCAGATACAGAATACAAATGAATTTGTTCGTACAAGTACTCCCTCGGCCAGACGCGTTTCTGTAACTCTTCTATCACGGGCTCGCGACACGTGAATAAATACGCCCGCAAGAAATTCAGCTGAATTCTAAGTAATTGTAAGGTCGCCATTTCGTCGACGTTTGCGTATATTATCGGATTAATTTTCTTCATGTTCAATAGTGGCTGATGTTGGAATTCTAACAGAAAGAGTCCAGCTCTTCTGGAAACGGGGTACCGTTTAAAGTCCCAATTGTGTATCACGCGTGCCGGTATCATAAACACGTTGGGATCCATACAGTCCGAACAGAAATATTCACCCGAATAGGCGCACACTCTTGCTTTAGAAATTACTGTGCCTAACATATCGCGACATCTCTTACACTCATAATCCTGAGAATCGAGACCGTACTCTCTCGACAGAGACCCGATTTGCGTCAACATTTTCTTTAATTCGTGTATTTCAAATTCGGTAGACGGCAACTTTGAAACGACTTCATAACCTAAACTTTCCAAAATCGGATCGTCTAATAACGACTGATTTGTTTCGACGGGGGCGTTTTGTACATTTTCGACTTCGTCATTCAATTTTAATTCTTTGTGTAAACCCAACATAACCTCTCTTAAATTGGGCGTTTTGTTGACACAAGGGGCAACATCTACTAACGAAGAAGTGCTTTTAGAATCTGAGGTTTTATCTGCGTTTGACGAATCAGAATTAATTGTGGATAAAAGTTCCTCTGTATTATCGATGGACCAACCCGTTTTACCGGATATACAATTCCCGATGTTGGTTAAATCAGTTTTGATAGCGAGATCATCTTCTATTGTGTCTAAATCGAAGGGATCGCTGAGATTATCCGTTTCTCCTATGGAATTTGGATCGTTTTCAATGGTGGGTATTTCTTCAGGAGATTCTGATTTGTCGGCAACTGCCGATGTACTCGGTACGTTTGATATTTTGTTCAAATCATTCTGTTGGACTTGGTTAATAATATCGTCCGATGTAGTCGATATGATGTAATTAAATGCTTCGTCTTGGTCCATTGCGATCATCTGTCCAAGGCCTGTTATCGTCACTTCATTATTTATCGCAGGTTTTTTCACTTCTGGTTTACTCGTGGTGAGTGTGCTCGCTATGTCTACACCAGCGGCGATAGGACAGGATCGAATCGGAGGAATCCACAGACCAGTCAACACTAAAACATCTTCAGGCCACGTGTTTAACAAGCTCGAATTTAAAGGTAAATTGAACTGTGTAGCCGATTCGATACCCTCCAAATATCTTTGAGCGACGTCCAGCATATCTAAATCACGTATAAATGCGTGCTGAGAATAAAAAGGTTTCGTCAAACTCATATTCTTCAGAATTGTCGACAAGTACGAGGATAAGAGACAGTCGTTAAGTGCCATTCTTAACCATGATCTGCATTGTCCTATTTCTGTTGTTATTTGTTGCAGAGATGAGATATGTTTGATGCTATCACTGTGTGATAAGGTCAAGATCAAAGACCAGAAGTTGGGCTGTGGTTTTTGGGCGACGTCTGAAGAAAAGGCGTTCCGCGCTTTCTTGAATATGGAATCCTTCAATCCGTGAAGGAATATTGCCTCCAGGGCGCAGCACAGAGAATTAGATGCGTCATTACTTCCAATAGTTTGGTGTCGATATTCTTCCACTTGGAAATCGAACTGTATTGCCTTGACACACTCAGACAAGTTGTTTATTAGAGATTCTTTGATGACTACTTCCCTCCGTCGCCCCGCGATGGTAGTACTGGCCCCTCTGAAGAATGAAGCCATGACGGATTATAAATTAGCAAAATTACACAACGTTCACTCGGAATTTAACATTTTTTCACGAAAACAAACAATGAAAAATAAACGTCACTCGCCTGCGCAGTTTTCGGTTTGACAACTGCCTTGACAGCTGTTTTTTGACATAGACAATAAGTTAATGTTTATGGTAGGTAGGTAAAAAAAATGAAAAAGAAGAAAAAGAAACGAGGAAAATCGAAAAGTTTCAATAGGTACCTACTTAACTTTCATCATTTTGCGATACGTTTCAGTCTTTCTTACGTTGTTATCGGTTGTATCATTTTTAATTTTTATTGATTTCCTCCCTTTTCATGTTCTTTGGTTTTGTTATCCTTATCAATGAAGATTGTTATCACTTATCAGTAGTAATAACCACCAATGCAGTAATATTTCCATATCAAATACTATGCGAATTATCAGTTTATTTTACAAACACAATGATTTATTGAAATATTGTATCTAATCTAATCAATCCTCAAGCAATACAACAGTGATTTTTTTTAATTTGAAAACACGTCAGTAGGTCATAGACAATCGTGAAAATACAACATACAAGAGCTGTTGGCTATGAAAAATATTTTTGTGTCGTGTTGGTCAAATGTCACTGAGGATAACAATAAACCATTGGTTTTGGTTATTAAATATTATATTTGTAACCAAATTAGTGGCTTGTGAAGTTGATATTGAACAAGAAAGTGAGACGCAAGGTTTGTTTCGTAAATATAACAAAAGGTATCTCATTAACTGCCAGTTTCAGAAGCCTAACCTGCAGGAGCCATTCTTGGTTAAATATTTGTGTTAATCCACATTTTTAGTGCTTTTCTCATTGTTTTACAACAGAAATTGTTACAAACAATACGTGGCTTGTTAATAGTCGTATCTGACGATAGTTTTTTTCGTTTTAGAGTATATAATATGTCGCCAATGCGGTGCTGATATTGCTGATGCGTATTATCTCCACAACAAGCTAAGTCCTTTTTCTAAGGTGTACTCCAATCAGAGTCTCTTTGGGAAGACAGGACTGAAGGTTCAGGAGTTGGTTAATCCATTAGGACTTAAGTTCCAGATCATCAATACAGCCAAAGCGCTTTGTGTTGGAGTAGGGCAGGTAACGTAATGTTTTTTTTTTATGAATTGTAGTCATTTAACTGTTTGTGAACTACCTGTTTACGTCAATCCCTGTTCTTATTATAATCATGATATCTTTTTGTAAGAGAAAAATGGTAAACAACATTATTTGTCTATCAGAATACACCATCAAATGTGATGGTCGACATAACCTCAAAAATTTGTAGTAGAATGTCTTCGCTATACCCATTGTTAGTTTACCATTTTATCTAAGACATCGTACTGTATCTCTTACTGTCCATCACATTCATGTAAAACATCATAAACGCTCGATGTTCATGTATAACTGATACTTGTCCGGATCTAAAATAATTTAGGTATATCTCAAATCTTTGTTATAATTGAAACTTCTAGAACAAGAAGCGTGAGGTGAAGAAGTATTTTGTTAATAAGGAGTTTTATACTATTGTCAAGATGCTATCTGGGATCATACCCTATATTATCGATTAGTTCTCCCACTTTATATATTAACACTGTAAACTATGTACAGGCCTCCACTTTCTGCCAGAATTTGTGGTCAAAGAGCGCCGATTACTGTTTAATGGGAATGCTGAGCTGAACCTTATACACTCAGTTCAGCATTCGATCCTGTTATTCCCACGTATGCCTCTGACGAAACGCCAATTGGAACTCTTTACACTCCAATCGGCGTCGATGGATTTGATTTCTTTCTCTTTAATCTGTTTAAGTGTTTTGTATAATAGTTTGTTTATGATACTTAAAAATTGATGAGTACAAGTGCCCGACTCGGGCCTACGTATAATAATAATAATAATAACAGCCTACAAATACTGGACCTGAGACGACAAATAGTTACAGACATACAGAAGACAGTCATCATCAACACATGTTCAATAGTGAGACAGTTCCTCCAAACTCCACAATAATAAAACACCACAATCATCATCACAATACTACAGGGTAACTTGAGTGCGCTCCGTTACCCTGTTCTCGTAGTACCAGGTCCTACACCTGAGGGCAACAACCGAGATGGAAAATAATAATAATATTTATTGAATAGTAGTGTCCGACCGAAACTGGTTTTTATGACCGAAACCGAAACCGAAACCGAATTTCGGCAACGGTCTCAGTTTCGGCCGAAACCGAAACCGAAACCGAAACTTTCTTACAAGAACATGTTTTGAGGGAAAAATAAAGAAAACGTTATTATAATCAGTCAGACTTTACTTTTTTACTTTTAAATCACATAACTATGCAGTCTTCGATATTTTCACTTATTGATAATCAACATAACAACCCCTTTTTTAAGAAAATATTATTGATTGCGCCTTATAAATACTTAAAATAGGTGAGGTGTTTATTTGAGTAGGTAGATTCATCCTTTGAATATTATTCTTTTTTATTTATTTTTTTAATATTAAACATAAAATTACTTATTTAAGTTGTTACCTAACATCACAATACGAATATGTACTTTAAAATTTGAATTATTAACAAAACAAAATAAATCACTTGTATCTTAAGAACAAATTAACAATAATTATAAACTTAATTCGTCATTTTGTATGACACTTCTTCAGTAAGAAAAAACAAAAACCAAACGACTTAATTATAAACGAATGCAAAGGGCGAGACTAGGTACTAATGCTTAAGTAGGTATCTGAAATGGTTATTTATTTATTAGTATTTATAATTAAACAATCTTATATTGTAGGTAAGAAACAATAGTTTTTCAGCATTTTCTCCTAGCAGGTTGCTCCTTCTGTCAGAATAAATTTGTCCAGCAGCACTAAATAGTTGTTCGCTGGAAACACTCGTCGGTGGAGCTGACAAGAATTTCAGTGCCACCTTTCTCAAAGACAGAAATGGACTAGAATCCCAGTAAGAATAAATATCTGCACTTCTCTGTAGCCTAGGCTCTGACAAGTATGCTTGAATGGTTTGCTTAATTTGTGATGATAAACCAGATAAACAATCACTGTTCTCCACACCAGAGGTTTCTATTAAGTAACAAGTAGATTTATCATGGGCGTCCCAAAGCCCTTCTATTTTTTCTGGAGACGCTATTCTAGATGAACAAGATGGCTGTGGATCTTCAGAATGACAGTTTTCACTTATTGTATCGCTAACGTCGTCCTTGCACATCTTCAAATGGTTTTCTATTTCCAAAGTGGCAATGTCAACTTCATCAGAATTCAGAATTCAGCCGAACATGACCGATCACAGCGCGAAAACTCCCGAATGCAGTTTCGGTTTCGGTCGTAGTTTCGGCAGGTTTGCCACCGAAACCGAAACTAAACCGAAACCCGTTTTTTTGCCGAAACTCGACCGAAACCGAAACCGAACATTCGGTCGGACACTATTGAATAGTAATGATTACAGATTAATTGGCATTATACTGAGTACGATTGAATACATTAAACAATTCTACATATTTTTCTTTCAGTGGCACGACGCACACACTTGGTATCCGGGATTTTCGTGGCGACACTGCGTGTGCCCCAAGTGTCACTCACAATTGGGTTGGGTGTTTGAACCAACTCTCACAGCCACTGCAGAGAAAATTAAGCCCTCCAAAGACGGATTCTACGCTCTCATACTCGATGGGATTCTAAGCGAAAAGTGTAAGTTAATTAATTAGTTATATTAGAGGAACGTTGACAAGACAAAGTTAGTTAAGATGGACAGGACAAATCAGGGTTAAATCCAGTGGAAATGAGGTTATCAAGAAGGATGTGTGGGAAAACACCGAGAGATAAGATAAGGAATGAAGTTATTAGAAAAATGAGTGACTGCAAGATGGGCGTAGTGACTAGAATGAAAGTGAATAAACTAAGATGGTTCGGGCATGTTGAGTGAATGAATGCTGACCAAAAAGATATACTTGGGCGAGCGAAGAGGTGTGAGACCTGGACTGATCATGTCGACCAGATCCTCAAGGGTGCGTTTTGAGTAAAAGAAATTGGAGAGCGTGTAAGACAATGTGCATGAGTCTGACAGAGGCTAGGAGTGTGTGTAAGGATTGTTCAGCTTGGCAATTTTTTATAACGTAGAGACTCAGGGCGTAAGCAAAGTCTACGAAAAAAAATATTTTTTTTTTGCTACAAAATGAAATACTCTATTGTACTTACAACTATATTATCTGAGTTTTGTGTTTTTCTTTTCGCAGTGGTAAACTCTCTCCTGGTCATACCACAATCGCACCGGGCGTAGAAAAAGTTGTATAACCAAGAAATAACAAAAGAAGACTGCTTCAGCTATTTGGATAACAAGATATTTGTATATCTGTAAAATATATAGAGTATTTTCTTAATTTTATCAAGATGACGGACATTGTCGAAAAAACTGACGAAGTTGTCGGGAAACTCGATGAAGTTGCCGAAAAACCTGACGAAAGTGTCGAAACACCTGTCGTAGTTTTAACAGATGAGCAAAAATCATTTTTACAAATGTGCGAAGAGAAATTCGCAGATCGTTTCACAGACAACGATGAGGAATTCATGAAGCTCTACAACGCCGACTTGTCGACTCCGCCGATTATGGAAAACTGGAATCAGGGACGGAATAGAAACTTCAACAACCGACCGAGAAACAATTACAACAATCGACGACACGATAATTATCACGATAATCGTAACAATTATAATCGGCATTATAACTCGCACGATCGAGATCGAGGTTATAATAATTCGTATAATCGAAGACATGATTCGTACGGTGGAGACAGAGGGGAGAAACGCAGTTACGATGATAGATATTAATTATTTTTTACTTATATCACAATGCTAACTTTTTAATTGCTCATCCCTTTACGATCTGACGAATATTGAAAGTGAATATCTTGCATTGACGACAAATATCACATCTGGATTCGCATCGTTGTCAAAGTGATTCGCTATCAAAGGGTTAGCATTTTTTTTTCCATAAAGACTTATCTGCTTGTATTATTTAAAAGAAGAACAGAATGAAATTTAAATCAAATTAAAAAACGATTACCGGTGTTGCCACATGTCTAATATTTAGATGTGAATTTATTTGTTTTATGCATGATTGTCAATGTGACAATTTTATTATTCGTATCGAAATTGATATTTTTATACCTTTAAGTACTTGGTTTTGCCACTAATTAACGGACATGCTTTTTTTATTAAAAACTAAGTACCTATCAATAGATAAAAACAAATATTTTAAATATCGCAGCTTTGACATGTATCATGTAATAATTATGTAGTATTAATTTATGGTTATCCACTTCTATTGTTTTTTTCTCTATGAATTACATAGCATTTAAATTTGGAATATTATTGTTCCGTTATTCAAATTTGTTGATTGTTAGAGACTGAATTTAATAAATTAAATGAAATGCATTGTATAATAAATTATATTATGTATGTAATGTATATATTTACATTTTATAAATGCACCATGAATTTAAATGATAATAAAAGTATTCACAATTTTATCCGTCTTTTTATTCAGGTCTTTTCCTCCTATTATGAAAACTCTCGATCAGCGGAGCAATTGGTATATTTAATCAACTTCTGGTGATTTTGATAAAAAACTACCAAGATCATGAACTAGATTTTTCGTACCCTGTCATTATGGGTAAAAAGCATAGTGTCAAATTCTCAGATATGGTGAGAAAATGGGTTGAAAAATATACCAGTATCATATCAAATGTATGATTTATCTATAAGAATATGTACTATTTATAAAAAAATCAACAGATCAAGCACTAGATAAAGGTTCAGGGTATCTTATGTACCTTATTCCCTCTGCTGCTAGATATAGGCCTCTTTCAACTGTTTTCACTCATCTCTGTTCTGACCCTTCTGCGTACAGGTTCCCCCAGCGATTTGGGCAATGTCGTTAGTCCATCACTTTGGTGGTACCTGTCAAGTAGTACTAAAATAATTTGATTAGGTACTTCAGTAATCAAAGGTGGTACCAGTATGCTAAAATTTATCCTAAATGAAAACACCTACCTAGGTACTTATTTTTTCAAAGTTTTTTTTTTCGAATATCCCGCCATGAAAATGTCTTGGTATCTATGGTTATTTTGACAAATCTGTCAAAATATCTATGGTTGACTGAATGACATTGACACAAGGTCGTTGCTTGGTGGCTTGCCAACCCGGTTTTTGATAAAGAATTTCGCATTTTAATCGCTTATTTCCATTCGTGGGCGGTGTGTCGTGCGGTGTCTCGCGTATACTCACAATAATACGCCGGTGTTTCTTTTATATAATCGCATTTTAATTCAATAAACCAACAAAATGTCTTCCGAATTCGCTGTTGTTGAACAAGGACCCCCAATTGAGGTGTTTGCTCTTATGAAAGCATTCACTGATGATACTTTTGCCGAAAAAGTAAACTTGGGAGCTGGAGGTGAGTGTTTGTATTACTTAATAGGGTTTATTTTTAATCTATTGCAAGTAAATTGACTAACCATATTATCGTCAACATACTTTTTGTAAATAAATCATGGTTGTTCTTTCAAGATTACAAATATTGATTTATAGACATTTATAAGTATATTCTTCCACCTCAGTTGATTCTAAAAAGTTGTTAGTTTTAGAAGAAACCTTCAAAACAATCCTATGATTAAGTAATCGCTTCTTTTGTGCATAGAAATTTCATGCAGATTTTCTTTTATTTTTAAGTGAAAGTTCTACAACTTTCATTTTATTTTTCTTGACTGTGGCACTAGTAAAAATCTTATAATTAAATACATTTGAATTATTGTCAGATATGTATTTTATCTCACTGTGTGTATATTTTTGTGCAAAGGTCACAAAACGATACCTGATATAAATATCCAAAAATGATAAGATACTTTCGTGGCGGAAAATAAGTTAAGTTCCTTTTTTTATGCCGTATCCTTTAAAAACTATTTATCTTTCTACCTCTTCATCACTTGTGAGGCAAGCGGGGAGAACAGAGTATTAGACTTCTCTGTCCTTAATACAGTAGAGTCTCAGTAACCCGGCACTATTAAAAACCAGAGGGTGCCGGATTATTGGAAAGTTCGATTTACTGGATTGTATAGGGACTATAAAATTTTTTTGAACGTTCGGATAACAACCGGGTGTACTCAAAGTCTTTCAGAATTTTTCCCTGTAGACTATGCATTATAACTTTGCAGTTGGGCACTTGATCACATCTGCGTTTACTTACACCATTTTATACTTTAAGTTAGCAAAAGGAGGTGTAGTGGTCCACTGGATTAAAAATAATAAAAATCTTCTTCTTCTTCCGCTTATGCTAGATCTGGGATCTGTTTGTTTCAGCGTTTGATGCTCCTTCTTGGGATGTGGAAGACCAGCTATCTCTCCATCTTTTTGGTGGTCTTCCTGGCAGCCTTTGACCTATAGGGATTTCGTTTGCAGCAACGTGGGCGAGTCTTGTTCCATCCATCCTGTCAACATGGTCCCGCCAGAACCGCCTCCTCTTCCGGCTCCACCGCACGATATTCTCAGTTTCGCACGTTTCTCTTATGACACAGTTTCTAATTCTGTCTCTGAGGGTTCTACCGGCTATGGATCTGAGAGTTTTCATCTCTGCTTCCCGAAGAAGGTTCTTTGTTCTCGTTGTGTCTGCTCTTGTTTCCACACTGTATGTCATTATAGGTCTAACACATGTTTTGTATATATGCGAACCTTACTGTCTATGCGCATATGTTTATTTTTCCACACGACATTTCTTAGGCAATAATAATAAAATATTCTAATAAAAATCCACGAGCCTAAAAAGTTTTGTGACCTCTGATTTAGAGTATGTCCTGCACTCCGGTTAGATTACATCAGTCAGTGTTGATAATAACAATTGTTTTTTTGTTATTGTGAAACCGCTTAAAAAACATTATCAATCAAATATAATAAAATAATCTTACGAATAACATAATGTGTGAAATATGTTCCTTACATAGCAACATATAATAATAATGTTATGATAATGAATTACTTGGTAAAAATAATAATTTACAACCGAGATTTTAATACCAAATAAAAATGCAATTAAATTATTTGTATTCTCAGTTGATAGTAGTTTGTGGTATCTTTATCTATGTAGACATTTTTAGATTTGAAATGTGTTGCCATTGTGCGGTTAGATTTTATCTCAGCTGCAAGGAGGGAGAATGAATTTACGGATGTCTTTTGATCGCCGACAACTGGTCGCAGATTATAAAATTTAATTTATCAATTATAAAAGGACTTTCCTTCCTAATGAGTAACCGGCAGAATCATATATTTTTTTTGTTAAAAAGCGAAAATATGCCTTAAATTATCGCTTTATTAATCTTTTAATTAAATATTATAATCCGCGACCGAGTATCGCACGACCAAATGTAATGCGTCGAATTGTCGCCGCAACCAGATGTTATGCAACCAATTGTCCACGACCAGTTTTCGTATATCTGAATTTATGTGTCTCATGATTAGTTCTACAATTCGCGATTCCTAATATCTCTTAACTTTTTTATAGAAATTCTATTAAACATTAAAAACTTCTCTACTTGATGTGAACTGTTTGGCGTATAGCGGTGTTGTCAAACCCCCATGTCTTTAAGGCAGAGTTGTGCAGTGTGCACCCAAGGTTAAAAATTTGTTAATCTTATTATTTCATCCCTCTCATGAAAAAAGTTTTCTTTCCAATCCGGCCCAAGGGGTAAAACTGTTGGGCACGCCTGTCCTAGAATATGTTTTGAATCATTTGAAAACTGTAAGAATAAAAAAATATAAATGAATTGCTTCATAAAACCAAAATAATTTTCTTGTCAGTCAAAAGCCTGATGGATTTTTGTACTTCGGTGTTACGACAACTGCTTACATTTCTTTCAATTTGTATGTAGTGTACTATAGGGAAACTAGTCAAGTCTCTGATTAGTCATAAAATATAACTGCAACATTATTATTTTACTGTATATTTGTGCAGCAGTTTCACCTGCTGCCATAATATAGTTTTTTCTTCATGTCTGTATAATGTTTATTATAATGTAGTAATTTACTAGGTGGCAAATTATGCAGACATTATCAACAGTGTCTGCCCTACAGTGGGACCTAATAGAGTAATACCATATGTGAATAATAATAGTTTAAAATAGCAATCAATCACCGTTACGTTTTAGCATTGTTAATGCTTCTAACACATAATATACTAGTGGAGAAATAATAAATATTCTCCCACACGTTTCACTGCTAATCAATACATGTATCATTGTTATATAGTAATACTCATTATAAATTCAATATTTATTAAATTATTTGTGGCCAGATAGAGAAATCTAAGACAAATAACAAAAACCTGTTTATTTTTATAATGATAGAACTATATTCTATTCTATTATACTTTACGGCTATCCACTCGTTTGGGAGTGATCTCAGAATGAAATACTAATGCGAACAATTTAAAATATTACAATAAAAGAGGCATACAATCAAATAAATGATAGAAAATTGTTCACTACGGTGAACTTATCTTCCAGCTGGCTCATACTATGCCTTGTTAGTTTAAGAATTAAAATTCGTTATTCTTCAAGACAGCGATCAAATAACTGTTAATTTTTAATTTATGAGTAAAAAGAACCGCTACTTTTAAAAACAATTAAGTTTCCAATATTGTTGACATATTATTCTGAGGTCCATCACAGCCCTACACATAATATAACCACTACATAGTGAGAGAATAACCTAAATAGCAGTGCGGTCTATTAGTGAGGCTATTTCATAACACATAATAATTACCAATAATGGAAAATATCGTACAGACAGTACCTATACCAGACTATACCTATAGATCTACTACTGCATACACATTTAGTGTTATGCAATTACTCTAACAACAGCAAACTACTGTAGTTTCTAATTAAACCTGTTATGGATGTAGACAGAAAAAAACAGGACTTTTCTTTTGTTTACTAGATGGACAAAATAATATGCATTATCTGTAATTTGTCTGTTAGGTCATTATTCAAAGCGATCAATAAGTAATGAATAATTAGTACCTAATGAATTTTGTCTTTTGTATTTGTGAACCATGATTTTTTTTTTTACGTTTAGTAGTGGATATGACTTAATAGAAGGAATGGTTGAGGGGACAAACCACAGGGGGCGCCCCCGAAGGCAGTACCTGGACCAGGTGTACGATGGCATGAACTGCGCCACATATGTCGAGCTGAAGAGAGCTGCGGGAGACAGAGAAGAGTGGAGAATAAGATGTAGGAATTTGCTGCAAACCAATTCGCAAGATTGAAACTAGAGAAGGAAAAGTAGTGTATCACACATTATTCACTGTATATTACTGTTTATTGTTTGCAGTATACAGAGACAACGACGGCAAGCCATGGGTTTTGCCTGTAGTGAGGAAGGTGGAGAAGCAGATGGCTGAAGATCCAACCCTCAACCATGAATATCTGCCTATACTGGGATTCGAACAATTCTCCAATGCAGCCACTGCCATGTTGCTGGGAGCTGATAGTCCAGCCATCACTCAAAATAAGGTACACCATCAATTATAATTGTTTGCTGAAATATGCTGAGAGATCAAAATGCAAAAATCGGTAATTATTAATACTTGCAATATTGTAAGACGATTTCTAAATAATGATATTTCAGGCACAATGCTTGTATTTTAGGCCCCACGTTGAGCCTAATCCTGTGATATCCGTGATATCTGGATAGGTGTTTTTTTCACAGTATTAGGCTAATGAGTTTATATGTCAATCGTGAATGATAATACGTAGACTCTTCTAGCTGATAATATTGAGAAGTGTGTTGGCGGCAAAGTCTGCGTGAAAAATATAAAATAAGGTAATTAAACAGATGAGAAGGTAGTGGAAGCGTGAGATGTATGTAAGGATAGAAGAGCATGGCTTTGCCTACCCTGCAAGGGATAAATAGATATAACTAGACAATTAATAAAAGTGCATTTGCATATCTTGGTATCTGAGTGTAAATTACATTGTTTACTATCCACTTTTTCTAAGTGCCATGATAATATGCATTATATTAATTTAAGTGTTATTTGTTCATAACCATTGTTTTAAGTGTTATCTGTCTCCCATTATTATGTCAGACAGATAACACTTAAAACATTTTTTTTTGCTTGAGTTCACGGCACTGCCTTGCTTTGTTGTGCAAGGCTTTTTTAAAATCTTGTTTATTGTTTCACAAGTTCAATAACTAATTCCACTCTGCACTACACAATCACTCTCAGGGTTCCAACAAACTATTTTCCCTCATTTATTATTTGAGTAGTTCTAACAATATGACACAAAAAGTAAAAAAACCGGCGAAAAACTCTCTCATGCATGCATAAAACATATAAGGAATAAGCTAGAATATTGTGTAGAGATATTGTAGTCTGATGTTCTGTCCTCTCAGCTTATCCTAGAAAAGATGTGGCGTGAAGTAGGGAACCTATATAAATGTAGGAAGACTTAACGGATAAAGCCATAGACAAAAAGTGACCACCACCATTTTCGCTTCTAGCATTTCCCCAAGGTAGTATACGCCACTTTTTCTCGATGTAAAGTACGCTAATTTACCATTTAATTACATAGGTTGTATTCCAAAGGTAATTTCCACACTGATTATACATAATGAGTCACAAAAATCACTGAAATATTACCAGGTTTCGTGCAGTTGTGGACAACCAATATGACACGCAATCATATGTTTCCGGCGAAAATGGCGTCCACCATAGATTTGTCATGGATATAGAAGGGGCTCAATCTTCAATAGTTCTTCCCACCTTTATATAGGTTCCTTAGCGTAAAGCGATAGATATATATTAGTATTGAATATATTATATATATTAGTATTGGCAGGCAGTTTGTGTCATTTGAATTAAATAATAATATTGTTTCAGTCATTTGGAATCCAGTGCCTGTCTGGTACAGGTGCCCTCAGAGTCGGAGCTGAATTCCTCTGCAAGCAGATGAAGAAAACTGTCTTCTATTATCCAAATCCAACATGGGGTAAATATTATACTATTATATCTATCTTTCACTGTATATGATTCAATAATAACTACCTATGGTAAATATATCAGCCAGGCAGCTATGGTGATATGTCTGATCTCACAACAGTATTCACTCATTCAGTCTGTCAAGTCCATTGTTTAAATACATTCACACTTTGTGCAACAACAAGCTCCATACCTGAGTCCATACATACATAACTCTATTGGATAAGAAATATAAGTACACACAGAAATTCTGCTTGAAACTGTGTTTGTTCAGCTTCAAACTGTGACCTCTTAAATTAGTATTAGGCAGAACATCAGCTTCAGTTCAGGACAGTCACAGAGATGGTTTAATATTTTATAACTTTCTGCAAAAACCAATTTCTTTCTCGGATTCTCAAGAGTAGACAGGCTCAACATATTTAGACATTCTTCTTAAGTATCTGAAGCTGTAATATTGTTTATTTTTTCAGAAAATCATCATTTGGTATTCATGAATGCCGGATTCAAGGAGCCTCGCACATACCGCTACTGGAAGGCGGAGACCCGAGGTATTGACATGGATGGCATGTTGGAGGATCTGCAGAACGCTCCCGAAGGTGCTGTGGTCATCCTGCATGCCTGTGCACACAATCCAACTGGTTGCGATCCTACGCACGAGCAGTGGGAGAAGATTGCTAAAGTCGTTAAGGTAAGTTATGATATTTGTTGTTGTCTGTGTGTAACTGTAAATTTTCTTATTCTATTTTTAATAACTTCCCAGTGTCCCAGCATCTTGAAATTTTGCCCACATATTTACTTTAGGTGACAGTTTAAAATCAGAGTTTTGTTTTATCGTAAACATATTTGAAGACTGATCTGGACTGACAGATTCTCAAAGACGACGCATTTTGAGTAAAAGAAATCGGAGAGCATATATGACAGTTTTCGTGAATGTGACAAAAGCTAGAAGTGCGTGTAAGGTTAGAGCAGTCTGACGTTTTTTTCTCTCTGCTTACCCCACAAGGGACACGATGTAATGGAATAGATAGACAGATTATTTTATAAACTGTGTGTTTTATATTTTGTTTGCAGGAGAAGAAGTTGTTCCCATTCTTTGACAGTGCCTACCAGGGCTTTGCTTCGGGAGATCTTGAGAGAGACAGTTGGACTGTGAGGTACTTTGTATCAAATGGCTTCGAACTCTTCTGCTCACAGTCTTTCGCCAAGAACTTCGGTCTTTATTGTAAGTTATCATACCATTAGCAAGAAATATCACTTTAATTGGACGTGGACATCACCAGATGGTAGATACCATAACCAAATTGATCATGTCTTGATAGAAAGAAGAGGGGCAACGAGCATCACAAACGTACGTACCTACAGGGGTGCCAACTGTGATTCTGACCACTACATGGTAGTAGCTACATATAGGAGCCGAATCGCAAACAATAGGACACGGAAACCACCAACTACTCCGAAAATCAACACGGAGGCTCTAAAAACACCAGAAGGTAAAGAGCAATATCACAACGCTCTTGCAAATAGCCTACCAGGTCAGATCACTGAACAGATCTCCTCTGAATCACTCGAAAAAGACTGGAATGACATAAAAGATGCAATTGTAAGTGCAGTAGAATCGAGTGTTGGAAACAGGCCCAGACAGTCCAGGAACCCTTGGTTTGATGAAGAGTGCGAAAGAAAGATAGCTGAAAAGAATACACTCAGAAAGAAGTACTTGGAAAGGTCAACAAGAAACAAGAGACAGGCGTACGAACAAGCAAGAAGAGAAACAAATAAATTAATAAGGGGAAAGAAAAGAAAATTCTTAAATGATATACTGCTAAAAATGGAAAAGGACTTCACTGATAATAATACTAGAGAAGCATATAGGGGAGTAAATTTCTTCAAGAAGGGCTTCAAACCGAATACAACTCTATGTAAGGACACTGATGGATCAATTATATCTGATAAGGAACGGATTAAATCTGTGTGGAAAAACTACTTCTATAAACTCCTCAACCCGAATAGTGACCTGAGAAGCCATCCCACAAACATTCCCACAGAATCAAGAAATGAAGAACCAACAAATCCGCCAACAATGCCAGAAATAAACGCTGCTCTAAAGAGACTCAAAAACAACAAATCACCTGGGAAAGACAATCTACCTGCAGAGCTGTTCAAATATGGAAACGAGCACCTGAGAAATCTGCTACTTAATCTGATTACAAAAATTTGGACATTGGAAAAAATACCAGAGGAATGGCAAATAAGCATAATATGCCCAATTCACAAAAAAGGTGACAAATTAAAATGCGAAAATCATAGAGGCATATCACTTCTATGCACAGCGTACAAAATCTTCACCACAATACTGAAACAAAGAATTGAGAAGTACGCAGAAAACCTGTTGGGAGAGTATCAGGCAGGCTTCCGCGCAGGTAGATCCACAACAGACCAACTGTTCACAGTCAGACAGATTTTGGCAAAGTGCTGGGAATTTGATATAGACATACACCAACTATTCATAGATTTCAAACAGGCTTATGATAGCATAGATCGGGAATGTCTATACGACATACTACTGCAATTCCAGATTCCACCTAAACTGGTTAGACTTGTCAAAGCCACAATGTCAGACTCAAGATGTCAGATCAAAGTGGATGGAGAATTAACAGAAGAATTCACAGTATCACAGGGATTAAAACAGGGGGACGGCCTGGCTCCCACTCTCTTCAACATTGTGCTCGAACATGTAATAAGAAAAACGCTAATAGACACTGGCTCCAACATTTATTTTAAGAGTAGTCAAGTTGTCGGGTATGCAGACGACATCAACATTGTCGGAAGATCAATATCAGCTATTAAGGAGGTCTTCGATCCTTTAGAAACAGCGGCACGGGATGTAGGACTGCGAATTAATGTTGACAAAACTAAAATGATGACACAGAGCAGAAACCCCTCAAATAGAAGAGGAGGTAGTGCACAGTTTAAAGACAACTACTCATTCGATGTGGTCGATCAATTCACCTACCTGGGCTCCAGTCTGACAGAAAATAATGAGGATCCAGCAGAAATCAGAAGAAGAATCACAGCAGCCAACAAAACATACTTCTCTCTGCTGCCAGTGTTTAAGTCACGTAGCGTCCACAGGAAAACCAAAATAAACATATATAAGACCATTGTTAGAACTGTACTGGCATATGGATGTGAGGCGCTGACACTGACAGCAAGGATGGCTGAAATGCTGGACACGTTTGAAAGAAAAGTCTTAAGAAGAATATGTGGACCCGTGAAAGAGGGGGAACAGTGGCGCATCCGGCACAACAAAGAACTGTACGATATCTATCAGGCCCCTAGCATCTCAACCCATATGAGACTACTCAGGTTGAGATGGGCTGGGCACGTACAGAGAATGCCGGACACACGCGTCCCTAAGAGAATTATGACTGGACACCCAGGTGGAAGGAGAAAGGTGGGAAGACCCAGACTGAGGTGGGAAGATGAAGTGAGAAAGGATGCAGCACAGCTTCTCCAGTCAACCAACTGGAAGTCAGCCGCTGAGGACAGAGGAAGTTGGAGGCGAATGTTGCGGGAGGCCAAGGCTCGATATGGGCTGTAGCGCCATCGGAGAGAGAGAGAGATCACTTTAATTGTATAAGTAGGCATGAGTAGAGACGGGAAAATTTTACGATAAAAAGATTTTATTAGCATATTTTGTGTTTTTTTACAAGTATAATGCTATTTTAGCATTTTTTTAAGAATAACGCAATTTTTTGTATATTTGAAGCGCATTTCGACCAAAAACAGCGTAATTAAAACATTATCAAAAGAGATGTGGCTTGACAATAAGAAGAATCGCACTTAAAATAATTTTGCAAAGAGGCGTTTTTTGCATAGTATTTTTGTTTTATTTTATTGTTTTTTGTATAAAATATTATTCACATTGAATTTTTTTAACCTTCAAGTGTATTAAGGGCTTTAAAATCGTCTACTTTATTATATGAATATATGAAAAGTAACACTACATTTCGCCAAAAAAGTGAAAAATAACAACCCTTCTTGCAAAAAATTACACCACTTCTCCCGAAAAAGTAACATTGATGTAGAAATGAATCAGGTCCCACACTTTTCATTACAAGCACGAAGTTGCCACAAACCACCTGCAAATGCTGGTTTTTTATCCTGTTTTTTAATTAAATTCTTTTTTCTCTTTATTTATTTATTTATTTATCTATGGCTGTATGGCCTTGAATCGTAATAGGTATTTAATTTATTAATAGCTTATATCCTAGCCAAGATTCTGCTTTATCATTATTCAAAATATGTAGTCTGAGAGTTCTCCCGTGTAAAAGTGATACCCGGATTTAGTACCTATGCAACTTTACAAAAATATTATTTGAATTGTTAATCAGGTGAACGTGTTGGCAATCTCACTGTAGTGATGAACGACCCTAAACTCATGGCCGCCACCAAGTCCCAGTTCACAATAAATGTACGAGGCATGTACTCCAACCCCCCAGCTCATGGAGCCAGGATCGTGACCCGAGTGCTGACAAACCCGGCACTCTTTGAGGAGTGGAAGGGATGCATCCAGACCATGTCATCTCGCATCATATCCATGAGGAAGGCTCTCTACGATGAACTCGTAGCGTAAGTATTACGTATATGTATTCTGCATGATACGGAACCCTTAAACCAGTATAGAAAGCTCTTACACAGCATGTTTCACAGCAGATCTAGTCAATACAGAATATAGACATTTCAGAACACTGTTAATACAGAACGAACTTTAACTATTGCTTTATATTGCGTGAATAAAGTTTTAGTTTATTCACTGATTTCTTTTCTTTTTTTAATTAAAAATGTATCTGGATTTATCGAAATAAACCCAAATAGGTACATCTTTGTACACTTCACAGTGAGCTTGAAAAGCTTGCAATGTTTTTACAATTACTTATTTATATTTTTTAATGTTTTTTCAGATTGGGAACCCCTGGTACATGGGAGCATATTGTCAAACAGATCGGCATGTTCTCATACACGGGACTGACGGAGAAGCAAGTCCAATATCTCCGTGAGAAACACCACATCTACATGCTGAGAACCGGCAGAATTAGCATGTGCGGCATCAATACAAACAATGTTAAATACACCGCGAAAGCCTTCCACGATGCCGTAGTGTCTTGTCCCTCATCACTGTAATTCGCATTCGCACAACTATTTCTCTGTTTTTGGATTGTCACAATCACATTGAAAAAAAGAGTAATTTTTTCAAAGCATCACTTTGTGATAAAAATAACAGATTGAATCGAAATGTTGCACATCACTAACTAAATAAAATATGCAAATCTATGGGCTGTGACATCCGACATCGCCCGTTTACTAATAATAATCTATGGTTCTTCATATTTAGATTTTGCAATGTTCTATCTCTTCAAAAATGGTGACGTTAAAACCAGATCAAAGCAGATCGCTAGAAACATTTTTGTTAATTTTCACAGCAATCCATTGTAAAATGCGCGAGTTTTACAAACACTTACAAAAAATCTAACTCCCTAACTCCGTTGTATATATATGTGTAGCTATATCTACATTTAATCTGTATTATAAATAGCAATTTTAACGAACTGTAGTTTTTAGTTGAGTGGCGATTCAAATGACAATCCATTAACTTGTAGAGTTTGCAGCCACAGAACCATTAACTTGGTATTACTTGGTACAAGAAACTTGGTATTTTCAGATGATGTATGTAGATTTTTATTACATAGAATGCGTTAGAAGGTATTTTTATGTGAGAATTTTTCCTCTTATAAAAATACTCATTAACACTGCGTAGAAAAAAGATTTTCTAAAAATTACACTGGTATACTATTAGAATACTATTGGTGCAGTTGGTTTTACTGTAGTGCTGCCATAATTGTCAGACTACCGACCGGTACACCCTTCTCCCCCCCACCAAAAAAAGTCAATTCAGGAAAATAGCTCCCTTGTAAGATTTGCTCAAAAAGATAGCGAAACTTTTGTCATATGACATAAGCGTGTACCTACCTTCCTTTATAAAAAAGATAGTGGTGTAAATCTGTCTAGTTTTCTTGAAAAAAAAGGGGTCTTTCGCATACAGGATATATGGAACAAGAAGACTGTCAATTAGCGCTGCTGGCAATTTTTTTTTTTTGAAAGAATTGTAAAATAATGGATGAGAAAAAATAACTCTCCGGTAGTCAATTTATTAAGCAATTGGGACAAATGATTCTGGGACACGGACCTCAAAATCAGGACATGTCCAATTGTACCGGGGCGTATGGCAGCCCTATTTTAGCATAGATCCCAAGCAGAAGGTACCTAGTTTGAATTTGACGTTGATTATGTATTCTGCACTTCACGACACAAACTTTTAGCTTACAGTGAAGTATTTGGGTATACTGGAAATCTTCGCAAAGGCATTCTCGTTATTTTTGTACTCTTTGTTTATTGAAGTATTATATTATGTGATACGTACTAAAGTTTTTCCTACCACAAAAGCGCAGCATATTTCATTGCAAATCAGAGATTATAGATTATAGAAATGAATAAATCTAGTTTATGTCAATGACAAACTGTATGTGAAACACTGTTTTTTATTATTATGTACGTCACACAAAGACTAATTTTTACTCTTGCATATTGCTAAGAAAACACAGAAAATAAAATCAGATTGTATTTTTTTATATTTTGTTTGTTTTGTTTTGTTATATTTTTGCTATGAATTGTATTGTTTTTGTATAACATATTATTATCTTTATGTATTTTGTTATTGCATTTTTCTTGAGGCTTTTATTTTCTTGCATTTCTTTTTTATTATTGTCAGTTTACGTGCACCTTTTTAAATAATGTTTATAGTATAGTTGATGTAATTATGTACAAATTGCAGCAATAATTTTGATATAAAATATATGAATCGTTTAAAATTGTTTCTTCTTTTTTATTATTGTCAGTTTACGTGCACCTTTTTAAATAATGTTTATAGTATAGTTGATGTAATTATGTACAAATTGCAGCAATAATTTTGATATAAAATATATGAATCGTTTAAAATTGTTTCGAGTTTTATTTTTTCCCTTAACAGATCTATTCCAGAAAGTTTAAAAAAAGTCAGAAAGTTCTTAACAGAACTATTGGCACAACCCTCATAAGGTAACAAAAAATATAATGAGAGATTCGAAGATTGGATATTTACACTGAGGCCGGACTTGCCAACACACTTCTCAATATTATGATGTAGTGCAGTCTGCATATTATCATTCATGATTGATATATAAACTCATCAGCCTAGTACTAGGAAACATTCGCCTATCCAGATATCATATACTGTATCAAAGTAAAGTACTAGACTGCTCTATAACATAAAATACAAGCATTGTGCCTGAAATATCAGTTTTTTTTTATGCAGAGGCAGGACTTACCTTAAATCTTAACCATTATCTGCCTACAGAGCTCATAGTAAGTTGAAAATGGATAAATATTTACAATTTTCTATCATCTGTGTGTAATTATATCAAAACAAATTGACCACACGAAGTATCATTCAATTTAAATATTTGTGTGCTCACAATAAACTTGTATGACGTTTTTTGCGGGAAAAAATCATATGGGTATGAAATCGAACGAACGGCTGTTCAACAGGATAACCAACAATATAATTTAAAATGCAATCTATTCGGCTCCTGATTGGTCGCTTTTTAAAATGACCTAGAGTTAGTGTTGCTACTATGTTATTTTTACAACAAGATGGCGTATTTAATATGCACGATTGTGTCAAAAATTAATTAAATGATTAACTTTGTTATTACTGATCGCACAAAAAATAAATAATAATTTATAAGTTATCATTGACAAAAAAATATTGCAAGTATTTCGAGGATATTTCACATCGGGGCAGCGACGGGTAAGACTTTTTTGGAAATAATTATTTATTATACTGGCAACATTGAATTTATGCTTACGTTGGTAGCGCGAAATTCTTTGAAATATTTGAAAAATTGTCAAACTGTCTTCATCCCTCGTAGAATTTGTACTACGTGAAGTTCTGCTAACTGTTTTCCGTTACATGTTGTTTAAACGTTACTTAATATTTATTAGATTATACGTCGCAATATACAATAGTTATTAGTGTTTTATATAGTTTTATTAATTGTTTTATATCTCTTTTTAATATTCCAACATGTCTTCATCTACTACGACCGACGACAAGAAAGAAATACCCGAAATTATCTTCGACTGCCATACTAACTCCACATACAAACGGAACAGATTCTTCGGAAAAGTGAGTTTAATCCAATTATAAACTATATTTTATGATAAAATCTTGTGTATTATCGATCGTTTATTGATGATAAACACTTTTTAATTGATGAAAGCCGGTAAAAATGTGTAAACATGACGTGCGAACGTAATTCATGATGGGGTATGTTTTTGGTCATTTTTTCGTTATGTCGCATGCATTTCGAAATATTTTGTCTGCTATTCATATGCCGTAGATATTTTTCAGTTCCTTTTAGTGAAAATACATTGGTTTATGTTATTTTATTAACAATTTATCGTTATTTGTCTTGTCTTTGTTTCTGTGTGTTGCATACCTACCACATTCACCATGTTGCAGTATTTATATAGTACCACGAAGTACATAAACTCGAAAAACCAGTACATACGAAACTATGCAATTATTAAAATTAACTTTTTAAGTACATGCAAATGTATGAATATTGCATTTTTTGAAGGGAAAGCCATTGAAATTACAATAATATCATCAATACTACCTCCTTGAAGGGAAGACAAAGAGTTCCTGTGCTTTCTAAAGTAAAGTTTAGCTGAGACTAGGTAGAATTTAAACTTAAATATGGAGTAGGCATACATTGCGTAAACTCTAGAAGAGTGTACGAAATTTAGGGGTCACAGGTTCAAATACCAGTAACCCCACAAACCTTTTTTCAGATGTGTGCCTTGTGTAAATGATTGTTGTGTGATGCATACTCATATAACACTCTCCTGTACATTCTTCTTCTTCGTCAGCCTTGGTTCCTCCACTGCTGGATACAGGCCTCTTCCATTTGTTTCCAGTCTTTTCGATCCCTCGCCTTTCTGACCCACTGCCTACCTGCTTCATGGTTGCATCGTCCGCCCATCTTTTCTGGGCCCTTCCGACACCTCTTTTGTTTTCCCATGGCCTCCACTTTACGAGTCTGGGTGTCCATCTATTTTCGTCTTGTCTTGCTATGTGCCCTGTCCATTGCCATTTAACTCTTGCTGTACGATCCATGACGTCCACAACTTGGGTTCTTCGTCTGATTTCCTCATTTCTAATTCTATCGCTGAGGCTCACACCCAGCATTTGTCTCTCCGTGGATCGCTGTGTGCATTTTAACTTCTGGCAACTTCTTTGGATGATGGACATTGTTTCTAGTCCGTATGTATCTTATTGCTTTTGCAATAAGTCCGCCCTTTGGCACACTGTATTATCTTGTTTTGTTTTTGTTGTCACATATATTTACTGGCCAATAAAGTTTTATTTATTTATTTATGTCGTAACGGGTAGGACGCATTGTTCATACACTTTGATTTGATTTGATTTGCTGTACATTAAAATTCATAAAATAACAAATTTCATTTTAAAAAATCAGGTTTCTATTGATATAACTTGGATATAGAGGATTGGATTTGGAGGATTTTAGGTCTCTCTCATTGAACCCTTAATAGTTAACATTCAGAATAGGTGGCGAACTATGTTGTTGAACTTTTTGTAAAAAAATATCTACACCAGTCCCTGGTTACCCCTTATGATGGTATGAATAGAAGAGTGAAATCTGGTTGACTGTCAGATTGTACCTATTGACAACTATTAAGGGCTTATATGCACTGAGCAAAAATCGTTCTATTTTTGCTTCAACTTTTCAAATTTTGTATGAGAATGTTAGCGCTTAATAAGAATAACGTAAGCGACAAAGTGAATTATATCTGTTTAAAAGAAACCTGGGAAGAAATTAAAAAATCTAAAACAGCCGATTTGTTAAGATTATAATTACCAGTATTTTGGCTATATTACACTTTAACATCTTGCAGATAATCTATGTATCACGCAAATTTCATGGGTACTTTCGGAATTACTTTTTGTTCAAGGAATTCCCAAATATTGTAATTCTAGGACAGTCAACTTGTAGTCCATACTTTCATCTATCACTGTCTTCAGTTTCAAGACAATGCTCTCTGTATTGGCTGAAAAAAAAAATATTTTGCCAAACATATTTCACAGCGGTTGGCACCTTAACTACATAAAGTGCATTTTAGTTAGCTATATTGATCTAACTTGTATGATTTGCCATGGTGAATGTCTGTTCTCTTATGGGTGTACTAGGGTTAAAGAGACTTAAATAAATGTCACTAGGTCATGACCTTGTTATTGATATTTCGTCGTCTGAGAATAACAAGGTTCTAGCTTGCAAATTTAGAGATTTTGACTTTTGTGTAAAACTTTTTCTAACTGACATAATTTATGAGTACAATCAACAAAAACACCCTCAAGTTGGGTAGTTGAGAAAGTAAAAGAGATTTTTAATATTTTGGTCTGTCAGTTAGAATCTTGTTATTCTTGGATGACGATTTGACAACTGGCTATTTGAGTGTAGATTTTGAATGTTTACTAAATATAGTATACGTATATGTGATTACAATCTTGTAGATTGGTTTGTACCAAGCATTTTCGTTCTTTCTTTCCACACTGTCCTGTCACTCGCCAATCTCTTCACTTCCGTGTAGGTGCTACAGCGCACACTCTCAATAATCTGGTCCATATAACTGCTTGTTAGGCGACCTCTCACATTACTGCCCTCTACCATGCCTTCTGCTGTGGTGATGAGCAGGCCGGGATGAAACTGCACCGCCTGGAGAGATAAGAAAGTATTATATCAAACATTCTTTTGTAGGGAAGAACTAAATGTTTTATTATCTTTATTTTGTCCTCAGGGTGGTTTTGCAAAATGCTACGAGATAGTGGACATGAAGTCCCACGAGGTGTACGCGGGGAAGATAGTCTCCAAGAAGCTGATGGTGAAGGCCAACCAGAAGGACAAGATGTCTCAGGAGATTGCCATCCACCGCTCCCTCTGCCACAAGCATGTCGTAGGATTCCACAGCTTCTTCGAGGACAGTCTCAATATTTATATTGTACTGGAGCTCTGTAAGAAACGAGTAAGTATATCATTATCATTGCAAACTCTCCAATCAGTGGGGCAATTTGTTTTTGCCTGTCCGTGAGAATGTGGTCGGCATAATCAATCCGGTTTATCAAATATTTCGAGTTTTTAGTGAAACAAATTTTTGAAATTTTTCTTAAAAAACTGGGACCCCCTAAAAAGTGCCGTCCGGGGCGGACCGCCCCCCCCACCACCCTGCACTATGCTACTGACTTGTGAATGTTAATATTAAAGATGGGGTGTATTTCATTCACAAAATTAATAAACCTTATTCTCTTGTATAAACAGCTCGCCCCAGTGAGCATTACTTATTATAAATGTGTATTATCTTGTTAAATGTAGTTTTCCCTTAAAGAATAAAGAAGAGAGGCATGTGACACCGTAGGCGCTCTTCCTAAATTTTCATGAATTGTTGTTTCATATTTTATGAATGTTTTTCCGTTTCAGTCAATGATGGAACTGCACAAGAGACGCAAGGCCATCACGGAGCCCGAGACAAGGTTCTACATGAACCACATCCTGCAGGGAGTGCAGTACTTACACAACAACAGGATCATACACAGAGATCTCAAGCTGGGGAACCTCTTCCTAGACGACAACCTCCATGTCAAGATAGGGGACTTTGGGTTAGCTGCCAAGATTGAATTCGATGGTATGGCACATTTATTATTATTACTTGTTATTGGGTAGGCAGCTGTGGCTGTTTTGACCCAGTTAAGTTGTGTTTATATTATCTAGTCTATTCTTGAAGGTGTTGGTGGTAGGAGCAAGTACCACTGACTCCGGCAACTGATTCCAAGCACTGCCAGCTCTATTGGTTGTGGAAGTGTTTCCGTGGGTTGGATGTGAATCTTGTTGTTGTCAGTTTCAGCTGGTGTCCTCTCAGGTGCACATTAGAGTTCTTGGTAAACATAGCCGGTACATAGAATATTTTTGTATTTGAAATAAAAAAAAAACAGCAATCTGATCTTGGGCTGAATTGAAAAAACGTTTCTTTTTTTATGATTTTTTTAATTGTGCGTGTCAACAATGACTGGTAATTTTTTTTTTGAAAGCGTAAAAAAACAATTTAAACAATATTGTGACAGAAGCAGAGCAGTTGGTAAGAATACAGTTATTTATCTTGAAGTTCTGGTTCGAATCTCAGTGTTAATGTGCAGGGCTGTATTTAAGATTCAAAATTTAAAAAGACAATTTGTTTATTTTTTTCAGGAGAAAGAAAAAAGACTCTCTGTGGAACACCCAACTACATTGCCCCGGAGATCCTAGGTAAAAAGGGGCATTCCTTTGAAGTGGACATCTGGAGCATAGGCTGCATCATGTTCACACTTCTTGTCGGGAAGCCCCCATTCGAGACGTCCACACTCAAGGATACTTATAAGAAAATTAAGGCATGCGATTATAGGTAATTATTTTAACATCTTCTTCGTCAGCCTACTCCCGTCCACTCCTGGACGAAGGCCTCCTCCATCTGCTTTCACACCGCCCTATCTTGGGCTCTCTGGATCCAGTTGGCACCAACGTAATTGATTAGGTCGTCTCTCCATCGTAGTTATGGTCTTCCTACACCCCTGGTAGTCGTTCTGGATTTTCAGGTTAAGACCCCCTTCGACCACTTATCGTCTGGGTCTCTAGTCACGTGACCTGCCCACCGCCATTTGAGAGATGCGATACGCTGGGCAATATCTGTTACTCCTGTTTTTTGCCGTTTCTTTTCTTATCTTACTCTGTCTCTCAGGGTGATACCCAGCATGGCTCTTTCCATGGATCTTTTTGGTAACCCTTATTTTTTCGGTGCTTTTCACTCTTTCTAGACCGTATATTGCAACTGGTACTATGGTGGGGTGGGGTTTGCCGGGGGGCTCCCTTAAGGTTAACCCTGGGCCCACCTCTTAATAAGATTTGCCTTGAAGTGCAGGTAAAGAGGTCGCTATCAATGCGCCTGAGCTACCCGGGGATGTGGAGGGCCTTAAGCCTGTGGGATTTTCCTTCAATGGTATTATACACATCTCATATACTTTGGGTTTCGTAGTACAAATTTGAAACCGTCCCTTGGTGAGCTTCATAGAATATCCTCTCAAATGGGTATCGGTACATGTTGTGTATTTTCCAGATTACCCTCCCATCTGAACCACACAGCCGCCCAAATGATCCAGATGACTTTACAAGAGAACCCCTCAGTGAGGCCCAGCGTGGATCGTCTGATAAAGCATGAGTTCTTCACGTGTGGCTTCATGCCAGCGGCCCTGCCGGCCTCGTGCCTCACCACGGCGCCTCGCCTGGATCAGCTGGAGGGAGCAGACATTCCTTACAGACGACCACTTATTGAAGTCAATGGAGGTAAATATTACATCATTTTTCAAATACTAATCATGCAGACTTATTTTCTATCTCTCCAACAACATATAAAAATTAGTCGAAAAAAGAGAAATTCTACTTATAGTGAAATTATTTTACACTCTTAGCCTCCGTCATATTCATGCAATTTGTCATACACGCTATCCAATTCCTTTTACTCAAAACGCATCCATCCTTGAGGATCTGATCGACATGTTCGGACCAGGTCACTCAAATATACCTTTTTGGTCATCCTGTCATCTTTCATTTTCTCAACATGCCCTGTACATCTTAGTTTATTCTCTTTCATTCTTGTGACGACACCAGTCTTGCAGTCACTCATTTCCGTTTATTTGTTTATTTATCTAATTTTGTTTTGTCGCTTATTTCAGTGGAACATATTGCCTCCCCTATGAAGAAGGACAACATGAGGACAGTGTCCAACACTCCCACAGCCCAGCAGCTCAAGAAGCAAGTACTGGAGTACAGAGGACATCTGCAGAGCCTCAAGGAGCAGCTCATAGAATTGTTGAGCACCAAGGTAACTATCATAATTATATATCGGAAAAACAAACGCCGTTTTACTGCTGAGGTGCAATAAAACCTAACTAATCCTATATAATTCCATAGACGGCTCATGACCAAAAGTGTTATTTCTCTTTGAATTTTAATCACGGGGGTTTCCATCTTTACCTGAATTCTATACAACCATCAATATCTATAGGGCAATAAAACAATAAGTGAAGTGTAAACAACAAACTTGTATCAGCGTGCATTATTGTTTATTGTTCATTATTGTCCCTAGGCCTTAATTTCGGTCACTTGGACTAGTCAAATTTACATAGTTATAACAATTATAGTTTTATAACAATCAAAAGGAATTTTTAACAATCAACAGTGACATTGCGCCAGAGATGTAGAATCATGCAGGTAGTGTTACACAGCTGCTCACGCTGCGGCAGTAAATTACTGATGACTCGACAGACGTTTACATAGAAAAATCTACTTCATCCTGAAGATGGCAGAAGTATCGCTGCCGAAAGCTAGAGAAGATCAAAAGACACGCGGCCAACACCCGAATAACCTTAAAGGAAGAATATATATACCATGCTGCGAAAACCTACAACATCATTTGAGTATTGACAAAATTTGCAAAGTAAATCAACTGTATAACACATATATTTGTTCGCTCCACGTCCCTGCAAATCTCGTGATCACATTTAGCCAGCCGACGATCAGTCATAAGCCTGATGGAAGGTTCATCCTGTGATGTGTATCTGTTGAGATATAACTACTTGACAATAGATTATTTCTTTTGTATGTTTTTCTCCATAACGTTGACTATATTCATTGAATATTTCAGCCCGCCAGCAAGATCCGCTGCGTGACTGGAGAGGACGCCTCGGACCCCGCGGCCCAGCCCCTGGTGTGGATCTCCAAGTGGGTGGACTACTCTGACAAGTACGGGTTCGGCTACCAGTTGTGTGATGAGAGTGTGGGCGTCACATTCAATGATACTACCAAACTCATCATGTTGGCTAATGGAGTGTAAGTTATATTCCGAATCTTCTTTCTTCTCCTTTCCCTTCATTTCTGGATATAGGCCTTTTCCTGTCACTTCCACAATTCTCTGTTTTGGGCGCTCTGCCTCCACCCATGTCCCACCGACTCGATCGACCCATCTCCTTTGTGGTCTCCCTACACTTCGTTTGTTTCCTTAGGGTCTCCTGCCCAGTACACTGGGGGGATCCATCTGCTGCCAAAAAGAACACTGTACTAAAGATTGCCCTATCCTAAGGGTAGGAAGGTCTGTTCTGTTCTGTAATATACTCTCTGCCTACCCCGCAAGGTGGTGGTGTGAGGGGATAGAAAAGAATAGTGACAGCTAGCATTACCTGGCAACATTGATTATAAATGTCAACGAAAATACTGAACAACTTTTTGTAGATTATTTTTACTACTACTAGTATATGCAAAATGAAAGTAGGTACATACATAAAATTTCGTACAAATTTGGAGTACAAAATTTTTCTCTAAAATAAAAGGTAGCAAGAATCTAAAATGTGTGGAGAATGTTTACCTAGTTAGATTTACTATAACCAAGTTTTAACAATTTTTCTTCAAATTTATGATACATAGGTAGTATATGTATCTCAATGGAATCAGAGTTTTAGTGTTGACATTTTATTATGTTACTTTGCAGAAATGTTCACTACATTAACATCAAGGGTCAGGAGTCTTACATGACGCTGAAGGAGTACCCGGGGACCCTGGAGAAGAAGATGAAACTGCTGTCTTACTTCAGGCGCTACATGAGCGAGCATCTCATGAAGGCGGGAGCCTCCATGCCCGTCAGGGAGTCAGACAGTCTCTCACGTATCCCTCACCTGCACGAGTGGTACAGAACTAACACTGCCGTAGTCATGCAACTCACCAATGGAACTGTACAGGTTAGAAATATTTAATTCTAAATGTACTAATTTCAAGCAGAATCCCTGTGTACTATATTTCTTATCTTATGTTTCCATCCTTGGACAAGGACACTGAAGGAATGTAAGTTAGGGGTGGGGTTTGTCGGGGGACTCCCTTCTGGCTAACCCTGAGCCCACCTCTTAAAAAGATTGTGCCAAGAAGTGCGGGTAAAGAGGACGCTATATGCACCTGTGCTACCCAGAGATGCGGAGGACCTTAAGCCCGTGGGAGTCCTTCAATGTATATTTGTTATCCAATAGAGTTGTATGGAGGATGGTACAGGCAGAGATGGCAAAGCATCAGACCTCTCAATCCTTACAGACACTTCTTGCTTTCCCATTTATTTTAATTCATTCTTATTATCTCTCGAACACGTTAAACGCTGACGAAACAGATATGAAAATTGACATAAAAACTTTTTTTCGGTATTCGATATACTTTAATGTGAAACATATCTAAAATAAGTTATAGTTAAATTGTTAAACATATCCAAAATAAGTTATGTAGTGTATACTGGCAACACTGGATTGATCTAAGTTTTTTCTATATCGCTCAAATATTTTAAATTGTAAAAACTCAAGAACTCAATGAAATAGAATTTTTTTGGTGAAATTATATAATTAAAAGTCGAGAAACAAGCTGTGATTGTGCGGAAACCACACCTGTAAGTTTTTATCTTCAGATTGAACTTTGAAAAAAAACTAGCGCGCAAGTGATCTGTCAAACTCCCCTCACCTCAGCTGTTCTCATCAATCAGCTGTTGATGGAGAATTATTTATTCTTATATCTGTGATAATAAATAAGTTTTAAACTTACGGACAATATTCGTTATCCAAAATAGCGAGAACAAACTACAACACTAAAACACCGATTCATGCTGCGCTGCTTTGCACTGTCAATATAACTTGGCCTGACATATTCATACGAATACAACACAGCGGAAACATAATAACATTAATCTATCAAGGTGTGATTTGTGATTTGACCCATTTCTTCTGCCGAAGTACTAACAAAGGAAGTTTCGTTGATTCAAAACAAAACAAGATTTTCTAAAGTAGAAATACTGTGACATCATAGAGTACATCGCGCCCCGCCATTTTATCATCGCTGAACTGCTAGCAGTACCGACGCGACGATCTACCAACGATGTACCTACTACAGTACATACAACTACTGCACGCGACTGTGCTGCTGACTTCGTTCAGTTGAAAGTACTACATGGGATCCCATTTTGGTGTTTACAGCCTGAAGAATTTTTGACTACGAAGCGTTTATTTCCATTAATCATTGCAAATACATATTGCTTATTTAATTGTTTCATCATTTGGTGTACCTGAATCTTATTTATTCTTACTACTTTTATATATATTCTTAGTGCCTTACCCCCACGGCGTTTAACGTGCTAATAAACCCGCTTCTTATCTGATCCCTCAATGTTTTCCCACATACAGAGCTATGAGACTGCTCAATCAGGTTGCATCATGCACGGACATATTTCATGTTCAATATAGAGAGTTTGTCTCGATTGTACTCATGATGATGGGTTGTCGAGATTCATAAATGATTTTTAATGTGAATGTCGATTTTGTTTTTTATGATTGTTATTGTGTTGTAATTATTGTAATGTACTTTTAATTGTAATTGCAGTGAGTGGCGGAAAGGCCCATAGCTGTAATGCCACTCACTGTTTTGCTTTATAAGAATAAAATAAATAAATAAATATGTTGAAGCAACAATAAATTAACGATTGAATATTTTTATTTTCAGATAAATTTCCAAGACCATTCCAAAATCATCCTCTGTCCGCTGATGTCAGCCGTCACTCACATAGACGTAGACAAGAACTTCTTCACGTACAGATTCGCCTCCATACAGGAGAACGGATGCTCCGTGGCGCTCCAACAGAATCTCCTGTACGCCGTCGAGAAGATTTCCTATCTCATTACAAAGAACACCGTATAAACGATCTTGCAATGTGTTTTGAGTGTCTCATACCAAGCTCTCGTCTCGACTACGGAGCAAATATAGACAATATTAAAAATCTACGGTCTGTCAAGAAAGAGTTGATTTAATATAGTATTAAGATTTTCGACCGACGGTGCACGGTGGAAGTCCATTTTTAAAGGTAAAAATGAAAGTTTAAAATCCACGTAATGACTATACATTGGGAATTTGGAGGTGCAATAAAACTTTGCTAATCCTCTAATTCCATAGACGGCTCATGAGCAAAAGTATTATTTTTCTTAATATTTAAATTACGGGGGTTACTTTACCTGAATTCTATACAACCATCAATATCTATAGGGGAATAAAACAATAAGTGAAGTGTAAACAATAAATTCCTCGTAACTTGTATCAGCGTGCATTATGCAGGTAGTGTTAACAAAATTTGCCAAGTAAATAAACTGTGTAATATTTTTGTTCACTCTACGTCCATGCACATCTCTTAGTCCCAGGTACCTAGAGCATCGGATCTCCCGATGACTTTTAGTACATGCGACTAGTGTTCGAAGATTCTTATCCTCATCATCAGGCATTTTCTCGAGAATAAATTTAATCATTGTGTGGATTTTAAACTATTTACCAGAACAGAGAACTTTAAAAAGTAGCCTTTTTAAGAGTTAATTTGTAGCTACAATTTCGTTTGCTGGCAACAATGACATCTGTATTGAAATAATACGAGTGTTGCCACTACGGTTGCTGAGAAGCTACACGCAAAATCGACTCTTTCTTCGACAGACTATAATTGACATGTATTATAAATGGCTAATATGTATCTGTAACAATGTATTTTTTATACCGCGTCGAAAATAGATCTACTTTGCTCATACGACACGACACTTTACCTCGAGGAAACTTAGAGATGTCATAAGGCTATGCCGTCGAGAGCTATATTATCCTATGCATATCCCCTGAGCTCATTGACTTACAAATGATCAAATTCGGCAACCTTATGGATTAAAAACGGCACTCTTTTAGCTTTCGGCATTTTTTTTTTAAAAAAGGATCTGGGTGTTGCATGCACGAATCCAAATACTTTCCTGCTCACCCTGCACTAGGCTAAAGTATCGCAAAGTGTGGAATACATCGCCAGCGCCGGGGTTTGAACCTGGCACCTTTCTTTTGAGATACTGCCCCCTCAACTGCGCCAACAATGTAATCATTGAACTGATATTTTTGTTTACGGAATTTCCTGAAAAGCTAACGCCAGAGTTCGCTGTATATCATTATATATAATCCAATGTTTGTTAGAAATATCAGATTTAAACAAACCCTCGTTTTCTGTCAAAGCTGTAATCTGCCATTCAAAGAACAACTTAAGCTTGAAGTTTTTTTAATTGAAGTCAGAATTGCACAGACGATACGAGATGTTTTTCGATCTCAACTTTTTTCACTTTTAAATAATTCTTGCTTTGAACGGCAGAATTACTGTTCATTTGTTACATTGCTGTGTTGTTTTGTCTTTAGTATTTCGTCAACTCTTCTTTGTCCTCAGTATTTTGTTAACGTTCTGTTGTATTTGCAAAGTAGATGTGATTTCGTCCTCGATGATATGATAGAAGATTCTAGATGTAACTCGACAGGTCGTGACTGACCACTACTATATACGTTTATTAGGTTATTGTATGATTAGTGTTCGGAGAATAATTTCCTATACATAAAATGATTTTGTAGTTCGGCATGCAATGCTGCGAGAGTGGTGCATTCTTAACTTATCTTGTCATTTCTTTAACGAACGTTCTCATAATTTTATATTCTACTTTAACACGTTAAATGCCCTGGGGGTCACCGGTGACCCCATCTTTTCTTCATTATTGCACCGTGGGGGTCACCGGTTACCTCGCAAAAAATATACTTCAAATGCCTTTTGGCGCCAACGGTCATGCTTCTCATGTATTTCGCGTATGTAAGTGACCGGCGTGGCGCTCGAGTGTTATCCTGTGCAGTGAGACACAGCTGCTCAGTTAATTTTGGAAAATAGGTTCCAAATTTCAGAAAGATATTTTCAAAACAGATTTTTTGTTATAATTATGGAATCGTACGCCCAATTCATGTATAACTTATTTTGGGTACGTTTCACATTAAAGTACATCGAATACCTAAAAAGGGGTTTTTATGTAAATTTTCATATTTGTTCCATCGGCGTTTAACGTGTTAAAAAGATATTTTCGTCAAAATTGACGCTTTCACGGTACTACATGCCAAACGACAATATGCGTGTTTTTTTTCGTTTTAATAAAGTTCTGTTTTACTGCTGTCTGCAAACACCATTAAAAGTTGTATCAATAATTGTATGTGCCTTCTGAAAAGTCGATAATCGGGAAATTTAGCAAATTTTGATTTGTGGTGTAGTGTGTGTAAATAACTACTAGAGACTAATAAGGTTCCATCTGTGTGTAAAAGTACAGAGTGTTTGAAACATTGATCTCATACATCTCAACATTTTGGTCTTGTCAGTTAGAACCTCGTTATTCTCAGTAGACAAACTGTAAAACAGTGTTGAATTTTTTACCATTCTATGAAAAGAAAACTTGAAAAAATATTCAACAGATGAGTATTTATCTCAGCAGATGTACAGCAAAGGATGTACTTTCCATCAGACTTATGACTGATCGTCGGGTGGTTTAATGTGATCACTTTACGCTTATGTAACATTCACCAATTTCAGTCCAGCTTTGAATTGAACCCAGATCTTATACGCCGGTATTCTATCCGCTGTGTTATGAAGGTTCAAAGTTCATCCTTTGATGTATATCTGTTGAGATAACTACTTGTTTTTCCACTACGACATTTAGAAAATTCGATGTTCTCACAGAAAAAAAAATTGTGTATGATATTCAAAATTGTGAAATTTTAACATTTTTGTATTGAATTTCAATGATTGAAAAATAGTATAGAATTATGTTTTTCTTTTAATAAATTGCCCAGTGCAGAATGCATTTATTGCTCAATTTTTTATTAAGTATTTAAATTTAAAAATTACCATTTTGTGCCACACAATTGAAGAGTGTATGTGATTTTGTTACGATGATTTTTGTTGTGTTTTAAAATAAAATTTTGTATGGTTTTATGGGGTATTCCGAATTAAAAGTGTTACTACTAACTTAAGATTGACAGCAGGATGTGGTGGAATGGGTGAACGTTGCCCTGGGCATAAAGTGATCACTTAAGCCAGCCAAAGGCGGCTCGTAAGCGTCGGAACACCCATCCTGCTTCCTCTCTAAGGGAGTTCACATAACGCTGCATTATGTGAATGAAGATGTCTCTCGTCTCTGTTGAGGAAAAACTTAGTGTTACTATAGTCAATTTTTTTCAGAAGTCTCACGGAGCAATTTTTTTTTAAATTCACTTTTCAGTGCTTTTAGCCAATCACGGAGCAAACTTGGTTTATTGTTTCTAGATGTGATAATAAGATATGGTTACATTTTTTCGCAACTGTCAAATTATATTTCAGAACTGTTGTTTTAAAAGATTAGCCAATTTTTAGATTGTTAGAATAAACTGGCAACGTTGTTTTTCAAACTTGCGACGGCCGTTTAAAGGGATTATCTGAGCATTTTTTTCTTTATTCAACTCGCAAAACTATCTTGCCTTTAAAGTGATTTCGCTAGCGCCGCTCTGCAATATATTCGGCATTGTAGATTACTTGTAAAAGATACAATGTGAAAATATTGCAGACCTTTGATAGCTCTTATGACAAGATTCGACAATCAGGGCTACCAACAATACAATCTTGAACCCCACTTGTAGCTAACGTCCGCCGGCTGCCAAGATATAGTAGATGATATCGTCAAAACATATGTAACCGCATGTATAAGAAATGTTAGTAGTAGAATAACTAGTATAATTGTACATATGTATTGATATTATCCCATCTTTGTATGTAGGTATGAATGTGTTTCAATATTACGCGTGTAAAGTGAATGCGCCCCTAGTGGTGCGGTCCAAAAAACTCTGACAGATTCATACAAATTTTCGTTCAGCTAGGTTATGATTTACTATTTAATTCAAATTTTCTTAACGATTCATGCTAATTTATGTTCCCCTTATAAAATAATGATATTGTGCCACACTTTTACGTGACATTACAAAGTAAAACACACGGATATTTGTCTATAAAATTGCGTATATGGAAAAACGCTGTCAAACTTGACAGTTGGACCGTATTGCGTGAGTGACGTCACACTTTACACTAGGGAACCTATATAAATGTAGGAAGACTAAACGGATAAAGCCATAGACAAAACTTGACTGCCGCCATTTTCGAACCTAGCGTTTCCGCTAGGTATATGCCATTTTTTCTCGATGTAAAGTACCCTAATTTACCATTTAATTACATAGGTAAAAGGTAATTTCCACACTGATTATACATAATGAGTCGCAAGAATCACTGAAATATCACCAGGTTTCATGCAATTGTGGACAAGCAATATAACACGCAATCATATGTTTGTAGCTCCCATGGCGTCCACCATAGATTTGTCATAGATAATAGAAGGGGTTCAATGTTCAATAATCCTTCCCACCTTTATATAGGTTCCCTACTTTACACCCGTATTAGATAGTATAGTAATTAGTGTTGTGTTTGATATGAGGTATGAATGCACTTGTGATATGAAATATTTTTTGTAATATTTTTATTTTTATGTCCAACACTTTTTTTATCATCCCTTATTATTATTTAATATTATTATTATTATTCATGAACAATTTTAAATGAAATAAAAGTTTTCTATAAGTTTATCTTTTTTTTTCTTTTTTAGTAAATAAATAATATAATCTTTATTGTATATAGAAACGTACAAAGGGCGGGCTTATTGCCAAAGGGCAATTTCTACCAGCCAACCCGTAACAGAAACCACAATAAGATATAACTAATTATAAACTTGGTACCGAAAGGGTATTTTTCTCAATCGCATCTCAAGGCTGGGTGACAGTTTGTCCCCTTGTCTAGTGAATCGGTACACGTTCACTAGGGCGAGCTGATGATGAAAATTAAGTGAGTAAATTTAAATATTTCAGTTAAATGTTCACTGGGGTGAGCTGATAATCAAATTAAAAAATATACATATATATTTATTGCCATCCAAATATAAAATTAAAGACATGAACTAAGAGGACGAATTGTCACAGAATTTTGAACAGTTTGATGTTTTTTCGGTTCGATTTGCAAAATAATGCGTAGCAAACCTGAGTTTCTTAAAATCGGTTGTCAAAAAAAATCAACAAAGAGAGTTTTCAAATATTTTATTTCAAGACAAAAATATAATAAGTAATATAGTACACAGTATAGAGAAAATAATAATATGTATAGTAAAATTATTACGAAGACATTGTGTGAAATAATAAAGAAAAAATAAAATAATAGATTTATTTAAGTAAGTGAAACATTTTTGCATCTCTTAAAGATGATGAGTATAAAACATAGTGGTAGTGAATTTAGGATTAAACATACTGTTAAACATAAGTGACATTGATGAAAATGTGCAAAATTTTGCAGTGAAGAGTGCAGATGTATTAGACCCAGCGACATAATATATTAAGTACTACCTAGACGGCGTACTCAATACTAGAAGTGTAACAAAACTGGTGCCCACAAACTGTCAAATCGTATGGAAAATTTTGACAGTTTGTGGGCAACGGTTTCGAAATTTTGCTCTCATAGTTAAAAACTGTATTAGTTTTAACTTTTTTAGGACTAAAACGATAGTTTTAAAGATGTTTTAGTTTTTATTATTGATATCTTGTTAATAGTGTGAGGTTTGCGACTCTAAAATACCAAAAAGTGCCAAGCGTGAAATTGCTACACTTCCGTTCTATTGAAGGTACACAGAATCAGATCTCTAGTACTCAATATGTAATCTCTTTGATTAGACCTTATTTTGTTTCGTTCCCACTAGTGTTCAGTACCGGGAAATCCCGGTCCCGAAAGAACCGGGAATTCCCGGTTCTTCTGAGGTTACAAATAACCGGGATTTAAAATTTGTGTCCCGGTTCTTTCGGTACTTTCGGGACTAGACTTCAAAACGCAAAATTTTGTTTATATGGCGTGTGCAGACTGCGGGCTCTGAAGACGTGGTGTAATGCGGTTAGCAGGGGAAGGGGTCAGTTGTTTTGTCATCGAAAACTACAAAATTCGGACATCTCAAAAGTAAGTCTTATTTTTTTAGACGTAATCTTTTTGGTAAGAAAGATGTTTATTTATGATTATGATCATATCGGTTAGTTTTTATAGTACGGTGGACGCACCAATCCCAAACCAGTTAAGGCAAAAATTCACATTGCAGTACCTAAAAATCATTTTAATTATTCGGTAGCACCACTTTCACAGGGATTTCCCGGTTTCGTTGAAGGCCGGTACCGAAATCCCGGTTCTGTAAAAACACACCGGTTCCGGATACCCTAGTTCCCACTCACATAAATCATGGGAAAAAAATCATGTCACTTAGAATTATTCAATTTTTAGAAATAATTTTGGCAACAAATTGTTAATTATTTATATTTAACTTACGACTATGTATATGTCTCTTTATCCCCCCACTGATAGACAGAGAGGACAGAATGCCAGATCGTCCCATCCTTACACTAATTCCTTGCTTCCGTCACATTCATGCAATTCATCACACACACTCTCCAATTTACTCAAAACGCGTCCATCTTTGAGGATCTGGTCGACATAATCTGTCCACCGCACCTCTTCGTTAACCCATTCATATTTTTTAGTCATCCTATCATCATTCATTCTCTTAATGTCCGCAAACCATCTTAGTTTATTCACTTTCATTCTAGTCACTACACCCATTTTACAGTCACTCATCTCTCTTTTAATAACATCATTCCTTATCAAATTTCTCAGTATTTTCTCACACATTCTTCCCAACGATCTCATTTCCACTGCATTCAACCCCGATTCACCAAAGTCTCACTAGCATACATCACAATCAGCACCGAGACAATATTGCAATAACTTCGACACAGTTATACATTTGAGCAATGTTAATTTTTGTGCATAAACATATTGTAAAAACTTTAAAAAAATAATCATATTTACTATTCAAAATCAAAGAGATATCACGAAATGACTATATTTTGACTAATTTAAAGTTAAAGCCATCTTTAAATGGAAAACATCGTAGAAACACAAAACGGAAAAAGGATATTTGTGTTATTGGATCATAGTAACTGAACATGCGAAAAATTGCATAGGGGAAAGTGAGATTACTAAGCTAATACCAAAGGTATCATCCTGGATATAGCAGAAAATATTAGTGCCGGGAGAGATAATAATAGTACCGGGAGAAATAATAATAGTCCAGGGAGAAATAATATTGATCCAGGCAGAAATAATTATGGTACCGGAAGAAATAATAACAGTCCCAGGAAGAAATATATTCATTACCAATATCCATTAAATATAAATCGTAAATTGAGGTAAACCTAGAGATACATACTTATATATTAAGAATATGCTTTAGTGACTATGTATTGTGCGGCTAGAAATTAGATTTCTTTACTTTTGAAATTTACTGAAAACCTAAGATTATCCCCTAGTTTGATAATGCTGTAATTTGGTTTAAGCAATGTTTAAGGTAAGACGCAGTGACTCCAGCGGATATTTGGTCCCCTTTTTATACAAGAAACCAAAAATGATTTTGTTGCTCTCATGAAAAAGTTGAGATAAAAGAATGATTTTTGCTCAGTTACTATGGCCCCTCAGAATAAATTAAAAACGATTCGGAGATATTGTTATGAAAAACTCCATCCAACAATTCAGGAGCTCTGGTATATATTAAATATCTAGGCATAGTTAAGTACTATGTCTGACAAACAATAGCTTAAAATAATAATGGTATAATATTAATAAGCCAAGCTTGTAACAATTCAAGAAATCTTAAAAACTAAGGAATAACAGTGCAAAATATAGCAAAACAAAAAATAATGCCAAATTAATTTTAATTTCAATGAGTTTCACTTTGAGATTCTAATCACATAATAGTAACAGTGTTGTTGACTCAGAGTCAGATGACTTAAGACTCAAACTTGTGACCTTCCCCCCTATTCAAAATGACTATAAAAGACTTTGGACTCTAGAGTAGACTCGAGAATAAGCGGTGCGGTCTAAAAACTCTGACAGATTCATACAAATTTTTGTTCAATTAGGTTATGATTTATTTAATTCAAATTTTCTTACAGATTCATGCTAATTTATGTTCCCCTTATTAAATAATGATATTGTGCCACACTTTTATGTGACATTACGAAGTAAAGCATTTAGTATGGAAAAACAGTGACAGGTTGGACCGTATTTCGTGAGTGACGTCACACTTTACACCCTAAAAAACCAAAAGCACAGATGAAAAAAATATGGTTCCGCACTTTTGTTATTTTCAAGTAATAGTGTACCATAAAAGCCGGGAAATCTAAAACATGAGACAAAATGACTTAATCGAGTTTCACCACCCACTTGAACCATCTCCATTTAAGTTGTGCCGAAGCAATGAGTGGGTATGTAAGCATGCATTCGTTGCACACATCTAGGTAAAATGCACACTCCTGTCACTGATTGCTCCATAAAGTAAGAAAATAGCAAAATAAGCAATTAGAAATAAAAAAGCGCTTAAATAAACTAGTATATTAGCTGCCAAATCTATACGTACTAAAACATGTTAAAAAAAAAAGAGTAAAAATACTATATGGTAGGTATATTAAAAGGAAGCAAGCGATATTAATAAAATTGGTAACCAAATACCTATACCTTAAAGCACCATAAAAAAGCTAGACTAATCATAATTAAGTACACAAAATAGTATATTGCAAAATATCTTCATTCCATAAATGGGAAAACTATAATATTAATCCCAGAATATATAATAACAGGAGTGCCGGGAGAAATAATATTGGTACCGGGAGAAATAATATTTGTACCGGGATAAATAATAATAGTACCGGAAGAAATAATAATAGTACCGGGAGAAATAATAGTCCCGGGACAAATAATATATTCATTCCCAATATCGGTTAAATATAAGTACAATAATTAAGTACTAAACCTCGTAGTAACTTAGTTACAAGTTATATATTTATGTAACAAATACTTACACACGTAACAAAATTCAATTCAATTGAAAATTAACAAAAAATAATATGTTTTCAAAACTAGCAAAATATGTTTAATATCTAATAAATGCAGATCAACATTATTGGTGTGCAAATTCTGCTAATATTTATTGCAGTATTTCGTTGGCAATGTTCTTTAAAAATGGTAAAAAAGAGTTCTCTGATGGATCACATGGAATTACAGTCTATCAAGGAAGATATGGTCTCGCGTTAATAAGGAAGTACAATTTTATGCGCTGGCAATAATGACATTTGTATTGAAATTCTAAAAGTGTTGCCACTATGGTTGCCAAAAAGCTAGATGTGGGGCCCTCATTGTAAACCATCTCCTTCTTGACAGACTGTAATATAATTTATACTAATATTTTTCACTATTAAAATTTAAACAGATATTTGGGGGAAACTGCCAAGAAAACGGTATATTTTAGTATTCAACTCGGTATTTTTTATATATATTAGGTATATTCTAGTATTTAACTCAGTATTTTTTAAGTATATGCCAAATTAGAAAAACGCTACAGCAAAATTTGCACATTATAATGTTAAAATAAATATATTTTAATTAGATTAATATAATAACCATTTTTAATATTCAAGGAGATATGTTCAAAATTTGTGTTTTTGTTTTAAACAATTCAGTAGTTTCTTACAAAATAAAGAAAAATATAAAGTATTTTTAAACGATTATTTTAAGTATTTTTTATGCCCCTTGCGGGTACAAATAAGTACTAGAGTATTAAAAAAATATCAGAATTTGGGAACACTCAACTCAAACTAAAAATAGGATGTTTTTTTGACTATCAAAATTATTACAAAAATGTATAGTGACTCGGTCAAGTGACTCTTAAAATAATGGGTTTCGCTTTGTGAATAGAAAATACTTGGTATTTTTTGTGATTATAGTAAAATTCTTTGCAGTTTTTGTGATTGTGAATAATAATATACTTGTTTTTTTTTAAACTGTGAATTTTTTTTTAGTATTTTTTGACACTTGACAAAAGAATACTTGATATTTTTTTAGTAATCGTCGAGAGAAAACAGTATTAGTGAGATTCTTGTGAATAGTATTGTCATTAAAACTAATCAAATATGTAAATTATTTGAAAATAAACAGCCTTACAATTTTATTATACGACCACACTCGGTCTATTGCTTTAAAAAATACTTTGGACTCGATTATTGGCGAGACTTAAGAACAATTGTGACTGTTTTCAGTATATTTTGTATTATGGCATCGTTTCAGTAAGAAGAGAGCGTTATAGAGAGGGGGATTACTGTTTAGTATGTAAAAATATGGAGACCTATCCGTTATGAACCTACTATTTCTATGTTAAGCACCAACCAAATGCGTTAAATTTTAACATATCCTTGGAAGACAAAATCATGCAATCTGCAATCTCTGTTATAATAATCCACTCTACTACCGCCACGTTTTTTTAGGTTACCTTGAAAAAAAATATATATCTTTGGTATTTGTTCATAAAAATTTGGTATATTTTAAATATAACGTGGCAATTTTTTCGCACAAAATTCAGCATCGTTTATAAAAATAATTTATTGACTTTTAGGACAAATATATTTAGGGATGCGTTTGGTATATTTTCAGATGAAATTCGGTATTTTTCTACACTGACAAACAGTCACAAAGCTACAAATTGGTATATTTAAGTATGAGATTCATGCTTTTGAGATAAATTTACATTTTCTTTAGATAATGTCTCGCCAATTCAAATCTCTCAATCCTTTGTATATCTTCGACCGTTAAATTCAAGTTTTTGACACAATATAATTGGTATTTTTCTAATACAATCAATAATCATTAGAAAAATACTTTTTTATGATAGCAACACCAGCCTCCGTCCCGGCTTACGAAAAAAACTTCTGTGAAAGCGATACTAATGAAATTGGTAACCAAATATACCTTAAGCACCATAAAAAAGCTAGTTTAATCATAATTAAGTAACTATGTACATAAACTATTATTGCAAAATATCTTTATTCAATAAATAGGAAAACTATAATATTAATACCAGAATATATTAAAATGGGAATGCCGGGAGAAATAATAATGTTGGTGCCGGGAGAAATAATAATAGTGCTGGGAGAAATAATAATGTTAGTGCCGGGAGAAATAATAATGTTTGTGCCGGGAGAAATAGTAATATTCCGGATAGAAATAATAGTGCTAATAATAGAAATAATATTGGTGCCGGGAGAAATAATAATAGTCCCGGGAAAAATAATGTTCTATGTTTGCATAACTTGGACATCGCTATGCTGCGATCTTTGGCTGACATTACCATCACAAATGGCGTCATATCATAGATGACGACATACATTTTAATTCATCAATAAAATATAGTGTAAAATATAGTATATTCAGTCCCTGGTACAATAACAATACTTTCTCAGCTGCGGTTGAGTCTGGTACACGCACCGCGCTTGCTCCCCGTACTTGTTGATGCGCGACACGTCCGACAGCTTCACAGTTATGGAGTCGTCGTCCAAGTTGTGCGAGAGACTAGCTTCGAATAGCGAAGATCCCGGAATAATGCGAACCTGAAATAATACGAAAATGCATACATATTTACATTTTTAGTAAAATGTTTGCGAGAGTTTACACAACATGCGTGCCTTGCGCAAATGACAGCTGTCTGTAGAATTTATTGTTAAAAAATGTGGTTCCTCATTTATTCTAGTTCTAAAAAAGTACTGCAATGTATTATGTTATTTCAATGAATTACTGCAATGTATGGTATTATTCTATAAAAGTACTGCAATGTATGGTATTATTCTATAAAAGTACTGCAATGTATTGTAATACTGCATGGTATTACCTTAATTTGATATATCTTGACGACGCCTACTGGCTTTGCAGAGAGATCCGGCAGGAAGCCATCTTTATCGATGGTTTTCTTGAAACCGATGATCCCATCCGTGGCAGTCAGACTCATGGCCCATATCACCTTGTCGAGGACAAGTTCGGCACACATTTCCCTAAAAAATACACAAATTTTCAGTTTAATCAAATGAAGCATCCATTCGTCAAAAGATGGGGACAGAATAAAAAAATTGGTCATTGAGAAACATTCTTGAAGTGCAACACATATACAACTTCCAAAAATTACGCATTTGGCAGCAGAATGCAGCGAAATGGGTGAACATTGCCCTGGGCATCAAGTGATCACTTAAGCTGCCCAATGCCGACTGCATCCTCCCCGGGAGGTAACATGATGCTGTTTTGTGTGAATGTAGATACCTCTTAGTTCTGTTGTAACTTGTATTCTGGATTTCACCAATTTTTTAGGTGAGGAACAGCGGAGATAGGAGCCACCTAGCACAAATTTTGAATGAAAAATAATGATAAGTGGCTCCTATTTCCGGTACTCCTCACCTAAGAAGTTGGTGAAATCCAGCAATCGTCTGCCAAGAGAGAAATTGTCTCAGACTAGTCTGAAGCTATAGTGTATTATGCTTGACTAGTGTACGAGAGCAGTCTGGCGTTGTCCTCTCTCCCTATTCGCAAGGGACACGGCGTGAGGGGGTAGATAGATTAAAACAAAGTGTAATTACCGGAACGGTGACAGAAATTTGTTGATGGCCATGACTAGATGATCGGCCAATCTCTTCGCCAGCGAAGACGTAGCAGACATAGGCTTCCAAGTCAGACAGGCACACCAGTACGGCTCAATACCGGCCTGACCGCAAGTCCTGTTGACGGAGATGGGCCCAAACAGTGACAGCGATCTAGGAGGATATTTGCTCCTCATATCGTAGACTGGATTGGGATTTAAACCCAGTACGTCGAGCAGTGTAGCGTGGATGTCAAACGGTGTGCTCAATTTGCGAACGTTGTCTCTGAGGTTGTCCACAGCGTGCGGTCTGACCGAGGCCATGTCTGGCGGTAGTACGAACGAGAACCAAGGCATTCGTTCTTCCTGTTTACCCTGTAGTGTATCACGTATGGCTGCAAACCTACAACAGAAATAGTAATAACAAGGTAAACAATTTGAAATGTAAAGATTTAACAAAAAGTAGCCTGGTTGGTAACGCGCTCGACTGTTAATCCAGTGAGTGCGGGGTTAATCCAGTTGGGGAACGTGACGTTACAATATGACGGCCAGTCAAAAACCTCTTTTTGCGCTGGAATCGAATCGAATATGAGACTTTATTTTATAAAATTATCCACAAATTCAAGTTTTTGGAAAACCTTAATTTATAGTTAATGTATCGAAAACCAAAATAAAAAAAAAACATGCAAGGACCTCATTGTTAAAGATACATAATGTCGTACACGCACACCTTGCCTGTAGGTGAATCTTGGGTAAATAAAATAAAATAGAATGAACAACATACCTGTGTCCATGGTCGGACATGGTGATGAGAATCGTATTCTCCAGAATGCCAGACTCCTTGAGGCCACGCAGCCACATGGCCAAATCATCGTCAGCCGCCTGCACCAGATTGTAGTCGTTGTGCGAGAGCTCCCCGTGGAAGGCGTAGATGAAACGAGGATAGTCAGCGTACGCCTCAATGAACTGGAATAATACTATTCTATTAATATTCTATTCCCTCACGTCGCATCCCATACAGATTAGACGGAGAGGACAGATCGCCAGACTTTCCTGTCCTTACACAAGCTTTTAGTATCTGCTACATTCGTGCGCTGTAGCACCCACACGGAAGTAAAAAAAAACTGTAATTTATTATAAGTGACTAGTGTTCGACACGAGGGAAACACCCCGAATCAAGCATTGGACTTTGAGCCCTCAGGATGGCGTCGACGGGGTCGCCTAAATACTACTTGGAGATGACCCATGGTTGCAGAGTTGAGGGGAGCCGATCTACAATGGCCGGATGTCAAGACCATGGCCCAAGACAGAGACGAATGGAGAGAAGTCGTAGCCGCCCTATGCTCCCCCAGAAGTTAGAGGAACAAAAGATGAGAATTTTTGAGAACAGTCTGACGTTCTGTTCTCTCTGCCTGCCCCCTAACGGACGAATCAGCGTGTTTTCATGAGGGCATAGATAAGAACAATACGGAATTAAGTTAGAGTAGAATCCATGAATATAGAGTAATCTAACCTGTCTTGTATAGTCCAACATGAGTTTGTGCCTCGGAGTGTCTCCGTTACATAGGGGACTCCACTTGGAGTTCATGGGGTCCGTGTGTACAAAGAAACTCCTCATGTAGTGGTCCGTGGGCTGGTGGGAGAAGCCCTTCATTCTGTACGTGAAGATACCACTCGAAGGGGTGTCCTCGTGGAAGGCCGTCACGTAACTGTAGAGGAAACCAATTTAAAGTCAATTGTGCTACTTGGATTAGGTCAGGTCATGTTAAATGGAGAAGATGTATTTGATGCAGAATTCCTACAACAGTGTACAAGAATTAAGGAAGAACATTGTCGGGCTTACGACCGACCACGGCTCGCTTGAGTGATCACTTTACACTCGAGAAACATTCGCCATTTCAGTTCACCCCGTCTGAGAGTTGAATCCAGACCTTCGTCTCGCACAGTAGGGATCATATCCACTACACCACGAAGAGCGACGGCTGTGTTGTCGAATTTCATGTATATTAAGTGCCTATGTATTGTTGCATTTCTTACTGTTGAAGAGAGAGGGTGGTGTATTGCAAAATGAATGTCAGTGGCTCACCCATTCTGTGAATAAACATCCCATACGAAAGGATAGACGTCCACAAACTCCGCCTTGTCCCCCATCCTCTTCCGCGTGTCGGGCAGCTCCAGCTCAGTGCTTCCCGTCAGGATGGGGATCAGGGCTTGGGGAGTGCCGTCTCCGACTATGTTGTACCTGAAAACACAATAACAATATTACAATTCCCAGGAAATGTACAGAATGCAGAGTCAATTTAGGAACGAATATTAAAATGGAGGTCTTCGACAGATAGAAGAAGTGTCGGACCAAAGAGATGGACCGACGACATTGTCCAAATCGCTGGAGGAACCTGGATGCGGAAGGGTCAGAAAAGAGACGAGTGGAAACAGTTGGAAGAGGCCTATAACCAGCAGTGGAGGGAAGAAGGCTAATGAAGAGAAGAAGGAGAGGAAAAAACGTTCTATTATCGCTTCAATTTTTTTATGAGAATGCTAGCTTTGATAAACCCATATTATTTTATTTTTATTTATTTATTTAAACTTAAAGTAAACAACAAACACTTATAAATATACAAAATGGAGAATTCATCAACTTGCTACTATTCCTGTGAAAAATGTAAATCTGGCCCCACTCAATGGTGTAATATACAATGCACCGGGCAAATTTATATCATTTTATACTAAAAAATTGTATCACCTGAGCACTCCGTCATACCCGTCACAAACCACACATCCCAACAATCTGGTTTCCGCCTGCCTCGCAGGCAGTGGACCGCACTCAACAGGCTTAGGATGGGTCATGGTTGTTGCGGTGACATGCTCCACAAGTGGGGAATGAGGGATGATCCACAGTGTGACTGTGGACACCCGAAGCGAACCATGCAGCACATCTTGCGTGATTGCCCCATACGTGCTTACCCCGGTACCATTGACAGTGCTGCCAGCCTGTCCCCTGAGTTACTCTGGCTGGATGTCAGACTTAAACGATGTCACAATACTTGGACGTTGCCAAACAATAAATAAATAAATTACCCTTCTAAGATGTGGGCTCCTAACTCCTCTCGCAGTACTCTGTAACTCTTTGGTAGCTTCCTGATGAAGGTATTCCTTGACAGTGAGTCGAATCCAAACATCAATACATTGTATCTCATGGCCTCACCGTTCAGTTTCTCCCAGGAGAGGCCGGACTTTATTTTAGGATCGTTCCTGATGCCAATCAGGACACCTGACCACCTGGAAGTAAATAAAGCAATATTTCAAGTGCAGCAGAGCCTCGATAATCCAAACCTCAGCTAATCCGAAAGACCCCGCAACCGCCGTTTCTCACAGTCTCTGTCTCAAATTAAGGAATAAAGCATTTTCTATGTCCGCAACACTACTCGTCAAAGCACTATGTTGGGTTTCCATAAAAAAGTGTGATTAATAGTCTAGTATCTAACATACATACTTAAATAAATACATTATAATGTAAAATATTTTTGAATTATTTCGAAAAATGCCTTTCAAAATGTCTACATACTATAATCTGAACGCATCGTGCATCCGAACAGGGTAAACATTTTCGGTATTTGGATTATAGAGGCTCTGGTGTAGTTATCTCAACAGATATACAGCAAAGGATGGACTTTCCATTGGGCTTATGACTGATCGTTAGCTGGCTTAATGTGATCACTTACAAACCAACTCCAGTCCATCGATCTGCTGCGGCCAGGAATCGAACCCAGGTCTTGTACACTGTGAAACATATTTTTTTTTTAAAAAGGATCTGGGCTTGCACACACAAACCCAAATACTTTCCTGCACACCTTGCACTAGGCTAAAAGCCTGTATCGCGTAAGTGTGGAATATATCGCCAGCGCCGGGGTTTGAACCTGGCACCTCCCGCTTGAGAGACTGCCGCCTCAACCAACTGCGCCAACCATGTACTCTGATTGTAGCTCCACTTTAGTTTGGAAATATTCTACTTACGAATCCGACTTTCCAGTGATAGTCTTCCCTTCACACTTCACCTGCACGAAGTCAGATTGCCACAGAGTGTAGTGAGAAGAGTTGTGCACCACTGTGCTGGACTCCGCCAGCTTGGTGTCGTGGTCCGACGCCCACAGGACGTCAGTGTAGCGACACCTCACCCACTTCATGCGAGAGATGATCTCCGGTTTCACTTGGCACTTGTGACCCTGTAGTAACAGAATTTGCAACATCAGTTACATGCTCAACAAGAATTTGGAACCTTTGCGACATTACTATAATTATTGGTATCAAGGATGACGTCACAGTCATTTCCCACGGCACAAGGTTCAAAATCGCGTGAACAAACAATCCCATGATAAAATGGTAAAAATAAGGTTTTTTCCATGTTTTAGGGTTAATTTTGCGTCTATCAAAAAACTTTTACAGTTATTCCCTAGATTTTAATGCATATCATCAGTACAAAAAAAAAATACTCCGCGACTTTCGGGAAACGAGTTTCCGTCTTTCAGAAAAAAGATCAGAGGTGTTTTTAACATTTTTTTTTAGAAATGTATACAAGATATAAAAAATCTTTTACGGTTACTCCCTAGATAAAGGTTCAATGCATCTACCCTATTTTGTTCCAAAGCATATTTAGTAACGGTTGTCGAGATATAAGGTCTCCCATTTTTAGAAACTTTAGAATGTCGGTATGCATACTCTAAACAGGATAAACGCCAACGTAACTAATAATAATATGAAAATTAAAAAAAAAAATCCGGTATTCGATGCACTTTGATGTGAAACGTACCCAAAATAAGTTATACATGAATCGGGCGTAGGATTCCATAATTATAACAAAAAAACTGTTTTGATAATATTTTTCAGAACTTTCTGAAATTTGGAGCCTATTTTCCACAATTTACTGAGCAGCTGTGTCTCACTGCAAAGGATAACTCTCGAGCGCCACTTTTATATTATTAATAATGATACATACATTACATTTGGCCCAGTCCTGACCTCCCTTTGTGCACTGGACAGGCCCCACTTCCTTCATAAAGTGGACCAGGACACTGGAGTTGATGGGCAACTCTGGCAGGTTGCACGGACCACCGGGATCCAACAGCAAACTGTGACGCACCGAAGCTATATTCTTTCTGGAAAAATAGAAATAAAATACGATGCGTGTAAATTAAGATGGTTTGGAAAGGGAAATGAGTGACTGCAAGACTGGTGTTGTAACTAGAATGAAAGTGAACAAGCTAAGATATACAGGGCATGTTGAGAGAATGAAGGATGACAAAAAAGATATATCTGAGCAAACGACGAGGTGTGAGGAGACGCGGCCGCCCGAGACTGGCCTGGTCCGACCAGATCCTCAAGGATGGATGCGCTTTGAGTAAAAGGAATCGGAGAGCGTGCATGACAGATTCCATGATTGTGACGGAGGCTAAATTATGGTCAACTATAAATGGCGAACGCAGTAATAAAAATGTGAGCCAGAAGGGACGACTACCTGCTTCATTCACACTTATGGCTCTGGCACAAGCGCGAATAAAGCAAGTAGTCGTCCCTTCTTGCTCATATTTTTATTACTGCGTTCGCCACTTGTAGTTGACCATACTATAGGAGTGTGTGTGAGGATAGGAATGTCTGGCATCTGTTCTCTCTGCCTACCCCGCAAGGGTGGATATATTGAAGGACTGTAATTACGTTGACAACTTACAGTCTACCCATCCTGGCCTCGTCCAGCAGCATCTGATTAGAAGTGTACAGTATGATTCCACATCCTATCATTACGGCTACTCCCACAAACATCAGCAACCTTCTTCTGCTCAGGGTCCACGCAAACATCTGAAATCAATTAAACATTCTTTTTTTAATCACTTTATTACAAAATAACATAACATTTACAATATCACTTGAATTACAATCGCATACTCTGTATAATTTTGGATTCTGCCCTCCTTAAGCAACCAAATGCTTGTGTGGAGGGCAAGTCTCAATCAAACACAACAAATGAATACTTAATAACCAACAAAATAATACACAATACAAACACATACACGTAGGCATTCCACAGTTGTTTGAAAATTAAATCAATAAATAAATCTTTATTGGCCAGAGAAAATATTCATAGTTACAAAAACAAGACAATTATAGTGTGCCAAAAGGCGGACTTATTGCAAAACCAATATCTTACAGTCAACCCGAATTCAACAACGAAATTCAATTCCTTCAAATAATGACAACAAAACAAAAACAAGACATTTAATTGATACAGTGACTGGGAATTATGTTCCAAAACGATACCAGATTATACGCAACATAAGCTGACAGTTGTGAGAAAATAAATAAAGAATGGGATTTAATCAGCGACATAATATATTAAGTACTACCTAGACAGAGTACTCGATGCTAGAAGTGTAACAAAACTGGTGCCCACAAACTGTCAAATCGTATGGAAAATTTAGACAGTTTGTGGGCAACGGTTTCGAAATTTTGCTCTCATAGTTAAAAACTGTATTAGTTTTAACATTATTTAGGACTAAAACAATAGTTTTAAAGATGTTTTAGTTTTTATTATTGATATCTTGTTAAAAGTGTGAGTTTTGTGACTCTAAAATGCCAAAAAGTGCCGTGCGTGAAATTGCGTCACTTCCGTTCTATTGAAAATACATAGAATCAGACCTCTAGTACCTAATATGTTATCTCTTGGGATTTAATATATTTGGTCTCTAAGGCTCCCCTCCCCCACCACCGCTCTATGATTTTTTTTGTCTACTTTTTTTTCTATTAAAAGTGGTAAAAAAACATCAATATTTATACTATACTAGTAATTTGATTACTCTCTTTGGAACAAATCTGAAGCCGAGCGAAAAAATATTTGTATGGAGCTTGCCTAATTCCAAATGTCAAATTCCATACATTAAGCCTAATTGGAACTGTCAGATGGGAACAAATGCGTCTGTCTTTTGTTTGTTTTATTTCTTCTGTTTGTTATCAGGCTGTGGTTTCCTCCGCACGTGGAAGGGGGACAACAGGTAAATATGGATGACCATTGGTAAGAAACTTTGATTTGTTTTTCTGTATTCCGTGTATGTGCTATCTGAATTGTAAAATGTTGTCCTCTAGATTAAGACTTAGTATGTAGAAATACGTAATTGTAAGATGATAGTTTCTAAGAAGAAAATGTAGTAGTGTGTAGATCCTTGCAGTGAGAGTCTCCTCCAAGGAACATTAAGGGTGTTCAGAGTAGTACAGGGAGGGGTTTGTTGAGGGGAGCCCTTCCGGCGAACCTTGAGCCCTCTTTTGAAAAAATGTTTTGCTTAAAAGACTGGATGATATAGGAGCTAAAGCTCCTGAAACATCCAGGGGTGGAGGTGGGTTTACCCTTAATGTAAAATAAATTGTCCTCAACTCTCTTGTATGGGAAGTTAAATTTGCGCCTACAACCTAATAAAAAAAATATCGTATTGTGGTTCGCATATTGGAAAAATGAAACCTAAGCTTCAACAATAAAATGAAACAGTTTTCAGATGCCTAAAATCATCAAACATTCATTTGAAAAGATGTGCAGGTTTAACGCCATCACGAAAATTTGAGTCGATAAATATCAAAATAAACAATGAAACAGAAGAAAAATATTATTGTTATGGAGAAAAATACAAACAAAACAAAATGAATAGGTACGTACCGCGCTTACTCGTTTTATCCTTCTAAAAACCATGAAAAATGGTTAACGTTACTACTGAGATGAAAATACTCGAATATATTGCAATAAAGAGGTTCACTCATTGTTTAATGACTGTTAATTATATCGGAAAACATTGTGACATTAATTATTCATGACAAACTCATTAATTATTACTGAATTACAATCAAACCGGGCCGCAATTAAAATTAGAGATTCGCAAATCCTCCTACCCAACACAATTACAGAACACAATACAAAATGTTGACAATTTGACATTTGGATTTTTGGAAATTAGAACCATAGAAAGTACGGAATAGAAAAATGAATTATTTGAGGTGGGCGGAACTATAGAGAATAAAGTGGGCGGCTAGGCGGATTTTTTGAAAAAGTCTAGCTTACAAGGCATCAAAATATTTTTTTCTTTCATTGATGTTGACCATGTTGTTATAATGAGTGATTTTTTATTGAAAATTATTAGGTAGACGACAAAACAATGAATTTATTCTTTTTTCACTAGGAATTTTGCTGAAAGAAAGTAGAAATTTACAACAATAATCATTGACATTGACAACCATAGAAAATTTTATTAGACATTGACGTTTACATTTTACTAACCTCACATTTTTCAAAAAGTAACAAATATCATGTAAAGTTTGAGACTGTTTTTATGTTTTATATTTACATTGTTCGCAGTCTATTTTACCATTTAATTAATATGTAATGTTAACTAAACCTATACGTCAAGATGAAAGCTTTAAATCTTCTAGTAGGTTGTACTGGAAGTGTAGCCACTATAAAATTACCTACACTAATAGAAAAATTGCATTCCACTTTTGGAGACAATGGAGAAGCCGATATACAACTAAATGTAAGAACTTTAATTTGCCGTAATTATTATAAATACATAATTTCTCTTGAGTGTCAATTTTTGAAATTGCTTATATCATGGTGGTGTCAACTCGTCAGAATGATAATGGGCCTCGTTGACTGTTAAAATATATTTTATTGTACTTAACAATTGTGCCATTTATAGAAATGAATAATGCACCAGCTGTATTTGTTATATTATGACGAGTTGTAAACCTGAGACTAGCTTGTGACTCGAGTTGACAACTCGCTTATTCTCGAGATGCAACTCACTTATTTGAAATTGCTCAGTGACTTAGCTTATTATGAGTCTCGTTATTATTTATATGAATTATGCCATCCGTTACAAATATCACCAAATGTGCGTGCCCTGCGATTTGTAAAAAACACAGTTGTTAATGAAATGTCAATATTTTGTCATCCGGATGTTGGTTTGTTTGCAGAGAACTGCAGAGATCACACTTGAGATTATCTTTAGTAATCCTAGCCCATTTGATACCTTTACAACTTGAGATTTGGTAGATACTGATATATTTAGTAGATTTGAGACTCAATGTGACTCTTGGTGTCAAGACTTGAGACTTACTTAATGCCATGTTTTAATTTTATGCATGGTTTTGTTTCAGATTCGCATTGTCGTAACGGAGCACGCTAAACATTTCTATAATATGAATGATTTTACTACACTTGTTGACATTTATTCAGACAATATGGAATGGTCGAGTTGGAAAGACAGAGGCGATCCAGTGATGCACATTGAGTTGGCAAAGTGGGCAGACGTCATGCTAATAGCTCCTCTGGATGCCAACACTTTGGCTAAAATATCAAACGTAATAAAAATTTGAGATATACGTAAATTATTTTAGGTATGGAACTGGAGTTTATCTGCATTGCCCAGACGGAAATACATTTAGTTTTTTCCTCAACAGAGATGAGAGGCATCTTCATTCACATAATGTAGCGTTATGTGAACTCTTTAAATCCTGCCAAAGCCGACTGGAAGAAGAGTGAATAAAGATGCCTCTCGTCTCTGATGAGGAAAAAACTGAACATAATAAAAATTGTCGAAGTGATTTTTTAAAGATTTTACTATATTTTTCAGTGTATTTTTGACAATGTATTTTTCTTACAGGGATTATGTGACAATCTGTTGACCTGCATTGCAAGAGCTTGGATATTTTCAAAACCTTTGATATTCTGTCCAGCCATGAATACCAAAATGTGGGAACACCCAATAACGGCTAAACAAATAGCCGTATTGAAAGAGTGGGGATTTGTGGAGATTCCTTGTATTGTAAAGAATTTAATGTGTGGAGACACAGGGCTTGGTGCAATGGCTGAAGTGGACACAATTGTTAAAGAGACTGTGGACATTCTGAAAGCTGTTAAGAAATAATAATTAATCTGTCGTCTCATACAAGTGTAAAATTATTTTATTAATAAATTTGTTATTTTATCAATATATGACTATCCTTTTTTCCTGCACACCTATCTACCATTTTTATCATTGAATAAAAAAATGAATGCATACAATATATTCTTAAATTTTCTTATACAATTTCAAATAAGGAACGAAAAAATTGATTTGGTATTTAGAATCGATTGTACATGAAATTATTCCATTGCTTTATGCATGTAAGTTGATTTAATTTCAATTGTTTGTTAATTATGAACGTTTCCGGTTGAAAAATATGGCGCTTTCATCCGAATCGCATACTACATTACGTTTTGCTTAGTTTGTATCACAAAAATGTATCGAAATTTTGTTGATTTTACAGGAGAGAAAAAAATATTTTCCTATGAGTAAACAATTTTGAAATATTGCGCCAGCTTGGATTTAAAATCTTTCAACATGATCATGTTGTCATCTTGTATTGCAGTGTCACATCTAGAGATGGCGTTTAAACGTACAACGTTATAATGATTCGTTAGAAAAAATAAATTGTTTAAACGGTTTCAATATACAGCCATCAACGTTTAAGCTTCGACATCTGTGTAATAATTATTTAAGCAACAGCGATGCAACATCGTACGTGCGTTATTTTAAGTGCATGATTATTTAAGCGTACAATGTTGTATTAGTATTTTTGCGTTGTTTTAAACGTACTGTTTATTTAATTACCCTATTATTTTCAGTCTGCTTTTTTAATTTGGAGGAGGCAGACGTCGCGTTGTGTTGGAGAATTAATAACGATTCGTGATATCTGAGTTTAAACAGATGTTAGTCTTTTTTAATTACGAATTATATTTACCTATTTTTTATTAGGTACTTATCCCATTCTCTATGGGGGGGTGCCCCCTTACCCACCAACCCCCCCCCCCTCACCCCCCTCACCCCCCCCCCTCACCCCCCTCACCCCCCCCCCCCTCACCCCCCCCTTTTTTTTTTTTTTTTATTATACCTATATTTTTACGTATAGGGAAATAAACATATAGCCTTTAATATAAACGTTTATAAATATAAACACAACGCGTGCGACGTTATAGAAAATAAGCAGTAAACGCCATCTCTAGTCACATCGATCGGCGACAACTTCATGTTAGTATGATCAGACTTGCGGCACGGGTGGGTCGCGCGCTGTCATCTTCGTACTAATAATAATATTGCATTAAATCTTTCACAAGTACACACTCAATTTATATAAAGAAAAACACTTTACATTTATTTTCTTATAATTTTATTTCGTGCAACAAATTCTCATAAACATATTCGTGTATATATTAATGGAGTGAGGAGCGGTGCGAGTGTAAAATAAATATATTTTTGGGAGTGTGTATTATATTGGTGTTGTATGTGAGTTGTACACCTACACTATTGTTTACATGTTGATGGATTATAAAACAATGTTTAATTTGTTTGTGAAGCTCAATTGTATTTAAATCTGTTATAATGGATATTATTTAATGTGGATTAAATGTTTAATTGCCTATATTATTGTATTTGTGTGTGATTTTCGTGAGCAGACAAAAGTCTAATATAATTTGACAAGACAGTGCATAGCTTCTGTCATCAAATCGATGCCAAAAGGACTTGTTTATTACAATCTGGATATCGCTGTTTAATAGTTTATTTATATTTATCGGTAAGTTTTGAAATCAACACATCTTTTATAACACTTCAACTTTGTTTATTTATATTTTTATCTTCATAAATATCGTCTGCAATTCTAGAATTTACCGTCTTAGAATTCTATTGAATTTCTTCCCGTACATTTCCTTCCATCCCCATTTTTGAAGCACCTTTGTCTGCAGTTTTAATAGTTTATTTATTTCCATTGTTTTTGTATTGTTTATTTTAATATTTTCTATCTATTTATCTGTCATCATAAGAGATCGGGTTGGTATTCACAATTCAGTCTTATGGACGATTAGGTACGATGGAAAGTCCATCCTTTCCTGTATATCTGTTGAGTTGAGAGAACTAATTTTTGTCATCTGACCACACGTAGAATATACGGCGCTCTTCTGCTATTCTATTACGGTACCACCCGCAGCCGAACAAATAAGTGACAGTCGGTTTTTGGCTCGCCCTAGTGAACGCACAAGGGTGGGGATGTCGCAAACTTGGATTCTGAACCACAAGACCGACCTATATATTATAACATATCCATAAATAAGAATTACTTCTCCGCTTGTAAGGCAAAATCCTTAATTAATTGCACTACTATATCTAAGGCAGGGTTTCCACCTCAAAGAAAACTTCTGCAAGAAGTGTCCGACAGTCTCTCAGACAGTATCTCGCAGGTGTAAACCACGGTTCCATGTCAAAATCTCAAGTGACAAAATCTCACATGTCAAAAGGGTCAACCTACTATTGACAGAATCGCAACTCAACACCGGGAAATCTGATGCTGTTGTTTTTGTTTTGTTTTGTTTTTGTGTGCAAAAAAAAAAAACAACCTAACGAACCTAACCCAACAATATTGAAATTGTCGGCAACAGGTTTTCCAGTGTTGAGTTGCGATTCTGTCAATAGTAGGTTACCCTTTTGACAGTTGAGATTTTGTCATTGTGAGTTTCTGTCTGGTTACCGTAAACCACGGAGTTTGACAGACTACTGCCGGACACTTCTTGCAGGTGGAAACCCGGCCTTACAGTCGGGTTGTGAATAGTATAGACATTTGTCTGATACAGATTACAGATATAATTATATATAGACTGGAAAACGCATGGACTAAAACCTACACTACAACTACTCATGAATAGACTGTGTTTTCCGGGATACATTTAGACACACTACTACATAGTACATAGACACTAGTCGCCTCTCTGTCCTATTCATACCTATAGCGTGTTTAATGTTGTATTTGTAGACAATCACATACAAGGCAGACATTGTGTAAACTCTCCTGGAAAATATGAAATCAATTAGTAAGGATCGTCTACTTGGGGTGGCCGGGATTTGAACCTGCGACCCTAATAATTTTCGTGATTAAGGGCGTTAAGCCCTGAGTAAAAATCGTTCCATTATGGCTTCGTAAGTAAGCGCAAAATGAGAATAACGTGAGCGACAAAATCGATTTTGGCTTATTGTTAAAAGATGCTAGAGTCTTGCGAATACCTTTCTCAGTCACTGCGTCTTACTTCAAACATTTCATCAACCATTTTACAGCATTATATCTAATGGGAATAATCTCAAGTTTCAGTAAATTTCAGAGGGAACTTTTGAATTATTTCGTATGCAGAAAATTTACGATAATCAATTTTCTAACTAGGTAGGTACTAAGGTCATTAAAACATATTTGCCCAATCCCACCAACTTTTACCTAGGAAGGAGAGCCCTAAGAAATTTCCATACAAAAACAGAGATAATATTCTATTTATTGAATAAACAACATCAGCTTCCAGCAAAACCACAGCCTAATTCCATATGAAATGCAACATGCAGCTCACCTACGTTAGGTGCCCAAATACCTCCGCCCAGAGCAGGTGAGCTGCATGTTGCATTTCATATGGAATTAGGCTGTGGTTTAGCTGGAAACTGATGTTGTTTATTCAATAAATAGAATATTATCTCTGTTTTTGTATGGAAATTTCTTAGGGCTCTCCTTCCTAGGTTAAAGTTGGTGGGATTGGGCAATTGTCATTTATCCATGTTTTAAGTCTTAGGATGATATCTTTTGTATTAGCTGAGTAATCTTACTTTTCCTTACGCAATTTTACGCATTTTCAAGTAGGTGCTAGGTATCTTTTGAGTTTGCACAACGTGCGCTTGATTTAGAATTAATACGTAACTATGTATACCTATACTTTAACTGTAATCTAGCTAGAAGATTTAATATTAATAGATATTGTAAAATATTACCAGTATATGGAGTGGGAGAGTGATTTCATTGCTATGGTAATTTATTATCGTATTAACATCGGATAGGTAACAAATCGTTAACATTCGTAACTCAAGGTTAAAACAATTTCAGTTCAATTTAGGATGAACCTACACACGTACCTACATTACGTCATAATTCATCTTCTCTTTAGAACAGTGTTTCTCAACATGGTTTTATTCAGAGGACGACGAAACACCTATCCATATCATCCTCTAAGTCTGACAGACTGTCGGACACTTATATTGCAGAAGTTTTGTTGTAGGTGGAAACTCCCACAAAAGAAGTCACTCCCTTGGAAGGCCACTGCCGAAATCCGAGAAAGCGAGACTACTCGCACCAAGACAGATTGCGACGAGATTGTCACAATATGTGTATTATGGTCGCAGTGACACAAGGGAAAACTGGTACTCCGACCATTCATGAAAGGCTTTATAGAAAGAAAGACGTTGACTGTTTATTATAACTTGGCAGTTGGGTACTCAGCCTCAGCGATAGAATTAGAAATGTGGAAATCAGACGAAGAACCTAAGTTGTCGACGCCATGGATCGTACAGCAAACTTAAATGGCAATGGGCAGGGCACATAGCAAGACAAGACGAAAATAGATGGACACCCAGACTCGTAAAGTGGAGGCCATGGGAAAACAGAAGAGGTGTAGGAAGGCCCCAGAAAAGATGGGCGGACGACGTGACCTCGGTAGCGGGTAGGCTGTGGGTCAGAAAGTTGAGGGATAGAAAAGACTGGAAACAAATGGATGAGGCCTATATCCAGCTGTGGAGGGACCAAGGCTGAAGAAGAAGAAGAAGTTGGGTACTTGATTATATCCGTAGTTGGTAACTCTATCAGCAAATCTCGTATCCATGGAGATCCGTGCGACAAATAACCCTGAACTGAGATTAGACGTCTAGATCTAATAGACTATAATAATATGTGTGTCCACAATAAAGCCTATGAAAACTTAATCGTATTTTAATCGTCACCGTTGTGTAAGAGAGACGCGGGCATTTTAGAAAGGTTTGGGTTGGGAATAGCCCAAAAAACGTTGAGAAACACTGCTCTAAAAGATGGCGAGTAGGTAGCAAAGAGTTGTATAGAGAATTGTTTAATTTATTTAACTTAAACAAGGCGAAAATGTTATAAATTAATTAAGTAATTTAATAAAGAAACTTCAGATAGTTAATTGAGTAATTATAAAAGCGTTTTTAAAGAGATTTGGCTTCATTTTAAATTAGTAATATAAATTGACCTATAATGATTGACTATATGTGTGCACCTTAAATAGGGCAGTAATGATGTTTCTTTGTACTGTGTTTACCATATTGTATATATATGTTGCTGTCTGTGTGTGTGCTATCTGAATAAATAAATAAATAAATAAATAGATAATTTCGGTAGTTAATTTCAATTTTGTATTGTTGAGTTTACAATAATTAAGTAATCAGGGAAATGAGTGACTGCAAGACTTGTGTTGTGACAAGAATGAAAGCGAATAAACTAAGATGGTGAGATAATGAAAGATAGCAGGATAACAAAAAAGATATACCCCCGTTTTCACCAACTTTTACCTAAGAAGGAGACCCCTAAGAAATTTCCATACAAAAACAGAGATAATATTCTATTTTTTGACACGCAGGCCTACCAACCACACCCTAATTCCATACAAAATGCAACACGCAACTCACCTAGCCTGGGCAGAGATATTTGGGCACCTACCGTAGGTGAGTTGCGTGTTGCATTTTGTATGGAATTAGGGTGTGGTTGGTAGGCCTGCGTGTCAAAAAATAGAATATTATCTCTGTTTTTGTATGGAAATTTCTTAGGGGTCTCCTTCTTAGGTTAAAGGTGGTGAAAACGGGGGATATAGTATTTAAGTTAGCGAAGAGGGGTGAGGAAACGCGGCCGCCCGAGACTGACTTGGTCCGATCATGTCGACCAGATTCTCAAGTACCGAACGCGTTTTGAGTAAAAGGAATCGAATATCGTGAATTACGAATAGCATGAATGTGACGGAAGTAAGGAGCGGTGTGTGTATGGATAGGACAGTCTGGCGTTCTATCCTCGTCTACCCCGCAAGGGATGCGGTATGAAGAGATAGATAAATGTTTCGATGACTATTTTGTGCGTAACTGAAATAGTTATCTGAAAAAATACTTTTAAAGCCAAAGGATATTGATATTTATGGTGACGTATCCTAAGAAGGGTTTTCGTGTACTGATTTAATGCTATCTCTTTCACCGAAAGATTTATGAATTAACAGTGATACACTCTTCACTTGGCAAATAATTAACTGCTATTACTTTGGTCTTTTAATGTTCTCCATAAGAGAGATATCACTAGCACTAGAAGCTTCCCCATTTTCCACAAACATTTATGATACATAGCCAAATAAAATTGATTTTTTAGGCGAAGTGTTGTCACATTCGCGCATTTAATCTCCTTCAAAGTGTCTGCGAGCATGAGCGTGTACAGATTTTACAAACTGAAGGTATCTAATGTTTTTTTAAATTTGTTTATTTACAGTAAAATATACAGTACAAAATGAAAATAGAGAGCAACATTGCAAACAAACTGCATGACAGTTTGTTTGCAATGTTGCTCTCTTCATCACTATTTTATACTTATTAATATCCACACTTACATAATATTATACCTAATATCTTCTTACCACTGCATGTAGGTATATCTATAAATAAAGAATGACATATTTCGGAACCATTTTTTCATTTTTTTAAATGAATGTCCTTTTTTAGTATCGTTTAGTTCATTTGGGAGTTCATTTTGAGCATTTCGGGTCAGAGCTCGTTCACCACAGAAGTTACCTATGCGAGAAACTGTAAAAAACCCCTTCTATTTACACTTGTGTAAAACATTCATGCTGGGTGTCACCAACTTTTTACGTGAGGAATAGCGGACGTAGGAGCCACCTAGAACAAATTTTGTATGAAAAATAATGATAGGTGGCTCCTATCTCCGCTATCCCTCACCTAAAAAGTAGGGGAAATTCAGCATTAGTCTTCCTGCCATGATACGGTCGTTGTATTCTGAAACTGAGGATCTTATACGTACCTACGTGTAAGTGGATGTAATTGATGAGTACCCATCGTAGAGTATTATTATCCTTGGGTACTTACCTACATGAGTAGTAAGTAGATAGATAGAGTCTCTTGAATTGAGAGACTACTGCAGTAAAGGGCATGCGCCCAGCAGCGGTCTCTCATACCTCATGTAATCTAATTCATATTATCTACATACCTTCTGTGTGTGTTATGTTCATTCACTTCTGTCTTCCATCATAGATATGTGGATTTATTTAATAAATAAGTATGCGTTCATGCACAAATAGGAGCAACTTTTCGCCATTTTCCCCATTTTTTGCCATGTTCCGTCACGAAATTTTGTTGGCAAACCTCGGATTCGGATTCAGCACCCCAAAATACATATATTTATTTATTTATTCAGATAGCACACACACAGACAGCAACATATAAAGACAAGATGGTAAACACAGTACAAAAAAATATCATTACTGCCCTATTTAAGGTGTACACAATTAGTTAAAGTATTAATGAAAGAAATCCAGACTACCCCATAAATTTACACCGAGGAGTTGCATTGAGTTTAATTTGACTGGATTATAAGTAAAAAAGGGGTTCATCTAGAATGAATTTGGCCAGGCACAAAACTGTCACGGGGACATGGTACATTATTGTGAAGTTAAGAGTACGCCTTGTAAAGAGTATTGTAGGTATGTTACGTCTTGTATGTAGGAATGCCTTATGAAATACCTAACAACTCTGATAAGTCACGCACACCAAATCGACTTAATCACTCCACAAGTCACTAACAAGACCATAATAAGATATATTATATATTTGGTATTATTACATTACATGAGCAGTGAACTAGGAAACGCATACCTACATACATACTTGTATGTTCAGTACAACATAATCTTATCTAACTATCTATCTACTATCTATGCAACAGTACATTAGTGATATCCGTTGATATATAACAACACAAATGAATATATTATGTACGACCAGCAGTACCTATTTTTTTTAATGAATTGTCTCTGTTTTATACTGATTTCTCTCTCAAATTCTGTTGTCATTGACGTAATGTAGTTCTGGACAATTTACATCCATACCTGCATTGAACTAAGCCACACCTGTTTTAAGTTTTGTTTTGTCACCATGTGTTTATTGATTTCATTCTTTTCTGATGTACTAACTGTTTATTGATGTATCGAATTTTATTTTGTGATGTTTGTGTAATATGTAAACCTGACGTGTGTGCCTTAAATGGGGCCTTTAGATGATTTTTTTTATTTTTTTTCTAAAAAAGGATTTGGGCTTGCATACACAAGCCCAAATACTTTCCCGCACACTTTTCACTAGGCTTAAAGCCTGTATCGCAAAGTGTGGAATACATCGCCAGCCCCAAGGTTTGAACCTGGCACCTCCCGCTTGAGAGACTGCCACCTCAACCAACTACGCCAACCATGTACTCTGGAAGTGTTTTTTTTTTAACATTTCTACCCTAAATAAATAAATAAATAAATAAATAAATAAAAACTTTATTGAAGTAATGACATGCATTAAACAAATGGCGGGTTTATTGCCATGGGCAATATCTGCCAACCAACCACTTGACAAAATAATAAAAAACATAATGTGCGTACAAAAATGTACCTGAAATGTCTAAAATTAAATAGTTATAATAATATTTACAACATATCAAAGAAATATATATGCAAAAACTAAAAATAAATAAATACAGTAAACATATAAAAATACATATATAATATATACATATAAAAAGGTATGGGGATAGTGGAAGGGATGGGATAATAGGAAAAGAAGGAGTTATTGATGGGAATTGTTTTGAGAAAGATAGAGGTGCTTCAGTTTATTTTTGAAGGAGTGAATAGTTGGAGCGAGTCTGATGTGAAGTGGGAGGTCATTCCATAATCTAGCTGCATGTGTAGTGAAAGAGGAAGTGAAAAATGATGAATGGTGCGAGGGAATGGCTAGCGTGCGTCGTCCACTCGAACGTAGAGGTAAGCCATGAGATGCCAAGGGTGTGAAGTTGGTTTTTAGATATTCGGGTGAGGAGGGATTATTGAGAACATTGTAAAGAAGTGAGAGAATGTGAAGATGACGACGCTGCTTCAACGTCAGCCACAAAAGTTCATTCCTATATTCAGTGATATGATCAAATTTACGCAAGCCAAAGATGAATCTAATGCAGACGTTTTTTAACCTTTCCAGTTTCATGGTTTGATCGCAGGTAATATCAAGATAGGAAACGTCTGCATAGTCAAGAAGAGGCAGAAGCAAAGTTTGAGATAAAAGTATTTTAATAGGTTTTGGAAGGAAGTTCTGGTGTCGTCTTAGAGAATGCAGAGAGTAGAAAAGTTTGCGACTAATCTCGGACACTTGAGGTCGCCAGGAGAGGAACTGGTCAAATATGATTCCGAGATTTTTCACCTTATCAGATAATTTGATAACAACGTTATCAAGAAGGAGAGGGGGCAGTGTTGAGACATTAAGTTTAGCAATAAGACGTGAACTCCCCATAAGAATGGCTTGCGACTTGGAAGGGTTGAGTAACAGTCCATTTTGCCGCGACCAGTGTGAAACAAGACTTAATTCATCACTCATATGATCAATCGCTGAATTTATTTGATTTGGCTCGAAAGTTGAGTAGATTTGTAGATCATCAGCATATAGATGGTACTTGACGGATAGGTTTTCGACTACCGTGTTGATGAAAATAGAGAAGAGAAGTGGCGAAAGAATTCCTCCTTGGGGAACACCTGCTCTCAGCGTGAGCCAGTTAGAAAGTTGATTATTCTGGCTTTTGACACATTGCTGTCTGTCACTAAGATAGGATCTGAACCAAGAGAGAGCATTTTGTGAGAGGTTGAGATGTTGGAGTCTTGCGAGAAGTATGTCAAAGTCGACAGAGTTGAAGGCGCTACTGAAATCCAAAAGTGTGAGAAGTGTAAGTTTCTTGTCTTCCATGGCACCTCTTATGTCGTCAGTGACTTTTACAAGGGCCGTAGTTGTGCCATGGCCAGTACGGAAACCAGATTGGTACTGTGATAGTAAATTGTGGGCACTCAGATATTTAGTTAATTGAAAATGAATTATTTTTTCAATAACTTTGGAGAAAATTGGGAGAATTGATATAGGACGAAAATCCTTTTCAGACGAGGGAACAGCCTTTTTTGGCAGTGGGATGACATATGCGTTTTTCCAAGAAGTAGGAAAAGAGCCCGAGTCCAAAGAGCAATTGATAACATGAGTGAGAACCGGCACAATTTGTTCGATAATAAGCAGAACGAAAGATATACTGATGTCGTCCGCTCCAACCGATCTGGATTTAATAGAGTGAATACATTTACGAACTATTTCATTAGACGCGTGTGAAAAATTGAATACAGGCGTTCTGACAGGGGTCAGCGAACCAATATTAGACAGCGTGATTTTTTTAGTAACCGAGTCCAAATCACATGGTTGAGCAGCGAAATGTTTGTTGAGAGATTGGAGATCAATATGCTTAGATGCATCAGGAACAGGCTGGCGACCCATTCCCATGGCATTCAGGCCCCTCCATACATCAGCAGAAGAGCGATTTGTAAGTAGCTGATTAAAGTGGACACGCTTGGAGTTTCTACACAGCTGGTTGCATCGATTACGGAGAGAGCGATATGACTCCCAATTAGTGGGAGAAGGGGACTTTGTATACCTTTGCTTAGCTCTGTCTCTCCTTTTCATCAAATTTTTAATCTCAGTAGTGAGCCATGGAGCGGGAGGGTGTTTTATTCGTACTTGTTTTAGTGGGGCATGTTTGTCACAAAGATTCTGAATAATGTTGTTAAATATTTCCACTTTATCATTTACAGAGGAGGCTAGGTATACACTATCCCAATTTGCGCCAATTGAATCGGTGAGTAAAGCTTCAGTGTTAATTTTGCGATAACTGCGCAAGGACATAATTGTAGGTTTGGGTTTAGGAATTTTAATCATGTAGTTGGTGAAAATTAGGTCATGTTTAGAGAAAGCGGGGGCTGGAAACTGCCCGTGGGATCTTATTTTACTGGTATCGGATGTCAATATGAGATCAATCAGTGAAGAAGATGTACCGGTGTGATGAGTGGGCTGCAGAGGCAGAAAGTTTAGGTTAGCGGCATATGTCAAAGTTTTTAGGTGGCCACTACGAGAGTCATCAATTAGGAGAGACGTATTAAAGTCTCCCATAATGACGACATCGTTGAAGACTGGAATGATGTTCTCCAGAATATTTTCCATTTTATTGAAATAGTTTATGCCAGGTGGGCAGTACATAACCCCGAGTAACATGGGTGTTTCGTGAATACGGATTTTTAGGAAGATGTACTCGGGTTCGCCTGCGCAATTTGATGGTGATTGTTCAATGACGTTGAATGAGATGTCATCACGCAGGTATATGCACACGCCACCGGCTCTCCCACCAGTTCTGTCATTGCGAATGAGCTGATATCCTGGTAGAGCGAATTGTGAAGATGGTAGTGATGGTTTCAACCAGGATTCGCTCACCAGCAATGCATGTAGATTGACATCCGAGAAGGTAGTGAGAAGGTCATAATAGTGGCCAGCAATGCTCTGTGCATTTATGTGACAGACATGGAAATCCTTAGATTTGGTTAAGAAAACGGACTGAAGATTTTCATGTAGCGATGGGCAGTTTCCTGAAGTATTGCTATCATCAGACTCATCAGAAGTGTAGTTGGAATAAAAAGAAGCATCAAGGAGATGTAGGGAAGAGGATGGGGAATCTATCAAGGAATGGAAAGAGTCTTCATCCGAAGAGGACATAATTACATAATATAAATAAAATAATAATAAATAAAAATAACTAATTGGATACCCTTAGTAGGTTCCAAAATGTTAATATAAAAAAAAAATAATAATAATAATAATGCAATCCAGGGAAATAAATTAGTAAATATATGGTAAATATGCGAGGCAGTCTATCAGTTATATTGTACCTATTCATTTTTATCACATTTACCATAATTATTACAAATGAGTTGTATTAATTGACGTAGATGACTGCAGGTATTCATCATGCCTTCGGTTGTATCCGACAATTCACGATTACATTCAGTCGGGTGGGCTTATCTACATATATAAAAATAAGTCGGTTTTTTTGTTAAGTGTTCGCATAACTCCCGCATTTTACGATGGATTGCTGTGAAAATTCACAAAAATTTTCGTACCGATCTGCTTTAGGTTTTAACGTCGCCATTTATGAAAAAAAAAGCTTTTACTAGGAGCTACCATGATGATTAGATGATCCAAGGGTTGTGTGGGGTCATGTGTGGTGGTTTATAAAAGGGCGTTGGAAAAGGAGTTCAGAGCTTAAATCACATAGCCATTGGAAGACACCGAAATTTGCCGTTGCGAAGCACAGGTAACTCAGCTAGTGTATTGTAATTATGATTGTCCAGTCGAAAGTCGAACCTGGAAACATATTTACTTGCGTTTGAGTGCGTTGATGTAGGTACAGTTTAATTAATGAGTGCACTGATTGACAGATGTGCTAATTATAATCATAATATGAATACCTACATGTCATTATAATATCTACATTAGATGTTAATTAAGTATATAAATCATTTATTATATCTCCTATACAATACATATGTAAATACCTACATTTCAATCATTCTAATTGCAATGTAGTCATCTCAGTCTGAGTATAATAAGGTTTCAACTGGCAATTTTTTAATTTGCAAAAATCTTTTCTTCTTCTTCTTGTTCTTGATCATTGATCTGTTTGTGAACGGATGCCTTCCTCTTGGGATGTGGAAGACCAACTATCCTTCCACGTTTTTGGCGGTCTGTCTGGCTGACGTTGTCCCACGCGTATGTTATGGGCAACGATGTGGGGTATTCTGCCCTCATCCATCCTGTCCACGTGGTCTCTCCAGTATCGTCGCCTTTTCCTACCCCATCTTACGATATCTTCCGTCTGACAGGTCTCTCTTGAAAATCTTTTCTGCCGACGTAATATGTGAGTCGTTGAGGAGAAATCTGGCAGAGATCGCGGCACTGTGATAAGCTCGCCCCAGTAAACATTTTTTTTAGAATCTATTACTTGTTGTTTAAACATGTTGCTGTATTTTGTTCACTTAAAGTGTAAATAAATAAATATGACTGATGATGATGTGGTTACAATCTTGTAGATTGGTTTGTACCAAGTATTTTCGTTCTTTCTTTCCGCGCCGTCCTGTCACTCGCCAATCTCTTCACTTCCGTGTAGGTGCTACAGCGCACGCTCTCAATAATCGGGTCTATATAACTATGCTTCTTGGGCGACCTCACATTACTGTCTTTTACTAAATATGTGGAAAAACTTGGTGAATGCGAGGTCAGAAGTGAAACGAGTGATTGCAAGACGGGTGAGAATGATTAACGAATTATTAATGAATAATTAATGAATAACGATTAAGAATGAGTAACGGTAGGTTGACAAAAAGAGTGCATGTGATTGAAAGAGAAAACGTGACCACTTTAGAATAATCTGGACTGAGTAAAAAGGATACACTTGCGTGTATGACGAATTGCATGAATGTGACGAAAGCTAGGATCTGTGTATTGTGTAAGGATAGAGTAGATAGACGTTCTGGTCTCTCTCCGTACCCTGCAAGGGCCTCTGCATGAAGGTACAGTGTACAAATAACAAAAACATCCAGTGGGGTAGTGTGTGTAAACAACGATTACAGACTATTTTATAATAAGGTTCCATCTGTGTGTAAAAGTTACAGAGTGTTTGAAACATTGATTTGGAACCTTGTTATTCTGCGGTGACGTTATGCTGGCATGCTTTTGATCCATAACATCATAACATAGGAACGTTATAGTCTAAACTAAATACATAATATGTAAATAATGTAGATAGTTATTCAGTATTGTGTGTAATAGGTACTATTTATATACCTATTGTCATCATTCTGATTTGTACTAGCATTAACCCGTCACAGTGACGGACTTTGTGAATATTTTTATTTTGAGTCCCCGAACATAGATATTCGCTATTTATAGATAAAATTTTGAAAAGCGTTTTTTTATCTTTTTGGGGTTAATTACGCTTCATTCAAAAAACTTGTGCGTCCATTCCGTAGATTTTAATGCATATTATCTTTCGAGAACTTTCGAGACTTTCGAGAAAAAAAGTTGCTGTTTCGAAAATAAATTCAGATGTGTTAATCACATTTTTTTTTGGAGAAATGTATACAAGATATAAAAAATCTTCTACGGTCATTCCCTAGATGAAGGTTAAACGTATTTGCCCTATTTTTTTTCCAAAGGATGTTTAGTAAGGTTGTCGAGATCCAAATTCTCATTTTTTTTTAATATCAAGGTGCCTACTTTTAAATAAACAAAATACCCGTGTTATTCTTGGGTGAAAAAATACAGCAAAATAAAAAAAAAAACTATTTAGCGTTAGAAACAAACATTTATTTCTTGATAATTATATGAATTGTTGGCTAATTTAAATAAAAACATTATTGTATTAGCTAGGCAGGCATGTGTACCAACATAACATAACATTATTAATAGTAGGTAATGGGTGCTTGTCTTAAGGTGTGGAGTGTAATGATGATGATGATTACCATGATAATATGTCCATAGTGGTTACATCATGCGCAATATTACATTGTTGTGTTATACGTGCTGTAAGCGTGGTCATGCTATTGTTTGTATATCTTCTTCTTCTTCTTCTATATCTTCATTCCTTCACGTTGGGTATTTGATTACAGCATTTTTATCTCTTGTGTTATCTTTGATTGTCTAGTAAGATGTTCCCGTGCATTTTGCAGAAACTGGTGCAACTGGTCAATAGGTAGGTGATTTTTATTTCATCGTTATACATGTTCGTAAAATTATTAGAGTTTGTACATTTAAAAGTATGCATACAGACATTTCTAAAAACGGGAGACCTTATATCTCGACAATCGTTACTAAATATGCTTTGGAAAAAATGTGAAACTGGAAGAGATCTCAGTATTGCAATAAGTTCGCCCTAGTGAACAAACGTCTTTGTATCTTATCGATAGTAATTTTAATACCTCCTCTCCCATATCTTTTTTGTTCATTGAAAAATCTACGGTGAAAAATATCCTCACATTAAATTTATTAATTTGTAGTAAATCGTTTTAAATTTCAGTAATTTAAAAGATCCCTGAAGCGTTTTGTTAAACGAGTTGAAAATATCCAAATTTAATTTTTACCTTCGGTTTTTAAATAATTTATTAATAATGAAAAAATCTCTTTCGATTAATACTACTTCAATATTTTAATTTGATCTTAAGAGGAATTGCCCATTCCCCAACGCTCTGAAGAAATTTAAATTTGGAGAAAAATTTGAAAACGTTCTCATTTTTAAATTAAATACAGGGTAATTTTCATAGAAATAATTAATTAATCGGAAAAATTCTAGTGGCCATAGTAACTGAACATGCGAAAAATTTCGACAGTTAAATTGAGATTACTTAGCTATTACTGAAGATATCGTCCTAAGACTTAAAACATGGATAAATGAGAATATGTTTATGTGACTCTAGCGGTTAGAAATTTGATTTTTGTCAATTTTCTAGATGAAAAATGTGTCCAAAGTTACCTCTGAAATTTACCTCAGATTATTTCCGTAATTTGTTTGGTATGATGCTGAAATTTGGTTGATAAAATGTTTAAGACAAGACGCGGTTACTTTAGTGGATATTTTTTTGATATTCGGCCCCTTTTTATACAATTAGCCAAAATATATATTTGGCTCTGATGTTATTCTTATTTTGCGCTTACACTCTCATACCCATCATACAAAAAATTGAATAAGTTGAAGGGATAATAATATAACTCTGAGTAAAACACTCTGAGTGTTTTACTCAGAGTGTATTATTACTCTTTGGTAGAGTTTTGTAACTTCTTATTCTTGCACAATATATCAATTTAGTATATGTTGAATGAAGATAAGATAATTTAAAATTCCATATTTGTCATGAGTTAATCTATCAGCGATGCAGCGTAATCCAAGCAAATATCATAATCTAAACTAAACAAATTCGAAACAGTACAGTGTACTAGAGTCTTATTATTTCAGAATTTATTTCAGAAAAATATAATAATAATACATTCAATACACTACTACTACTGAAATTACATTATTACTATTACATCTATTAAATAAGGAAATGAGTATTGAAATATTATATACATTAAAATTATTCGCACTAGAAACAAAATTTAAACCAAAAAGTATATAACTATTTATGTCTCCCTAGTACCTAAATTGTCCTGTGTTGAGATATTGCTTATTGAATTGACCTTATGAGTACGTATGCAGTTCTTACAGCAAAACAGTTTGAACATATACAACAAATAAACCTGTAAAGACCTAAAAATTACCAAAATATAAACTGATTCATGACAGTAAAACAAATGTAAAAGTGAGTGCAAGAACGCTGTACAAATGGTCAGTTAAATATAGCATCGAAAGAGCAAAAGGTAAACAGAGTAAGAAGTAAATACAGGATACATATTTATTTATTTATTTACAATCGTACACGGTTTTTAGGCCATTTGAACAAAGTATATTGCAAAAATCGCAAAAAAAAATATCAATAAAAACATTCAAACAATTGTGCATTACACATAATTCATTAATTACAAATTTACATCATAACACAAAACTACACACAAATCCACACACAAACCATATTCAGATCAAAAAAGGAGACGAATATGATACGAATTAGACTAGAATAGGGGTATACAAACGATTAATAAGCCGGTGAAGGCCTTAAAATTACCAAAATATAAATTGGGAAGTAAACAAGCCATTTATAATCTACAATTCATGCTATAGTGGACATAAAATGAATACAAGAACGCTATACAAAGGGACAGAAAAATATAGCATGGAACACAAGATGCATGGAATAAGACTAAGATATGGGATACATAGGATAAGAATTAGACTATAATAAGTAGAAGGTATGGGACACATATAATAAGAATAAGACAATAAATTATATTATAAAGAAAAACAGCTTAAGTAATAGGAACTCATACCAATGACACAATTTGACTTGGTATCGTAGGAAAACTCCATTTGTCTTGCGTTTCCTGGTGATATTCTTGACTTATGGTAGAATCTACATTTATGTATATCCGCAATTGGATATAGTATTATATAGTATCGCGTAATTCTCTTGGTCTAAGCGTGTCTAACTTTTAACTATGTCTATTTTTGCAGGTCCCCACCATCAACATCGGCGGCGTCGACTGCTGCCTCTGGCCGCTATGTATGACACCGGCAGTACTACGTTAGACGTCGCGTCGACGACTTGAAACAAACGCTAGTTACTTTCAACAAGTATTTGTTTAGAATTTGCTGAGATAATCTGATCACTCTCATCTCTTTACGTTCAGTTCGTGCTTCTCTCCAACGAAAGTGAATGCGGTGCTTTAGATTGATGAGTAGATAACTCACCGTCTTCTCTTCTGTGGAATTCAGTGTTGATTTTTTTTTGTTATTGTTATTTATAAATGTCGTGTGTGATGTTTAAATGTGAAGCCTAAATATAGTTTAAAGCATGTGACGAAATAATTCTAAGTGATTCAATTTTGTGTGCTTAAAAATATAATGTCATCGAGTTTGCAAATGTGATAACCGGTATGGGTGTTCACCACCGCACATAATTGTGGTTTAATTATTTTTTGTTTAAAGTTTTTTTTCGTGATATTATTTCGAGAATGTTTGGTGTTTTGGTGCGGTGATAAAATATAGCGACTGTAAACGAAAATAAATTTGCAGTGCCGCCGGCGTGTAGAGTCTATATTAGGGCTTACACTCCTCGCCCCGCGTGCGTGTTGTCATCCAAAATTATCATCATTTCAGATGAACCAAGGCCGACTAGTCGATTCCTCCTATGTCCTTAAAAAATTACCCCTGACTGATGTGAATTCGAACCCCCTGCCTTCTTGGAGTCAGAATAGTACGACGACTAACTCGACTACCGCTAACTTGACAGACGATGATTACAAGTCTTGGAGAATCGAAGAGGGCAATAACATTATCGATTCATTCTTGGAAGCTACTGATTATGCCCCAGGAGATACAAACGAGACCGATGAGTCCATTAGAAAGATCTTACGAGATACTAGAGAGTTTTTAAAATCTAGTGAAAATGTGAGTTACCAATCTTCTAGTGAAGATCAAACAGAAAACATTTACTCCTCACCTGAAGGAGAGTCCTCTTCTGAAGAACTGTCATATCTTCTACAAAACTACCCACATTTATTGCAGAATCAGAGAATAGCTGATTTCTTACTAGATCCATATTCGGGCATAACGCCCGCTATTGTCCTTAATTCGATACGCCAACGCCAAAAACGAGAGGAGGAGAGATCGAGGGCCAGTTCTGCTTCAGAACCAGGTTACCATATGATGGCGGCCACGGCCAAACACACCAGGGATAAGTTTGATGCGGGAGAAGAAGATATAGCGGCCATAGCGAAACAGATCTCAGATCACGCTGAGGCCATATATCAGACTTGGAAATCACGAGGTCTCGCACCTACTGAAATTCTCAATTGCCATACACCGCAGAACGCGGCTGATAAATTTGGTTCTGCACTAACCCCTCAAAATTCGTCGATACCTCCTGTCTCTGAACTTCTTGCCCAAGCTCCAAATATGGATAACAATAATTTGGAGAAGTTAGTAAATAATTTTGTCAACGAAGACAAAGCAAGAATCGCGGCGCAAAGGAATAAGTCGCCTTCTAGAACTATTCCTTCCTCTATTCAATTTGCTCTTCAGAAGTTTGAGAAAAATGCTTCACCACAGAAACCTTCTTCACCATCTTCTAATTCCTCTTTTCTACAAAAACCAGCTTTAAAATCGGTTTCGTCTCCAGTAAAAACAACTGCTCCTCAAAGCAGTCCTCCCGCGTACTCGCCTAAACCAGTGCCAGGAGTAAAACCACAAGTTCCACCTAAAAACTTTAATCTTGTGCAACCGGATCATAGTTCTGTGGATGCGATTGAAGTGGCCTATCCTCCTGACATTGTACCTCAGAAACCAGAGGCTCCCAAGCGTCCAGCTGGGTTGAGCCTTCATAGTCCTCCGAATTTACAAACTTGGCCGCTTAAAAATAAGGTAGTTGATAATAAAACTCCAAAGCTTAGTAACCAAGCTAACAATGAATCTCCTCAAAAGTCTAGTTTTTCAAAGACATCACCAAAGCCTGATAAATATTCTACGATGCCCGGAAGTCCAAAGGCGTCATCGACTGCCTATATGGACGAAGTGGCCAGGGAGGAAGAAAGATTAATAAATGCCTTGAAGACTGGTGCAGTCCTTACCAAGGACCAAGATACTGTGCCTTTTGTATCAAAAGCCAGGAGTGTTGCGAGTAAGAAGGAAGTATCGCCCGTTAGAGATTTAAGTAATGGATCGTCTGTGAAACCAGATTTGATTCCAAATGAAAAGACTGTTGCGTCGAAAGATGAAAAGGATGGCGCAGTACACGCGAGTGTATCGCTGGTTGATTATGCCAAGAAACAATATAAAGATAATTTAGAGAATCCGTTGACGCAACAGCGATTAGATGCAAACAAACAGTTGGATATAGATCGTAAATCTTTAATGATCGATCCATCATTGGGATTACAAGTGATGGAAACGCGTAGTAAATTCGAAAATGGAGGTTTAGAAAAAAGTGAAAAAGATACGCCGTCTGTGGCCCCGCTCGGGAGATGGGGTACACCTCGCGTGGGCGGCAGACGAGTGGGCGCCGAACAAGTTCCCCATCCGGAGCTAACAACCCAACAAAAACAACACATCAGAGCGCAGGCTGATAAGGTCGCCGGGAGCCCCGTGAGACCCTTCCTCACGCGGGGCTCCGTGGCTGAACGAGTGCTCATATTCGAGAAGTGCCCTAGTGAACTTATGCTGGATAAACGGAAAACTCCCGCAATCAACTCTTGGCGCACTGGACACGATGTCATGGCTAAAGCACAGGTGAGTTTAAATTTCATTTCATTCCTTTCTTTTCTCCACTCTTTTGTTGCACTTGTGTCTCGCACCAGTGATAGTCTTGACGCTCCTTCGATCCTATTGGTTAACATCTGACCAATCACAACGCCTCAGATTTTAAGGGATAAAAATTTTTGGAAATCCACTGTTTGTGAACTGCATGTTTGCGTTTTCACTGTTGCTATTACAACGATGATTTTTTTTATAGAGAAAGCACTTTAAACAGATCTGTCTAAATTAAGCGGGCACCTAAAGGACACCAGAACCAATCAGGGCTTGAAAGTAAGTCTTCTAGGTTACGTTCGTCTAAACTTCACTTGAAATCTGAGGCGTTGTGATTGGTCAGATGTTAACCAATAGGATCGAAGGAGCGTCAAGATTACCGTGGCGCGAGACGCATGTTTTGTTGCAGCCGTTTATCTATTGTTATTTCTAGAGGCCTTCGACTTTTCGTTAATTGAATTCAAATGATGTGTATTGTGTTTGTGTGGGTTTGGGTTGTGTAAAACATTCTAGTTCGTTATTAAATCACCGACCACGCATAATATTAATTTGATTGCTACAAATTTGAGTGTATACAGGTTTCGTCATCTCGACTACAAACACCTTCAAAATTATTGTTGTATATTTTGTTTAATACTCTCTTTCAATTACCGTGTTCAATTATTATCTTTTAACGACGTTCGTATGACGTTCGTTGTTAAGAGCTTGGTACCAAGAATGACGTCACAGTAATTTCCCACGGCATTAAGGTTCAAAATCGCGTGAAAAATCGCACGATAAAATGGTAAAAATAGCGTTTTTTCAATTTTTAGGGGCTAATTTTGCGTCTATCAAAAAACCTTTACGGTTGTTCCCTAGATTTTAATGCATATTATTATTACAAAAAAACTTTACTCCACGAATTTCGGGAAACGAGTTTCCGTGTATCGGAAAAAGATCAGAAGTGTTTTTCACCTATTTTTTGAGCAATGTATACAAGATATAATTTTTTTTTACGGGTATTCCCTAGATACATGTTCAATGCATCTACCCTATTTTGTTCCAAAGCATATTTAGTAACGGTTGTCGAGATGTAAGGTCTCCCGTTTTTAGAAATTTGTGAAATGCCGGTATGCATACTCTATTTCAATTACTGGGTTCAATTATTGTCTTTTAACGATGTTCGTATGTATTATATAGCATATGCACTGAGCAAAAATCATTCTATTTTTGCTTCATCTTTTTCAAATTTTGTATGAAAATGTTAGTGCTAAATAAGAATAACGTAAGCGACAAAGTGAATTATACCTTTTTAAAAGAAACCTGGGAAGAAATTATAAATCTAAAACAGCCGATTTGTTAAGATTATAATTAACAGTATTTTAGCTGAATTATACTTTTATATCTGAAAAACTGAACGGAAAATCTTCAGATCCCGTAAATTTTAGGGGTACTTTCGGAATATTTTCTTATTCAAGGAATTTCCAAATCCTGTAATTCTAAATCAGCCGATCTGTAGTCCATACTTTAATCTATCACTGTCTTCAGTTCCAAGACGATTCGCTCAGTATAGACTGAGTACAATTCACGGCGCCGAAGCCCAACGACAGCATATAGGACCTATTAATGTTTTACATCCAATTTTGTCACATTCTGCGAGCGCTCATTAAACATTTTATGTTTTTATTATGGACTCGTTCTTCTCGTTTTGTGTTTTTTTACGCACTTCATAAAAAAATTGCAGACTCGTAATATATTTTACGACGAAAAAATTAACGAGACTTGATATACCCGTCGGTCTCCAAAACGATCCAGTGGTGTAAAATTCACCAGTTTCGGTTCTCCTTTACCGGGATTTGAATCTTGGGCAGTCACCTTGAAGCGACGGAATTGTAGATTCTTAGTATGGAGGCTACATAAGATTAATCGAACAGTTGTCAAAATGTTATTTTGATTTGACTAAGTGGCGAAATGCAGATTGTAACCATTTTTTTCTGATCATTGTTGATCTCGAATCTCTTTCACCTTCTTCTTGTGGTTACGACAGCTCGAAGTGTCCGAACGGATCTAAGGATGACAGATCAGTGTTTCCAACTCGCTCAAAATACTACACGCGAAACCTAAAATGCTAAGGACCTAAAAGGTCCTAGAAAAGTCGCCAGATCTAGCGACAAAGTCGCTAAATTGATAACACTGCCACAGTCGAAAATAGAATCAAATAAAAAAAACTAATCGCCTGAAGATGAGGGTGCAAATCCTCGAATACTAGTCGCGAACTAAAAAGTCAAATTTTGTGGATTTTAAACTAAAAATGTTTTCGTTTTTCCTTTACCTATATAAGCTATTTTTTTGCTGTGTAAGTACTTACTTACTTACTTTCCGTGTCCGGATGCCTCAAATCAAGAATCTCTAATAGTTGGCCACAAGAACGGCCCTGTCATTCGCATTTATGAGATCTTTCTCTGTGTTAGTATATCTGTTGAGATAACTACTTGACACCCAGCTTCTCTGTATAAAAATAATTTTCCCTTGTTTCAAAATATTGATCGACACCAGTTGACATTATTATTATTAGGGACGCGCTCTTGACCCTGTTATTTTGTTCTGTTCCATTTTTAAATTATTTTTGTGCGATTTATTCTATTCATTTGTTATTATGATGATCATTATTATTTAGTCTATGGTAACTGGTAACAAATTTGTCTATAGATTCATTGTATTAGCGAGTACTACATGTAGGTAGGGTTTCCAGATATGTTGGACAAAAAAAACCGGTCAATTTTTAATTTATGCTCCCCCCGGGTCCCCTACAATTTTCTTTACTTTACTTGCAACAGTACATATATGTAGTCCAGGCGCGAAGCTACCCAAGAACACGATTCCCATCGAGTTACTTTTTGGAAAACATGATAGGTATAATAGTGTCTAATCTGACGTAATCTCATAAGAAATGCAAGTCCCGGCTTCCCTTCTCCAGAAATCCACCCTTCGCCATTGATATGTACGCAATTTTGTGAATATTTTGCTAATAATGAGTTCTGAAAAGCGATAATTTCGTTAACGTAATACAAAAAATATACTTACGTAAGTAGTTCAAAACAGTGTTTATTAAGTTCTGACAAGTTTTATTTTATGAAAAAATGCTACCTTTTTAAATACTAGGGTTTTCAAATGGAATGTAGGAGAACATGATGGAAATAATCGAGGATTATACCTATAATTTATATTTGTTCGTGTTTGTGAAATTCTTAAGTCCGATCGAAAAAACCGGACAACCCTTTGCCCGGTTTTTCACGGTTTTTTCAAACGGACAGATGTAAGAAAAACCGGACTGTCCGGTCCAAAACCGATCATCTGGCGACCCTACATGTAGGTAGGTTCACGGCAATAGAATTCACGCTAGAAGTACAAATATACAAATACAATACGTGTTTGGCCTTGATTAGGCCAGGTTTATTTTACAAATTTGCATCTGGCATTGTGTTCATTCAACAGATTATGATACGCTAATTATATTATATATAGGAGATTATCATTCGAGGTGTGTAGATAATTCTAAATCGTTTAATTCATACAGTACTTACCTACTTAAAAATTTATTACTTGCATAATTTCAGAGTTTCGTTAAAGTATCTGAGTAAAAAAATTGTGTATAAATTGTTCAATTATGTCCCTTCGTCTCTTACGGTGTATCCAAAGATACCAGAAGAAAGATACCTAGAAATCTACCCGCCATTCTGCCGGCAACGCGACGTGGTGGGTGGCGAACCTCACCACTCATCATTTCCGGCCGTTGTTGTGGCGCGAATGATTATGTTCGTAAGATGTGATTTTCTTTTAATGAATCTGTGTTTATCGAAATAAACCCAAATACAACTTTGTAAATTTCACAGTAAGCTTGAAAAGCTTTTGTCGTGAAGTGGAGTAGATCGGCATCGGGGACCAAACCCGAGCTTACTGGATTAACAGTCGAGCGCTTTACCAACCAGGCTACCGACCACCTCGTTTGCATATCTAAAGAGAATATTTCGTTGATGTGTGGCGTGACGGAAGCAAGGAGTTTGTGTAGTAGGGATATATAGGGTAGTATAGCGTTCGGTCTTCTATGTATAACCCGCAAGAAGGTACAGATAGTATAGATACTACCACAGACAGCTAGAAAAGCTTGTGTTGTAATTACGTAGTATGTTGTAAAATTAAGAACCTTAACGCTGTTGGAACATCTGTGGGTAAAAAAACAGCACCCATTTTCCCAACAATCTCGCAGCAAATCGTAGATTATCTTACGTAAGCGATAATAGCATCGAACAGGCTTGACAAGATGAGCGGAGTTTCCGAATCACAGCTGATCGTGTAAGATCTGAGAGTGCAGTCAGTATGACTTTAACATGTCTCGAAAACTGTGGTCATCCCTAAACTGGCCATGAAAGATGTGGGCACCTTCTCCATAAATGAGACAAAATGGAACATATCCTATACGAGTTTGGTTCAATGGAAACGGTCAATGACGTCGTGAGACACTGTCCCATCAAGGAGGGATATTTGGGAAATCCATGAGGTGACATTTCTTTGAGATTTGAATTGTACCTCTTCCGGATTAGATTATCACCATCATAATCATTGGTTCCTCTAACTCCTAGGGGAGCATAGGGCGGCTACAACACCTCTCCATTGGTCTCTATCCTTGGCCATATGGTCTTGACATCCAGCCATTGTAGATCGGCTCCCCTCTACTCTGCAAGCATGGAGCGTCGCCAAGTAGCATTTGGGCGACCCCGTCCCCGTCCAATGCTTGCTTCGGGATGTTTCCCTCGTGTTGTCTCAGGGTGTGACCGATCCACCTCCACTTTCTCTCCCTGATGTCTTCAGCGACCTGCCTCTGGTTTGTGGTCCGCCATGAATCGACATTGCTTATGACGTTTGGCCAGAGTATCTTGAGAATGTGTCGCAGGCATTTAGTAATAAAGATTAGATAATGACCGAACCATTTACCAATGTATCACCCAGAATTTATTCCTTGACTAATTTTCTTATAATCTTATTTGCCGTCATAATTGGACCGTGCGATCAATTTGTCTGTTAGACCTAATTACGTACTTGATTTTTTTCACTCTGTCTCGATTTTTTCGGTAATGTATTTAAAGTTATTGGTTTTAACGGCAGCAGTCTCTCGTCAGTGGGTGTTTTGGTAAAAAAAATCTCCCTGCTACGTTGAAATAACATTGTTAGTGGAGAGAAAATATTTGTTTGAGGTTATATATAATTCTCGATCTCATTATTCTGTGGGATTACAAAGTGAGTTACCATAATTTATTTCGACCTAATGCTGACGCCAGACGCTCGCCGACCCTCGCCGTGAATGAGTAAAAAGGCGTGTTTGATGAAAATGTTTGCTTGACGTGTACGTAACCGACCGTTGACGCCTTTCTACTCATGAACACCGAGCCTTCACGACCCTACACGATCATGTGGCGGGAGCATTACAATTACGGGTCTTACTTTGTTTGTATTGTGTACCTACTAGTTGGTTTTAAGACGCCCACGGCGCCCGGTGAGAGATGTGAATATAACAATTTCCCTGTGTAATTATGGTTGGTTGGTAGACATTGTAGACGGAAATAAACCCGCCATTTTACTCTGTAAATATTTGATTTGGTATTTATTTATTTTTTACTTATAGTCTCAAAAAATATTATCTACTATTATTTCGTATCTCATACCAGTCACATACTACAATCTACATAATCCCACATAAATATTTTAGTTCGTTTGTTTATATCACCACTTCCCATTTAATATCATTTGTCTCATGGGTTTCCATGGATACAATTTTTTTCCATAGAATTACTACTAATCCAGCGTACAACATATTTGAAACAGAGAGTACTTTGTGTCCAATTTCCAGTTAATTCATTCCGGGGTAATCTTTTATATGAAATAGTTTTGTGCGTTCATTAATTGAGTGGTTTTAGTAAACATTTCCAAGATACACATAGGATATAAAAAGTTTAATAATTTGTAGTCTTGAATGAGATATTTCTTTAGACAAAACATCAAAATTCAAGGTTTTTCAAGAAAATCTCCACCATTAGTTGTGTTAGTCCAAATGTCACTTTTTAAAATGATAAGTTGTTTTTAAACTAATGAGAGGTGGTATTATCATTATTTGCAATGTAAAAGGTAAAATAGGCTTTTATTTACGTTTTGTAAATGAAATTTTGCCATTTGCCAAATTAAAATTTACAACAAGAGCAAAATATTCATATTGTCTTTTTGTCATACCAATATTTCATATATTTTCTCTGTTACACAGATGTCATATTCTCTAGATGGGTGCAGTATTTTTTCTCTATCTGACATAGATTACATTGCTTCCGAATATTTGTTAATCGATGTTCTACAATTATTAAAATCTTATGCAAAGTTGCTACACCACAAAAAATTGCCATACTACAAAAAATAAATATATTGTAAGTAGGTAGGTACCTGCTTTGAAGTGAAATAATCCTACATTTAAGTAAATATTTTAGTTCGTACCTACCAATGTTTCTAACATTTTCACCATATCCTTTATAGACTCTAAACCGTTCATCCGATTGAGATGAAACTTTGGGAAATTGTTGTGCTTGCCCCAAGGAGTGTTCTTATGGGGGTAGGGGGTACGAGGAGGGGGGCACAAAGGGGGGGCAAGATTTTTTTTTCAAATCCATATAACTCTTGGTGCCGAAAAGATATGGTACCCCTCCCGACATCCGGAGGAATAAGGAGGGGGGGCTGGGGGGGTCGGAATGAAAAAAGTGATATTAGTGTCGAATCCATAGTTTTTCGCCTCAATAAGATTAATAGTCACCCTCCCGACATCCGCAGGAATAAGGGGAGGGAGTTAGGGGGGCTAGGGGGGGTCGGAATGAAAAAGTGATATTGGTGTCGAATCCATAGTTTTCCACCTCAATAAGATGAATAGTCACCCTCCCGACATCCGCAGGAATAAGGGGAGGGAGTTAGGGGGGCTAGGGGAGGTCGGAATGAAAAAAGTGATATTAGTGTCGAATCCATAGTTTTCCACCTCAATAAGATGAATAGTCACCCTCCCGACATCCGCAGGAATAAGGGGAGGGAGTTAGGGGGGCTAGGGGAGGTCGGAATGAAAAAAGTGATATTAGTGTCGAATCCATAGTTTTCCACCTCAATAAGATGAATAGTCACCCTCCCGACATCCGCAGGAATAAGGGGAGGGAGTTAGGGGGGCTAGGGGGGGGTCGGAATGAAAAAGTGATATTGGTGTCGAATCCATAGTTTTCCACCTCAATAAGATGAATAGTCACCCTCCCGACATCCGCAGGAATAAGGGGAGGGAGTTAGGGGGGCTAGGGGGGGGGGGTTGGAATGAAAAAGTGATATTGGTGTCGAATCCATAGTTTTCCACCTCAATAAGATGAATAGTCACCCTCCCGACATCCGCAGGAATAAGGGGAGGGAGTTAGGGGGGCTAGGAGGGGTCGGAATGAAAAATTGATATTGGTGTCGAATCCATAGTTTTCCACCTCAATAAGATGAATAGTCACCCTCCCGACATCCGCAGGAATAAGGGGAGAGAGTTAGGGGGGGCTAGGGGGGGGGGGGTCGGAATGAAAAATGTGATATTAGTGTCGAATCCATAGTTTTCCGCCTCAATAAGATGAATAGTCACCCTCCCGACATCCGCAGGAATAAGGGGAGGGAGTTAGGGGGCTGAGGGGGGGGGGTCAAATTGAAAAAAAAAAAAATATGGAGACCCCCCAAAACTGTTGTGAGTTTTAATGGCTCTGCAGTACTTTAACTAAACATGACGGTACCACTGATTTTGGGTTCCACTGCCGACCTACTTCACCATCCATACACAAATTTTGCCGTTGCGAAGCACGGGTAATACAGCTAGTAATAAATATAATTAGATACCTACCTAATGTATTTATGTACCTAATGTATCTAACTAAATATTTAGTCTTTCATTTTACCTTAAAAATGTCTTCTACCATGTACCGGCGGTCAAAAACCTCTAGATTATTTATGTAATACCTACCATTGTATTAGGAATGCTATATTTAAATATGAGTTGATTCCTTCAAAACTTCACGCTTGAACGATTTTGAAAAGTTTAAAATTTAATAAAATCATAAAACAATTACAAATTTCAGAGCGTCTACAGAGTTAGTGAGTGAATCTGTGATCTGCGTGACTATATTATTTCAATACTTACAACAAATGCAGGCGTTCTCCAAATTGATTTTATTACTTTAAGTTATAAATATTTCCTCTTTATTGCCGTCACTCTGACCTTTTAAATCTCCACGGAGGACGTTTCGTTTCTCCGGAAAATAAGTACCGTTTTTATTTCAGTCGAGAGCAATCTCTTTTGTTTGAAAAACTCCCAGGAGGCGGTTTATCGCACCAAGAGGGATGCCGACGATCTGACGATTTTAAATTAATTGAATCCTGTCTTTTTCAATTAACACGAATGTTTCGATTCTAAATTACTGCTTTCTTCTTCTTCTCTTCTTCTTCCTCAGCCTTCCTCCCTCCACTGCTGGACGTAGGCCTCTTCCATTTCCTTCCACTCATCTCTGCTTCTCCCCCTCCTTATCCAGGTTCAGCCGGCTTGCTGGACTAGGTCATCAGACCACCTTACTGCTTTAGATTTACGATATTTACGACGAAATAGGGTAAATAAAAAAAATCGCTATGTCGCTCGCAAATCGTGACCGGTCGCAAACGCATAAGAATATTACCCAACCTGAATTAACCCCAAAAAGACAAAAGCCCTCCAGAAATATGCTCAAGGGACAAAAGCTCAAATCTAGTTGGATTTAAGTAAGTGTAGTGATAATAATTTTGATGTAATGTATATTTATTTCTTCTGTCATCTTTAGGTCCATCTGGATACCTACTTGGAATTGTCAGTCAATATTTCAGATTTATACTAATAAAAAATGCAGATATACCTAATTGAATGCGTGCCAGCGTCAGCGGGGCAAATAACTTCGTCAAATCATAATGCTATCCATTTCCCTAAAGAAGCTTGGCAGTTTAACTCAAGAACACACATCATTTCTGACATTATTTTAGGTAGATTTCCATAAGGAACTCTACCTATTCGTTTCTCCCGTGATGTCGCAGAATTGAAAAATTTCTACTCAGTATCACTAATTAGGACCAGGAGAACCCGAATCCGACCTTGGTTTAAAAGTTTATATATATAAGCCATATATATATATGTCCCTTTTCTTGTGCGCACGTTTGCGGCCAACCTATGCGTCGCAGAAACGTGAAACTTGGGTGGTAGATTTTTGGTAAGGGGTAGATGAACTGATAGGAGATTGGGTGAAATCCATTAAGAGGAAGGTTCACTTTTTAAGGCTTTAAATACAAAAACAATCATTCTGAGGGGATCCAATGATTGTGAGGGTCCGTGTCTGGTATCGTATGAAAGGGCATTTAATAAGGAATACAGATCAATTTACAGATTTTGTCTAGATCAATTCCTTGGACGACAATGATCGATCGAAAGATCTAGTTAAGTAGTTACCGCATAGGTACTAGCGTGTTTGTTGTCTTAGAAAAGTGCTTCACGATACGAGTAGAACTCACATCTTTTTTCAAATTTCTAGTGCTTAGGTACCGGTACTAATCCATATTATGTGTGGAATGAAAATAATTTGATTATTGGATTAGGTACTTCCTTTAATTATTGAAGTACTTAATCAAATATTTTTTCGTCATACGGTACTTCGATAATCAAAGAATAAACTACATCCATACTACTTCATCACTTCGCTGGTTTATTTGCTGATAATATTGTGATTGTTTTTATTGTACAGATGTACTCTTAAAATTAATAAAATTAATAAATCACTTGGAATCTACCTATGCCTGTGGCGTGCCAAAGGAATTTTTTTTATTTACACGTATAGATTGGCATACTTCTCCCGTTCACCCTTGGGAGATAATGTATGTGTTTCAGAATTCCTAAGCCGCCATCCCACGGGGCAGAATCGTGCCATAAAATTCCCCTCCAGTAATATCGTATGATGCGGAACGTGCGGTTAAGTCTTTCATGTAATTGCTAATGCTCTCTTGAGCCTTCAGGAGGTTTCTCGTTGGAAAATTGCCCGTTTTATCCTTTTTATTTTTATCATTAGCGAACATATCGATTTGTCTTATATGTAGTAATATCAGACATTTCTCTTTCCTTTCTTAATTTTCTCTTTTATATCTTTGGCCTTTGGCGTGGTGTTCATTAGATTTCTCGTAACTCTTGTGTTTTAATGGCAATGGCACATAGAAATACAAAATTATAGCTAGTGGACAGCCAGGCTCATTAAATGGAGACCATGGGCAAATAAAAGAGTTGTTGAAAAGGCACAGAAGAGATGGGTAGACGATGTAACCTCGCTAGTGAGTGGACAGTGGGTAAGAAAGGCGAGTAGTAGAAAAGAACAGAAACGTTTGGAAGAGGCTTATATCCAGCAGTAGAGAAACTAGGGCCAAAAAAGAAGGACAATTATTCGTCTATTTTCAGGTCCAATAACACTGTTCATGTCCAATAACGTTACATAATATTTTTTCCCATATTGTTAGAAAAATGTCAATCGACTTCCGAATACCCTTATTATGACTTGCCCTATTTACCAATACGATGACGCGTTGAAACCTGTTGAATCATATCCGGTTTCCTTATGATTTATCCGCAATAATAATTGATATCCCACTTTTCGCCGCTTCCTCCGTCGGATCACCGCCTAATTTCCGTTTACGTTCGCGACAAGACGTTTCCGTGTAGCTATAATTTCCCTTCTTTTATTGTGGGTGTTTATCGCCTTTGCAGCTTATTTCTCGACACGTCTGCGAATCGTTTCGAGAAGTAAATCAAAGTTTCGAGAAATGGAACCACTTATTTTCATTTTGGTCTCTGCAACCCAATATTTGAGTACATTTCGTAATGAATTCTCTAGAAATCGAGAGTACCCATAAAATAATTATTTTCTCGCCTTTGGATAAGGTGGAGCAGTGCTGAATGGTTCTAAGCCTACGATGCATAACTCTCCTTCTTTTTGTGCTTCTTTGGCAATCACCCTGATTGAGTGTTCTTGTCAGTGTCAAGTTCTGTTATACTTCTTCTTCTTCAATGGCGCTACAGCCCAAATCGAGCCTTGGCCTCCTCCAACCACTTCTGTCCTACACCGCCGTCTTCCAACTATGGACCTGGAGAATTTGCGCTGCATCTCTTTTGACCTCGTCTTCCCACCTTAGCCTTGGTCTTCCCACTCTTTTTCTTCCCCCTGGGTGACTAGCAAAATATTTACGTTATAAACTGTTCTTTTACATTCTCTTTAGTCTTTGGTTCTTGTGGGCAAAGGCGCAGGGAAGGGATCATAGGAGATTATACACATTGCTCTATAGACTCGATAAACTGTTCTGGTTATTTAACAGACTAGTCACTATGCTAGTAGTAGACTTATTTCCGAGTACCACCCTTACCGTCCATTCTTTTCCCCCAAGATTGGTTTGTCTGGCGTTGACATTTCGTTGGCTTTTGTATTCATACAATATACCATAGGTCAGGTCGTGTTATTTGAATGTTTCCAGGCTAGACGTACAGCCAATAAATTCCAGAGTTATTATATGTGACGGATATTATAATCGATATTTTTTGTGCAAAAAAAGTTGTACAAAGCATTGCTTGAATGCTAAATTAACTAAACTTAAAGAGTGAAGACTGAATATTCAGACAAAAACAATTAAAAAGAAATAGTGTTACTCCACGGATATGAGTTAAACTCCACGGATTTGAGTAATTCCGGGGAGGACCACAACAACAATGAACCAATAAAAATATCTCATAACTAATTACAAGTTTAACACCTTACACACCTATTGTTCTCATTTGCTTAGGAGGCGCTCCAGAAAGTTCTGTCCAGGGCGACCAAAACATTATTTTTGGTCATAATTCTCCATCGCGTTGTCTACTTAGTAATAGTGGTAATTGAATGTAGATTAGGTGATTCTAGATAGCTGAAGGCTCTTGGACCATTATTCTGATTGTGGTACAGTCTGAGATGCAGTGAGTGTGCCTGATATGTCTTAAGCTGGATCTAGAGGAGACAAATGCCGATGAAACTAATTTGTCCAAATACACTTCCATGTTGTTGGTTCACTGGGTTTCACTGCGATCGAGTAACCGAGCTTTCTGCAGCGATACTACACTGTCATCTTCAGGGTGAAGTAGTTTTCGTATGAAAAAGTCCGTCGAGGTGTCAGTAATTTACTGCCGCAGCGTGAGCAATGGACTCATCACGCTGCGAAAGCCTACAAGATTATTTGTCTAAGTGCGTGGATGTAGTTTTAAGTAGTCTAGATTCGGAGAGTTTGTATGTATGGATTGTATGGCCGATTCTGTTCTAAAAGCTGAGAGGCTACTAGGTAATAATAAAATATATTTACCTATTATTACGGTGATGTAATTTAGTCGTTACGTTATATGTTTGTTTGGTCGTCTTTCTATCATGACATTCCCTGTAGTATTATTCGCTATTATTATGTTGCCGTGTGAACGAATGATATAGATTAAGTAATCTACGATTGAAGGTCTAATCAATTTAACCCTCGACTATTTACAGTCCATTATTATTGTTGTTTTATCCACACATACATTCTTACATAATTATGGCGAATTGTTAATGATTACGTGGTGCGAAATTGCGTTATTATGAAAATTGTTACAATTTAACTACTGCTGTATTGCGCGAACGTTTTAAGTTGAGTTCTTGTACTGAATAAGGGCCTAAAAATCTGGTAGAAAATGCGCTGATGGTTATGAATGGTTTTGTCCATCAAGGACCTGGGCTTGTCCGTACCAGCCCAAAAATACATTTTTTCAAACGTCCATTAAGTAAATAGATGACCCCCTCTCGGGTGTCCACGTACACTCTTTTTGTTATCCTGTCCTCACTCATTCTTACAATATATCCAAACCATCTTAATTTGTTCACTTTCATCCTCTCATCCACAACACCAGTCTCACAATCGTCCATTTTCCCAGTTACCTCATTCCCTGTACAATCCCTCGGGGCGATTTTATCGCTAAACAGCGCCCAAAATAGTCCAATTAATATTATTATCTACCAAAATTTTCCCGCATATTCTCCCCAACAACCTCATTTCTCCAGCACATAAATAAATAAATAAATATTTATTGGTCAGAGAAAATATGCAAAGTTACAAAAACAAGACAATGCAGTGTACCTGTACATAATGTAAATGGAATATTTTGGCAATCGATTGAAACAATTCATATACAAATTATCACTGTAGGTAATTAAAATTATTGTTTAGTTGTAATGTAATCAATAAACGTAATTGATTGGTATTGGATTAATCAATGTCAGACATACTACCCAGTGTCAAGCATTGTTTGCAAAGTGTCAAAGCCTCTCCTCTTGTTCTGTGGTTTATTTTACCCACGTATAGACAATAATAGACATATGATCCCTTTATATCACTAAATCTAACTTTAATCGCCGCATAGTAGTGGCTGTTCAACTTTACTGTTATATTTGTATGAAGAAATTATTACTTTGAGAATATAGTTGTCATAATTTGTTGTTTTTTTTGGGTTTCGTTTTATAATTATTGGTACTATTTTAAAATGGTACGGTAGGTTAGTATGTGGTCTTCTCAGACAATTTGACCACTAAGGTCATGGGTTCGAATCTCAGCGCAGATGATGTAGTACTATCGCGCAATGTGAAGACAAACCTAGACTCTCTACTAATTTTGAGTACACAAACCCAAATACTTTCCCGCACAGTCAGCTAAAAGCTTGTGTCGTTGAGGACAGGATGCATCAGGATTCGAATCCAGAACTGCCTGTTTAAGCAGTGCAACTGGACCAACTACGAACGTAATCGAGTTAAAGAGCTTTATTTTATACAGATATTCGGTTATCACAACTCGGAAATTGGGTTAGGTACCAACTTCTCCAAGTCAGCTCCAATTATCTACCTATTCGAAATTATTACCTTTGATATTTAAAGAAGGATATTTCGGCTCAAAATCTTCTGTAAGATACTCGCATTAGCTTAGTTTCATAGTAGATTTTTCCTTCTTCTCTAAACTCATTCAAAGTATACTCCCAACTGGAAGACGAACATGTCACTTGTAGATTTTAGATATTATTATATAATGAGCGTTTTCCTCACTGTCGTGTCAACTTGTGCTTACTAAGAGAAAACATGTTATAGAAAATGTTATCTAACTTAGAGAGACAGTTTTTGCTGAACATACACGTCTGCAGAATATTCTCAAATTAACTCGTCACATCACAAACTCTATATCTTGCGGTGGAGACTCTTCATAAAATATTCTCAACCCTTTACGTAAATATTTGAAAATACTATCAACCCTTCTTTACCCACGTACATGGAAAATTTCTTGAGGCCAGAATTTACCGCAATTTGCGTTCGTACCCAACGGAATCAACAGATGAAATTGTAATGCTATCTTTGAACCTATCCATTTTTCAAGGCTGAAAGTAGTAATTGGTTTGCACAAACTTGCATTGTCATTTGCTGCATCCTGATACATTGCTCAGTATTTGCGTGCATCCTTTAGCTGCATTGCATTCTGATAAATTCACATACGGAATTTTCGGTTTCTTGACCTCAAAACTCTTTTAAGGCTTGATTTTCTTTTTAAACCTTCAGTCTTCCTCTGCTTTCCATCATTCTACTTGTTACTCCAAGCTTACAAAAGGCTCCGTATTCGGGCGTGTCTTCTGAATGGCAAGCTTTTACCATCATCATGATCTTCCTTCAAGTACTGTCACCATCTGAATCTATTCGTCGCTGCCACTTTCCGATTTCTCCCGCTCAGTGTTCGACAGTCTGTGACCACCCCATTAAGCTATAACAGCTACGGTCTCCCTACGCTCCTACGACCGAGTGGATCACTGGACTTTACCGTTTTTTCGGGCTCCTGATCGTCCATGCGATACAGATGCCCTGGCCGTCGCCGGCGTAGTTTTTTCACGCTGGGCAAATTTGTCGGAGTTTCGGCGAGTGTTTTTCGTATGAAGGTTTTCTGAATTGTCGAAACCCCGTGTATAATTTATACTATACTATTCCCTCACGCCACCTCCCTTGCGGGGTAGGCAGAGAGAACGGATCGCCAGACTTTCCTATTCTTACACACACTTCGGGCTTCCGTCACATTCATGCGATTCCTCATACACATTCTACGATTACTTTTACTCAAAACACGTCCGTTCTTGAGGATCTGGTCAACATGGTCCAGCCATGTGGATCTTGAACGGCCGCATTTTCTTACACCACTTCTTTCACCCAGGTAAATTTTCCTTGTTATCCTTTCATCGTTCATTCTCTCCACATGTCCCAACCATCTCATCTCAATCATTTATCCGTAACAGTATATCTAAGAATTGGTAAATGTTTTCGGTAAGTTTACCGCTTTTTTGTAACATTTGATATAGGATGAAGATGTCGGCGATATTTTATGAATTATTATATCTGGGTAGTTTTATTTTTTATGGTATTGGGAAATATTACGAAAATAACGCTTTCCCGTCACGGCAGTGTCTGTGGTGTGAGGCTTGAAGTGTGTTTTGCTGAGTGTCACTATGAGTATTCTGTAACCTACGCTTTTTTTTCTGCAAACCATATGTAAAACATTTCATATTCTAGATCTTTTTTATAATTTTTTTGACTTCAACACAATTCGTTACGATGTGTCGTCGCTTTCGTTTTCCGCCACCAGCAAATTTCACAATAGATTTAAGGCTCCCGACTCAACTATGACGTTACGGTAATTTCCTACGTTATTAAGGGCTTGGCACCAAGAATGACGTCACAGACATTTCCCACGGCATTAAGGTTCAAAATTGCGTGAACAGTCGCATGACAAAATGGTAAAAATAGCATTTTTACAATTTTTTGAGATTAATTTCGTTTCAATCAAAAAACTTTTACGGTTATTCCCTAGATTTTAATGCAAGATATCAATAAAAAAAATTCTCCGCGACTTTCTGGAATTGAGTGTACGTCTTTCGAAATAATGACCATAGGTGTTTTTCTTTTTTTTTAAGAAATCTATAAAAAAAAAACCTTTTGCGGTTGTTCCCTAGATATAGGTTCTATGTATCTACACTATTTTTTTCCAAAGCATATTTAGTAACGGTAGTCAAGATCTAAGGTCACCCGTTTTTTAGAATTTTTCGAAATGTCAAATGTATGCTCTTACGAGTAATTGTATAAAGCTAGCACAAAGTATCTAGGTACATCGTTTCAGCATATGAATCATGAATTTCGAGTCTTCACACCTAGCATAGGAGAGGGTGTTTGTGTTTAATGAAATATGCATTCGTGTTTCGTCATTATTTGTCTATTCAAATTCCCAGCTGGAAACACTGAAGCTTTCAAATTAGTATTTATAATAATAATAATTATTTATGATGATGGCAACACATTTCACCTGTCCATCTGACGTTTTAGCGCTGTACCCCCATGTTGGGTGCCATAAATCATAAACATAACCTCACCCTATGTTCTCCTGTTATTATTTTATTAATATGACTTGGTATTATAATATAAGTAAACACGAATGTTATGTTACATTAAGGGTTAACTCACCTTCACCCTTGGATGTTTCATTAGCATCAGCTCCTATGTCAGCCAGAATTAAAAGTGGGTCATTTTTACATTTAAAAAAAACAGAGTTTTTTGAGACCTTATATCTCGACAACCTTACTAAATATGCTTTTGAAAAAAATAGGGTAGATGCAATGAACCTTTATCTAGTGGGTGACCGTTAAAGATTTTTTATATCTCGTATAGATTTCTCAGACAAAATGTAAAGGACGCCTCCGAATTTTTTTTTCGAAAAATTAACTTATTTACCCTAAAGTTGCAAAGAAAAATTATTTTTCGTATTGACAATATGCATTAAAATCTAGTAAATGACCGTATTTTTTTATGAAGCGTAATTAACCTCTAAAAGTAAAAAAAAAACGCTATTTTTAACATTTTATTATGCGATTTTAACCCTTAACGCCGTGGGAAATGACCGTGAAGTCATAGTTGGACTCCTAGCCTCAATACATCATAGATATTTTGAGTACATGGTTGGAGCACTTGGTTGAAACGCCGGTCTCCCAAGCGAAAGGTGCCAGGTTCGAACCCCGATGCTGACAATGTATTTCGCACTTCACGACACAAGCTTATAGTTTACTGTGTGCGGGAGAGTATTTGGATTTGTCTATACACAAGCTCAGATCGTTTATTTTTTTACAATTGAATAAAAATTACAAGTTGCTGGGGCATTGGGATGTTATTAAAAATTGAAGAGGAAATGCGACAACAACGGCCGATCAAGTTATTAAATAAAAGTGCGGTAAGAAAAAGAGACTTGATCTTACGGCGACAAATTATATAAATTAATATAATTTACTTACAAAACTTTATCCCATTCAACTTTCTTCCCATAGTAATCCATTGTTCTAACAATGGTCGACCATTGTTTCATTCTCATTTTTATTTTCATTCAGTCACCTGCTTTGCATAATGAAACAAATTATTTTCTACGTATTATTCTAGTTAAGTATTGTACTAATACAAAGCAAATCCAAATGTAAAGTATAATGAAAGAAATGATACAATTTCTTTGTGAAATGCTTTAACTTAGTCGCGTCTGTTAACATTTAAGCGGATTAGTTCTACACAATGTTGTATTCTTCGTTTTCGACTTCGAAACATACTAGGGATGTCCACAAAGTAAGAGTACTGTTGCCCTCTCGGGCTGTAAAGATATTCTTTCCTTAGTTTGCCATGTGATAGCGGGGACTTTCCTGAACACAACGAGCATAGGAGCACCTCTGTAGCATGAAAACTCAACTTGTAGTGTTCATTTTTGTGAGACATGTTGATAAAAAATCCCACCAAGTGCATAGCGCGTCCTGACATCCAGTCTCTTTGAAAAAGTTGGCTGAATTTCTTTTTACGATAGGTACGAATGTTTGAAACTTTTGTCTAATTTTTTCAACATTTTGGTCTTTTAAGTTCTTGTTATTCTTGGGTAACTGAATTTAGTTTGATGTTACGACGAGCATATTGTAACACACATTCAGGAACTATTGACGTAGTGCGGCCCCATTCAAGGTCAAGCTTATTTTGTTTACGCGCGCTTGGACCCACCCACAGCCGAACCGAGCGAAAAAATACCGTTTTTAGCACCTTTTTAATTAAAACACGATAAACTTTTGACAGGAGTGACATTGACATTTCAGGTCCAAAACATCGTAAATTTACTAAATTCGTTTAAAAGAAACACATTCTGACTTTCTGTGCCCTCGTCCGGCCCCACCCGCAGTCGAGCCGAGCGAAATAATTTCGTTTATAACTTTTTTTAGAAAAAAAAATCACATAAAGTATGGGGCCGCGCTACGACAATAGTCCCCACATTCACAATATTTGTAGATAATGAATTTGTGACAAAGCTTGCCCGATTGCCCGGCAATCTGATGTGACGGCGAGATGTATTTATTTACCTTTATTATATCTACTGCCACACAATGTTGCATCCTGTCTCATGTCTGCAGCGGATGGAAGGTGTGTTCAATGTTTATACTAAATATTATCGTGACACTGTATCGCTAGAGCAGTTGTTGGAGTCATTCAGGTATGATTGTATCACACACAATACAATGCATGCGATGAACTCACTATACCTAGCAATGAAATGCCATGCCCACAAAGCACTGTGCATTAGTTTTTACGGTTTATTATCAGAATATTAGGATAGAATGAAATACCATACCAATGCTCATAATTATGTACATTTATTAAGCTTTTAAAAATGAAGTACTAATGCTTGAAATGTATATGAAGTACTAATGCTTGAAATGTATATGTAGGTGAAATACTACTTACACAATATGTAAGTAGAGCCACTTTAGTACGGGCATGGCCTAGTTAGGTGGCAAAATTATAATTTGTTGTTATTTCAAAAAATCCAAAAATTGACAGCAGGCTGTGGTAGAATGGCTAGACGTTGCACTGTGCACAAAGTGATCACTTAAGCCAGGCAAGCCGACTGATCCTACCCAGAGGAGTTAACAAAGGTCATAATAAATCGTGTCTGGTAGGTTTTCGCATGTTATTCGGTATTCGCATAGGTACTATACCTACACGTATACACACACATTCGGATTGGGTGGAGGACCTCATTGCTGAACCTCGAGAGAATCTGTTAGGTTCTTATACGTTATAATTAATATGAATATTGCTGGTTCTCGAGGCACTGGGTTCAGTTTCGCAACTCGCTAGTCATAATATTTTCTATTTGTAATCCAATTTCAATGCATATCATTATGCAGTAGAGAAGTCCTAACTTGCTGGCAATTCATCATCATACTATCGAATTGTTAAGCCGGGCTTATAGTTTATACAATATCCTCTACTTAACTAAGCTGACTTTAATACAGTCCACTATGGTAGGTATTATGGATTAAAAAGTTATTATTGATGTACATATCCACTAGACTCTAGAGTAAATTGGATAATCTGTATTATGTTTCACAATAATCTATGATAAAATGTCATATTATGATGTATCAATTTTATCTATGAACTAGCTTTGGCCTGTCAGAAATTGACGCACTATAGTTCGTTATTTCCATTTTTTTTTAACACCATTTTTTTTGTTTATAAAATTGTTAGCCATACATAGAACTTCTTCATAGTCTTTCTGCTATTGCATTTAGCAGGTGTCTTCCTCCTGTGATTTTGTTGAGAACTTCTTCGTTCGTTACGTGATCCCTCCAAAAAATTCCTTAAATTTCCTGTAGGACCACATCTCAAAAGCTTCCAGTCTCTTTTTATCCCTTTCAGATAGGCACTTTTATCTGAATTAATTGAAGGAATGAACGAGGGGACAAACTACTGAGGACGACCAAGGAAAGAATACCTGGACGACCTGTGTCGGGATATGGGCTTCGACTCATATTATAAAGAGTTAAAAACAACCGCACAGGACAGGGATGAGTGGAGAAGGAGACATGGGGCTCTGCTGAAAACCAATGCGCTTGAAACTAGAGAAGAAGACTTATGCTGGATTTCACCAACTTCTTAGGTGACGAATAATGGAGATAGGAATTTCTTATCGTTATTTTTCATACAAAATTTGTCCTAGGTGACTCTTTTCTCCACTATTACCTAAAATATTGGTGAAATCAAGCATTGAACTTGTCAAATGAATTATCTAGATTAGATATGTCAGATTTACAAATTGTTACATAATTAATTATGTATATTGATTGTGTGATGGATTAGTTGGGCTTAAAGACATATATTTATATTCTTGAAAAAATAAATGTCAAACGGATATTGTACTATACATACGGAACTTTGTTGGGTTAATAGTATGTGGGTAGAGGACATACTCTAATTATAGTAAGTTTTTAAGAGTATGCATACCGACATTTCAAAAATATCTAAAAACGGGAGACCTTATATCTCGACAACCGTTACTAAATATGCTTTGGAGCAAAATAGGGTAGATGCATTGAACATTTATCTAGGGAAATAACCGTAAAATATTTTTTATATCTTGTATAGATTTCTCAAAAAAAAAAAAGAAAAACATCTCTGATATTTTCTCCGAAAGACGGAAACTCGTTTCCCGAAAGTCGCGGAGTAAAAATTTTTTTTGTACTGGTAATATGCATTAAATTCTAGGGAATAACCGTCAAACTTTTTTGATGACGCAAAATAACCCCAAAAAATGAAAAAACGGTATTTTTACAATTTTATCATGCGATTGTTCTCGCGATTTTGAACCTCAATGCCGTGGGAAACGACTGTGACGTCATTCTTGGTGCCAAGGCCTTAAGAATTTATGTATTTGTTTAGTTTAATGACCTTTTATTGTATACTTACATTTCCTGTTTCTATTTTAAAATTGTCGCGTGATAATTAGGGCTGAAATGCGTTTATAATTATGTGTGAATTAAATATTGCATTTTTAAGAAGAAGTCTTGACAGCTGTCGTGATCTTTCAAGTATTATTTGATAAAGGGCAATTCCAGCGTTCCTGACGTAACTTCAGACGCCGGATTTCAATCTAAAAGTTGAAATATTTTAATGTTCTTCAAAGATAGCATGCTATTTTTTGTTTTCTAAAGTGTTGTTAATACATGTATCAAACTATTGGTAACAAAACTTCTGAAATTTTCCCAAAAATTTTGGGTAAAAAACATAAAAAAACACTTGTTCCTGACGTAACATCAAAAAGACATGAGGTTTTTTGAAGGTTTAGTAAAACGTAAAATTCTCTAAAACTACTCAACATCCATTATATTAATGTACCAAGTGCTTAACACAAATAAATTCTTTAACAAAACACAAAAGCAGTTTTCAGAAAAAGTGAAAAACAAAAAAGAAAAACAAGAAAAACCGCGTTCCTGACGTAACACCAATTTGTTCCTGACGTAACCGCTGCGAATTGTATGAGGAAAACATACATTGAATTGAATCAGGAAAGCTGAATATTCCTCTACCGTTCTCAAGGTCAGGCTGATCAATCTTTTTAATGACATTTCCCAAGGAAAGAGTGTCTGGTCACGTGGTATTGGCCACTTTCAACCCCCAATACACAGTGAGTCGTGTGGGAAATATGTACCGTATTTCAATTGTAGCTCTAAATACTTTTTTCATACACAGGATCTGGATATTCCGTTCCATATACACCATCATGACATGTACCACTCCATCGCACCCATGGTTTAACAAAAGCAAACTTCCAAAGTTAAATGTTTCATTACTGTGCAGACTCAGAATTGGTCACGTCATCTTAGCCGCACACCTTTTCAAAATTAATGTCGTGGGCTCCCCACTATGTGAATGTGGAGAAGATGCTGAAACTGTTGACCACATATTCTTCGGTTGTCCCCTTTTGCCGAACGAGGAATTCCTGAAGGACATCAGCGGGGTGTGCAAGACCTTGCCTATTAACATTCAATCGCTGTTAGCTCTGAATTCTCCGAAAGTGAATAACTTCATTGTTAAACACTTGAAGAAATATGATAAAAAGGTGTAACAGAGTTTTGGAATCATAAGTGTAATTTGTATTAAAATCTACCAAACGTGTTTTAAAAACGGGTTACTTGAAATCGGGAAATAAAGGATCCTTTTCATAACATTGATTAAAAAAAGAAAAAAAAAAAAAAAAACATTTTGCCCGACTCTATATTCCATTTACTTTAATTTTGCCTGTAGTTCCTGGAATTGAATTGTATTTTTGAGTGTACCTACGGCCTGTGCCGTGCGGTCGGAGAGATATTGTTGTATATATTCTGTGTTTGTCATACAATAGTTTTTTCATTGATGTTATATAAATAACATGTTTGTCGTACATGTTGAAGATATTGAAACATTTTATAACACTGCATTTAGTATTTGTTACCTAAATATAAAATACTGTGATTCGTCACTCTCAGTGTAAGTAAATAAGTAAATAACCAAAACACTTGACAATGGCAAAATCACCCGCAGACGGGTGCGTGCCATATTTAAATAAGAAGAAGAAGACATGTACCACAATCTGGGGTAGCCAGCGACAAGTGTGCGGGTATGCTCATTATGCATATATGCCCACACAACTTTTTCTTTGTACCCTAAACAGGGACATTCTGAATGAGGTGGCAAACCTCATTGCTGATTTTCTCGCATGGAGCAATCGTTTACCAATATTTTTAATAACATTCTTTTGGAAAAATCCGAATTCAGTCTCTAAGTGTAGGCCGATTCCAAGTCTCAATGGATGCATGCATTAAATCCACTAAGATACATTCATTGTATTTATATCGACACTCCCGAGTCTTCCAGGATGGTTTTTAAGATTCTACACCACACCAAAAGACATTAATTGCCGAATATTATTATGTTTTGAACTTCCCAAGATGATCTAGGTTCGATCGGTTCAATGTCATATATGACAGTTGGCCGTAAAGTCCAATTTTTAGCTTCTATGGGTCTCTGATGTCCAGCATGACCCTCATTCACTCTGCGCAACTCAACTGCAACGTCATCAGAGTGCAAAAAATGATGTGGGAAATGGTCATATGCCCTTTCCATAGCCATTTTCGGTGTCGAACCCGTGTGACCTCTCTGTGTTCCCCTTGAGGAACATTAACGGGCGAAGAAATAGTAGTAACGATGTCTCATGCATGTTTTTCCATTTTCCATGTCTAAGAACAAAGAAATCACTATCAAATCTAATCAAAACTGAAAAAAATCTCTGTTCCTGACGTAACCTATGTCTATGGTTGCGTCAGGAACAGTCTGAAATTGTTCGTCAGGAACGGCGTTATTTTAATATTTTTGTATGAGGCTTGAAAAACCTAAAAATAGGAAATGATGAGTTACCTTCTATACTTTCAAGAATAGAAACGTAGAGGCAGTTGCACTCATAAAAAAAAAATATGGAAACAAAATCCCATATTTTGTTCCTGACGTAACATGAAGTTCACATATTTTTAATTGGCTTATATATCTTCTTTTATATAATGTAAACATTCAAAATCATTTGAAGTACATTGTTAAGAGTCCCATGTAATAATCCGAATAGCAAAATCATCAATATCTATGTAAGCTTAATCAGAAATTTAAAATAAAAACTTCTCAAATTATTCCGTTGTGTCTTGGTTTAATTCAGCTGATTTCAAAATAGCCGATTGTATATAAAATGTTTGAAAATGGCTGAAAAAATGTAAGCACACTAAAATATGGACCCTTGTTAACATGTTGGCAAGAAAATAATCCAACTTTTCCACACTTTAAAAAATCTTGTTATGAGATCTCTGCCGTGGAATTGACCTAAATCTCCCAACAAAAAAAGTTCGATTAAGGCTATTAAAAGCTCAACTATGACGTCACGGCGTTAAGTAAGGAACCTATATAATAAAGGTGGGGAGAACTATTGAACATTGAGCCCCTTCTATTATCTATGACAAATCTGTGGTAGACGCCATGGGAGCTACAAACATATGATTGCGTGTCATATTGTTTGTCTACAATGCATGATACCCGGGATATTTCAGTGATTTTTGCGACTCATTATGTATAACCACTGTGGAAATTATCTTTGGAATATATCCTATGTAGATAAATGGTAAACCAGCGTACTTTACATCAAGAAAAAATTGCGTATACCTAGCGGAAATGCTAGGTTCGAAAATGGCGGCGGTCAAGTTTTGTCTATGGCTTTATCCGTTAAGTCTTTCTACATTTATATAGTTTTTTTGCGAACTTTTAGGGGTTATTTCGCTTCATTCTTAAAATTCTGTGTATATTTTCTTAGTCATCTCAATAAATTCTAGAACAACTTTCCCCGCACTAAATTCAGGTAAGTATTGATTTGGGCGCAGGTAATAAATAATAACACATACATAGCTTCTCATACCTTTATGATTTTATCGAGATTGCCCTCTGCGGGTATCCCGTTTATTATAATAACATTTTAATATCGCTAATAGTATGCTAACTACATACATGATACGAGGGTTGTGATGAACATTCGCATTCGCAATGTGCGAAACAATCGCAATAATTTGATATTCGTATTCGCTTTTATGAAAATATTTTGTGAAATTGTGACCTTCTTATTTTAATTTGAATAAAAATATTGATTCAATTAATATGTTTGTAAATTAATAAATGTTGTGATTAGATTAAAACAAATATCACATTCACATATTTGTAAAGTATATATGTAAAACAATGTTACATACATAATGTTTCGAGTTCATTTTATTCACTGTACATTTGCATTCGCAATATGTCTTAACTCTCTTAATAGTCCAAGAGCCCGCTGCTTAATTTATGACGTATCTGTTTTTTGATCGAAATGTGGTACAAATGATAGCTTACCAATAGGGTTTTACATCGCACTAGGGTTGCCTATCAAAATCTTGCCGCAACCCCCCCTGCCCCCCCCGAAAAGGTCCCTCTTCGCGGTTTTTCGCATTTTGTAGGAATATGGTAAGAGATAGGAGAAAGTAGTCAAAGACAAAAATAATTCTTGCTAAATTCTCTACAAAAAATATTACATCAATTTTTTCGTGGAACTAGCAGTTTACCCGCAATAGCCGGTACAAAACCGAAATTCATTTAAAAAACTAAAAACATGAATTTAAACTAAATTGGTTGAAAATTGATAAGAGCTACAGGAAAATAGTCAAAGAACGAATTAATTACCATAGTCTTGGCTACAAAACGAGTTATAATTTATTTTCATACATCAATTAATTTAGGAGTTATTGCAATAAAACTCAGTGACAAGAATTCTTAAAATTTACTTTTTCATAAAATAACCAGCGATATAGCGCCGCAGGCCAAATATTTTATTCCATAAAATGTTTGTGATAATGGGTGGAAGAAAGTTAAAGAAAAAAAATCAAAAAAAAATATTTTTTTTTCAAAAAATATCATGTTTTTCGACCGGCCATTACGGGTAAACTACTAGTCCTATGAAAAAATTGACTTTACATGTTTTGTAGAGAATTTAGCAAGAATTATTTTTGTCATTGACTACTTTCTCCTATCTCTTACCATATTCCTACAAAATGCGAAAAACCGCGAAGAGGGACCTTTTCGGGGGGGGCAGGGGGGGTTGCGGCAAGATTTTGATAGGCAACCCTAGTGCGATGTAAAACCCTATTGGTAAGCTATCATTTGTATCACATTTCGATCAAAAAACAGATACGTCATAAATTAAGCAGCGGGCTCTCGGACTATAAAACATTCGCATTCTGAATTTGTTGTTATTTGGATCATTAAAATTCGTGTAGAATAATATCTACTTGCGCGTTCGCAATATGTTTAGATGTCTTTCTATACCGTCGTATTCCAGATTCGTCGTTAACCGGATCATCAAAATTTCTGTGGAATAATATTTGCATTCGCATTCGCGCACATTCGCATTCTACTTGTTGTGAACTGGACCGCCTAAATTTATATAGAATAATATTTAAATTCACATTTCCAGTATTAATTCTAACCATTCACATTCTAATTTTATTATCAACTGCAACATCAAAAAAATGTATAAAAAAGTGTTCGCATTCGCAATGGACATTTTCATACTTTCGCATTCGCTTTTGCTATACTCTATACTTTGAGTACAACCCATATTAAATTTATGATATTGTAATAAGACCTATCTGACTTGGAAATTGCAAGTTTACTTATACTCTGCAGTGTATCCTAATGGCCTGACTATTACTGAAATTAAAACCCTTACATCAGGCGATGGGGCGGGTGTTTGTTTATTAGGGGATGAAGAACGGCTAATGAAAATGTATTAATGCGGATGACTTGACGAATTACACGATGTATTGAACTATGTCGATAGTATATTATAAAGATTAGCTTGTTAAACTTTTAAAAATATTGATTATGGTCTGACCTATGTTTTACGTAGTCGATTGAGCCTTGTGGATTGACTTGTATTTATTTATTTATTTATTTATTGTATTTCAACATAACAGTTACACAAATTATACATACAGTAATATATTATACAATATATATAGTTTTTAATTGCTGACTCCAATAGGTCTTGACCTGTATACTGTATAGGGGTTGACAGTTAATCAAAGTAAAGACATCTTTACACCTTGAGATCATTATCCTTTAAGTACATGACAAAAGTAGTTCGAGGCTATGTACAAAACATAACGAAATACAAAGTTGCATATCGGCAGAGTTGGGCACTTGGCAAATTTTTGCAACAACACACCGAATGGTACATCAGGTGCATTATTATTAGGTGAATGCAGTAAGAATAACATTTATATATGGCAAATAAGTTGTGAATTTCTCAGATACCATTATTTTCTCTGTATATTTGCGATGTCTTTCACTGAGTCGCTGAACTTTGTGAACTTGCACTTTTAGAGTAACAAGATTATAACTAGCAAATTTTGACTTTTGCGTGAAATATATTTCGAGCTGACATTAACATACCTACAATCAACAAAAAACTCTAAAATGTCGTAGTTTTGTGACTAACTGTGTTCCGTCTGTATGTAAAAGATACGACTGTTTGAAATTTTGATCATAACGTTCTTCCAGTCATTTAAAACCTTGTAATTCTGGAATCGGAGTTTATTAGGTGCTGGAAATATGTCAAATACATGTAGTCATTTTTGGAAATTTTGCTATCGTTGTTGGAAAACGGGACACACTCCCATAATGTACAAAATGTTTGTTTATTATCCGCGCTTAACGATTATTTATTCCTATCAGATAATATAATATATTAGGTAGTGTATTGAATGGGATCAGGTTTGGACCCGTGCCAGATAACGCCGACACCCAAATGCGTCCGCAAACTGGAACGCACACAACTCCAACTATAACGACCTAAGAGACTTATCGAAGAGTTCGACGCTCGCTGGCCGATAATCCATCAACAGCGGCGAGACGATATGTCCACTGGTCCAGCTATGTGTACGAGTATATAGTGGCAAAGATAATGTTGTCTGATTTCTAAGAAACTCTACTGAAAATGTCAATTAACGAGTCGTTAATTGTATGGAGTTTTGCCCTCACGAACTGTTCCGTTAGTTGTAGAGTAGGAAGTAAAGTCTAGCAGTTAATAATCACTTCCTAATAAATTAAAATTAAACGCTAATTATGTCTACTTTTTAAATCCAAATTAATTGGACTTTTGTTAACATCTCTTCCTACAGATTTTAGTTAACATTTTAGATTACATACAGAGCATAACCGTAGGTTTACAGACGTAACGAAAAAATCGATAACATTAAAAAAAGTCGTATGAATATTGCTCATGAATAATCCGTAAAAAGGCTTCAGAAATATGTTCAACAATGCCCAACTTTTCTAGTTGGATTCCTATTGATACGTTAATATATGAATAAGGGCTGTTTTTGTTGCCAATCCAATGCATATCTGCTTATTTATTTGTTTATTTTATAACCTTCATAGCCAAGCAAATATAATTCATGAATCTAACATAATTTGTAAAAATCCCAAAATCCAATTAAATTTGAGGTTTTGTCCGTTGGTCAGAATGGGTGGTCAAAACCTTGTTGGTTTTTTCCTTTTTAAGGTTTATTTTTCTTAAGCAAAATTCGTGAGGGTTTTTCTCCGCTCATGGAAAAACTCGTCTCCAAAAGTTAGTATTCGACAATAATATTTAAGTATTTGTTCAGATATACTAAAAATAGTCAAATCTTTTTTTTTTCTTGATTTATCATTCACACAAGTCGCGATATTATTACGTAACGTAACAACTGCGAACTATTTACACTAAAATTCCACATACATGTGCTAATTTACTTGTAAATAACTTTTTAATGGTCAATTTGACATTATGGAATCGTTAGCAACATCTGTCCTTTGCTAAATGATCAGATTGATTTATTCAGTGCTTACGATTGTCGTCGGTCCATAAAAAATAACTATACTTAGTCTGTTTTTGTTTCAAAAGTCTCATAGAGCAAACTTGGTTTAGTGTTGCTTGATGTGATAATAAGATATGGTTACATTTTTTCGCAACTTTCAAATTATATTTCGGAACTCTTGTTTAACAAAATTGCCCAATTCTTGGATTGTTAGAATAAAGTGGCAACATTGTTTTTTTAAATTTGCCATGGCGGTTTAAAGGGATTATCAGATAATTTTTATCTTTTTCCAACTCGCAAAACTATCTTGCCTTTAAAATGATTTCTCTAGCGCTGCTCTGTAATATTTTCGGCAATGTAGGTTACTTGTAAAAAAGGTATACAATGTGAGAATATTGCGGACCTTTGACAGCTCTTATGATTAGGTTCGACAATCAAGGCTACCAACAATACAATCTTGTAACGCCCCTTGCTGCGAACGTCCGCTGGCGGCCAAGATACAGAAAACCCACTTTAGGTATTTTTTTAAAATGTCACATCTCATCAGATTTTCACAGCATACGAACAATGGCCGAGTGTGCACCGAGTCTTTCGGATTTTGCAGAAATGCCTACATTTAATGTCTTATTATGGTATTGAAATTTGGACGCAGTAATTTACAAAATATGATTATTTTTAAGTTTATTCCGTTATTGCATGCTGTTCATCAGGTTGTCTGCATTCAGCTCCTTCCGAAGTTATATTCTCTGTATAACATTATAGTGGTATGAATAATAAAATGTACGTATTAGAATATTATAATGCGAATATTATAATGTTTTCGTGAGTAATAGTGTATTCCTAGTGCCATGCCTGGCGGAGTGCCGTTATGGCGCACCGCCCACCATCAGTTACGCCCCTGCACGATGCGACATCGGATCTGAATATATTTCGTATCCACTGTATATTGATTCCATCACATAATACTGGTAAAAGCCAAGTCATGTATGTTTGTAACGATGGCCCTTTGGCAAGTTTTCCAAGTTCTATGAATATGTATATAAATTTAAAGCAGCGACGCGTCGTGGGTGGCTAAAAATTTTCGTCGAAGTCTCACTTTTTATGAATGAAAATTTGAAATATCGAATGTACGTACTACCTACTAATGAAATTATGAATGAAAATAATTTGATTAGGTAATTCTATAATCAAATATACCTACCTATGATGTTGTAGGTTTTCGCAGCATGGTATATATATTCTTCCTTTCAGGTTATTCGGGTGTTGGCCGCGTGTCTGTTGATCTTCTCTAGCTTTCGGCAGCGATACTTCTGCCATCTTCAGGATGAAGTCTATATACCTATATATATATATATACCTACCTATTATACTATTGATAGAGAATGCAATTCGAATTCTTTCAGTAATCATACTTACTGTAGGTACATATGTATAGTAGGTAGTGTAGGTACTATGTAGAATTAGTATGGAAAGTAGGTAAGACCAAGACCCTCTCTACTTACTTACTTTACTTTTCGTGTGGCATTCGGCGTTGTCCTTTGCTCGTGTGGGCTGCGTCGACATAAGTATTTTTTAAAGCCTTGGCTCCAGTGCTGCCCTACCCCTACATTCTCTGATATGTTCCTTCCAAGAACTTTGAAGGGCGTGGTAGAGTGGCAGTATGAGTATAGTTAGTTAATAAAAAATCCCTAATTCTGTGAATATACTATTCACGGTACCCACTAGTAATATTATAATATCTGGTATAATTTTATTAAAAGGGAATTTTAAATTGTTTTCGTGTATAGGAGTTATCATATTATTTAGAGTGGCGACCCATGTATTTTAGCTAACACCCTCTTAGACTCGAGCACCTTAAGAGTATGCAATGTATGCATACTGACATTTCAAAAATTTCTAAAAACGGGAGACCATTATATTTCGACAACCGTTACTAAATATGCTTTGGAACAAAATAGGGTAGATGCATTGAACATATATCTAGGAAATAACCGTAAAACATTTTTTTTATATTGCATAGATTTCTCAAAAAAATAATTAAAAAACACCTCTGATATTGTTTCTGAAAGACGGAAACTCGTTTCCCGAAAGTCGCGGAGTAAAATTTGTTTTTCGTGTTGATAGTATGCATAAAAATCTAGGGAATAACCGTAAAAGTTTTTTAATAGACGAAAAATTAACCCAAAAAAATTGAAAAAACGCTAATTTTACCATTTTGTCATGCGATTGTTCGATTTTGAACCTTAATGCCGTGGGAAATGACTGTGATGTTATTCCTGGTGCCAAGCCCTTAATTTACATCCACAAAATTGGATGAATACAAAACAATAATGTTCTGTTTGTCTTGTAAAAGAAGGGGAATGCAAAATACAGGAGACGACAAATACCGTATAAGGTTCAGCGTTGAGGTTTGCCACCTATTCTACTTGTTACAATAAAAAAAAATGTTTAAAGCGCAACTGGGCAGGGTTGTCTGGACATTCACATACACGTCTCGTGCATACAATTTGGTAATATTATGCACATTCACCACACCTGTCCCTAGTTGCCCTACATTTTATAAACCACGAAGATGGATATATTAGGTGAAATAGAATAAGGCGGTTGTGTGGAAAATGGGAATACCTATCAGTGCATCCTTTGATAATATAATACAAATCTGTGTCTGGTTACCCCATATTTTAAGGAATTATATCATGTTGATACGGAAGTTAGTAAATACGGTCCATAGTAACTTCCGGTAACTTTAGGATGTCGAAGGAATTCTAAAGAATCTGTACAAATAGGTTAATCTCTTGAGCAATTACATGAATGTTTGTCAAAAACCATTCCTATTTCGGTTACCAGACAGAAACTCAAATGACAAAATCTCAACTGTCAAAAGGGTAACCTACTATTGACAGAATCGCAACTCATCGCCGGAAAACCTGTTGCCGCCAATTTCAATATTGTTGGGTTAGGTTCGTTAGGTTGTTTTTTTTAAACACACAAAAACAAAATAAAATCAAACTAACAAACCTAACTCAACACTATTGAAATTGGCGGCATCAGATTTTACGGTGTTCTGTCAATAGTAGGTTACCCATTTTGACATGTGCGTTTTTGTCACTTGAGATTTTGACATGGAACCCCTATTCCGTGGTAGTTTGGGAAATTCGGGATACAAAAGTAGGTATATTTGAAGGGCTCGGAACAGTGTTTGTACGCAGTAAGATATTTTCGCACATGGCGTCACAGATTTTCGTTTTTATAAATTTTATAGTTATAGAAAAAACCGTAAAGAAAATTCTTGACTTGTCAAATTCAAGCCCAATAATAGTCAGCTGTATAAGCAGTACCTCAAGTTTCATTCTAGCGTAGGTAATCCAGGCAATTTGTACAGAAATTGTTTTATATTTATATAGTATTCTTGGGTTCTGGAACGTGACATAATATCACACAATTTACGTGGAGTGAAATTGAATCTTCGCATACGCCTTAGTTTTTCAAGATAACTTTCAGGAAAATGTGGTGATACACAACAATATTTCTGTTATTTTGTTTGGTTCCCGGAAGAAAACCCACAAGCATATTTCTCAACGTGATAAATCCCACAAAAGACAAAAGCCCTTAAGAAATATCCTCAACGGATAAAAGCCCCAACTTTATAGTTATTCCAGCAGATGAATTTTTTATAGAATGTTGACTATTTTATTGTCTATCCCATTTTAGACCCGCTTATTTATTTGTTTATTATATGTAGTAGTTTCTAATACACTGAAAGAACTCGTATCCTAATAGATACAATTAATTTTATTTTCAAAATCCAATTAGATTTGAGGTTTTGTCCCTTGAGCATATTTCTTAAAAGGGCTTTCGTCTTTTTTGGAATTTATTCATGTTATTATTATTATCATCATCGTTTGGCGTCAGCCACTGAAAGGTGGCGTAGTCTGAAAATAAGGGAGTCAAAGATTTTTGCTGTTACATCCGGGAGACATTAGAGAGCAACATCCAAATCGTCAAGCCATTGTAAGGCGTTATTATTGAGCGATATTCTTATGGGTCCTATTTATAGGTCGTACATTCTGTGTAAGACTATTAGCCCTCTGTACTCTGTACTACATTACTCAACATTCGTCTCATCTGACAGACGGAGCCACATAGTGTGTATAGATTTATCTAGTTAATATTTGGATCTCGGGTTATCTATTTTGGAACTATCGACAGTTTGATTCTTGGCAACGATCGATCTATCGAAACCTTTTAATTTGTGTACTACTCCTGCTATATATTATATTATTTTATATGTTGTGTCTGTACTCTGTAGTCAAATCTGTTTGCATCAAAGTAAAGACATTAGAAGAAGAACGGTAAAGACAGTATAACGCATATCCAATTTATTCGTCCCCGAAAAGCATTCACACAACCATGTAAGGTACTCGTACCCTAGCACAATTCATTGCAGAAAAGTCTGATATCAGAATAATTAAATATTTTGAACTGAAATTTAAAGCTCACAACCCAAATATGACGTCACGGTCATTTCCCGCATGAATCGCATGAACAATCGCATGATAAAATGGTAAAAATAGCGTTTTTAAATAAGCTTTAGCACTGCAATTCATTGACGAAACACTACCATATCCGCGATACATGTTCTGTCGTGTGTCACTCCTTTAAGATGTATGAAATATAAATCTGTTAAGGAATTTTCTGTATTTAACGAAACATTTACTTTTGTCTTGTGAACATCGTCATATCGAGAGTCTTTTTCATCTTTATGTCAGGTGGCAGTGCATTGCACAGTAGGTATTGACTACCTTGAAAAAAAAAGGTAGTAATAAATTTACGGAGAATGTTGCATACAACAAAAAAAACATGTCATTTCGTATTTAATTACAATATCTACCAATGTTTTCATATTAGAATTCCATTATAATGTTAATTTCGTCTACTTCCGTGACATCTTGTTCTTACGAAACAAATCAACAAAAATACTTTAACCATCAGGTAATAATGTTTTGTTTGACAGCCGAAGTGTGAACTAAATAATATAATTGATGTATTTCTTTACTTACTTACTCGAATAACCGTGTGAAGGTCGAGTCTCTGACCGTGAAATCCGCGAGTCACGTAAACTGTGTTTTATAATTCGCTTCACTCGTCTCGTCTCGCCAACTAGCAGCGAGGCATATTAGTTTAATACCTGTGTAACAATAATTGCTATCGTTAATATGATGAATAGCCAGTTCAAAACGGGACCAGTGAATGCTAAGGGCATCGTTCATGAAGGAAACAATTAGTTTATTATGGTATATCATCCCTAGATCCATCTGGACTCGTGGAATCGTCATTTGAACATATAACAAAATACTAATGCCCAATCCCACCAACTTTAACCTAAGAAGGAGACCCCTAAGAAATTTCCATACAAAAACAGAGATAATATTATATTTATTGACAGGCAGGCCTACCAACCACACCCTAATTCCATACGAAATGCAACATGCAACTCACCTAGCCTGGGCAGAGATATTTGGGCACCTAACGTAGGTGAGTTGCGTGTTGCATTTCGTATGGAATTACGGTGTGGTTGGTAGGCCTGCGTGTCAATAAATAAAATATTATCTCTGTTTTTGTATGGAAATTTCTTAGGGGTCTCCTTCTTAGGTTAAAGTTGGTGGGATTGGGCATACGTTTACCTACATATATACATATGTAGACAACAGAGTTCAACACTTCGACTAGACTAGATAATGAGAGAGTAGAGAAAAATGACAACAGAAAGTATGATCCAAGATTATCGGAGTACAATAAATATAACTTAAGTAATTTGCCCCACATTATGACAGTAGGAACAGACACGTAGAACATAAAAAAAAGACTTCCGTACGGTTGTTATTGTTGAGTGATTAAAAATATTATTTTTTGGACGTTTGTTTTAGTGAGTAACATTTTGTGGAGTTCGAAGATGAATTTTCGCTACTTGTATATCTAGTCCAAGAGCCCGCTGCTTAATTTATGACGTATCTGTTTTTTGATCGAAATGTGGTATAAATGATAGCTTCCCAATAGGGTATTACATCGCACTAGGGTTGCCTATCAAAATCTTGCCGCAACCCCCCCTGCCCCCCCCCCGAAAAGGTCCCTCTTCGCGGTTTTTCGCATTTTATAGGAATATGGTAAGAGATATGAGAAAGTAGTCAATGACAAAAATAATCCTTGCTAAATTCTCTACAAAAAATGTCAAGTAAATTTTTTCGTAAAACTAGCAGTTTACCCGCAATGGCCGGTCCAAAACCGAAATTCATTTGAAATACTAAAAAAATGTATTTAAACTAAATTGGTTGAAAATTGATAAGAGCTTCAGGAAAATAGTCAGAGAACGAATTAATTACCATAGTCTTAGCTACAAAACGAGCTATAACTTATGTTCATACATTTAATAATTTCGGAGTTATTACAATAAAACTCAGTGACGAAAATTCTTAAAATTTAGTTTTTCATAAAATAGCCAGAGATATAGCGCCGCAGGCCAAAATTTTTTTCCATAAAATGTTAGTAATAATGGGTGGAAGAATGTGAAAGAAAAAAAATCAAACTTTTTTTTTTTATTTTTTCAAAAAATATCCTGTTTTTTGACCGGCCATTACGGGTAAACTACTAGTCCTATGAAAAAATTGACTTAACATTTTTTGTAGAGAATTTAGCAAGGATTATTTTTGTCATTGACTAATTTCTCCTATCTCTTACCATATTCCTATAAAATGCGAAAAACCGCGAAGAGGGACCTTTTCGGGGGGGGCAGGGGGGGTTGCGGCAGGATTTTGATAGGCAACCCTAGTGCGATGTAATACCCTATTGGTAAGCTATCGTTTTTACCACATTTCGATCAAAAAACAGATACGTCATAAATTAAGCAGCGGGCTCTCGGACTAATCGGGAGGGTAACAGTTCCACTCGTCAATTTTAAACTTTGCTTGTTGTTTCCCTTTTGAACTGTAGAGTCGCAACACTCGCAACATTCTTTGCAACAGAGCTTAATGCTTTTATAATAGTCGTCGAAAGCTTTCGTCAAAGTTTTCAAAACGAAATGCGACTTTGTGTGTTACTAACACAAAGACTCGTCGACGGCAGAAACACTTGCGGCAAATTACGTAGAAATGAAGTTAATAACACATTTCGTACCTAATACGTTATGGAATACAAATTTAATCTTCTTACCTCATTATAAAGTTGTGAATTACGGGATATGGTATAAAGTAATGTGTGTGTATATTGTATACGTGCTAGTGATCTCTCACGCGATTGCTACGAATATAATCAAAGGAAAACGTTGTTAAGGTTGTTAGTTTGCAGTAATAATGGTCTAATCATAATTCACATAAGTTATTTGTTATATCTGCAATCATTTCCCATTTCCGTTCCATCTCTCGATGCCTTCTACCATTTCATCACGCGAATTAATTGGGCGATCATCTTAGAAACTGGTATAGCGGTTTTATGTATGCATCTTCCTTTATTTAATCCTCGACTCCGCTCTAGGAGGCCAGCTCATACAATTGGAGAGCCTCAAATAGAGGTACTCGGGGCCATGGTGCTGGGGGTGGGATTGCAAATGCCCGGCTTCGATCTTCCCAGACGTCAATGGGTGGCGTTAAATCGGATCCGCACGGGACACGGCCGATGTGGCCAGATGCTCCATAGATGGCAGATGCAGGATTCCCCTGCCTTCGGTTGTGGGGAATCAACGTAGACTATCTTGCACATCGTGAGACGTGCCCTCTGAGAGCGTTCTCTGGCACATCTGCCGATATACATAACGCCACTCCAAACGCCTTGCAATGGCTTGATGATTTGGATGTTGATTCTCTCTAGTGTCTCCCGGATGTAACAGCGAAAAATCTTTGACTCTCCTATCTTCTGACGACGCTACCTTTCAGTGGCTGACGCCAAACGATGATTATAATAATGAATAGTTCCCAAGTATTTGTATTCGCATTACTGTTGAAATGAGTAAACACACTTTTGCTTGCGTACAATATGGAGATACTGGTAGTAGATCTGTTGTCCTGCGGTTTTGTCAACTCTGCACCCATATATCGCCTCATACATACACACGTATGTGTCTTATGGTTTTCTACTATCACACGTACATGTTGTTGGTGATTGTTGTGTGTACGAATTGACTTGTATCTATGTATCTTGGGTGTCTTACTATACGGGCACCGGTTTACCTTGCCTCTGATTGTTAAGATTTGTTGCTCTAACATATTATTATATACTGTTCTAAACGACAGCTACCTATCTAAAATAAATAATACTGTACCTACTAATAGAATGTTATTTTATTCCAATACGTTCATTCGTCTTAGGCATCGATATTAAGTTTAAGGTATGTGAAAAATTGCGTCGGGAAAAGTAGGATTATTCAGCTAATACTAAAGATATCTTCCTAATACTTAAAACATGGATAAATAAGAATATGTTTTATTGACTCCAGTAGCTAGAACTTTAATTTTAGTAAATTTTGTCGATAAAAAATAAATCCAAAGTTACCTCTTTAATTTACTGAAATTTTCAGTTTAAGAAATAATGCCGTAATTTGGTTGATAAAATTTTTAAAAGGTAAGGCGCCACTAGCGGTTTTTTTCTATATTTGCTTCCATTTTTATACAATAAGCCCAAACCGATTTTTGTAACATACGTTATTCTTATTTGCGCTAATACACTCTAATACAGAATTGAAATTGGCAATTGAATATCTGAGAAATAATGAGGCGGAGCTCTGACTCCCAGATCATTTGTACAATGATTGTATTCGCATACGAAAGAAGATACAAAATTAGAAAAAGTTCAAGCGATGATTGAACGTATTCAGAGGATAATGCCCCTATATCAGCTTTTGTGTTTAGTTCTATGACATGGGAGTATAGGTTGAAGAGATCGAGAGGGTCCACTGTGACTGTACTGAATAGTGCATCGATTTTATTGTCGCTCGAATCGTTCACAGTATCTTGACCCTTCTACATATTAATACTGCAAGTATATTATGTAGGTTTGTGTGTCCGTATGTACTTTCCTCCTCGGAGTCGTGGGTGTCCACACAGCTGTTGCATCTACCGCTATTGATTCTCCCAATATGGGACACTGATCGCTAGTTACACAACATATTAAACACCACTCGCACTGCTGTGTTGTGCTGGCAGGTGTGCCAAGTCGCACATCGACTATCGTTTGATTTGGAATACCAACCGCACGCCTTTATCTGAGAATTATCCTACTCTTACTCGGGTGACCCCAGGAACTAGAAGAAAAGCCGTCGACGACTCTGCCCGGAAATTACCCTTGGACGCTACTCTTTGAGATGGGACTGACTCTTAGTTTGCCAATTATGCAACGATCTGATGAAATTGACGAACTCTCCAGAGTGAGATGAGATTAACTTATTTACACACTTATGTGTAAGACAATTATCAAAGATCGTTGTATAATTATTGCTAAAGCGATTCTTAGGAGTTTATGAAGTAAGACATAGTTGAACGAAAGAGGTGCATGGAAGGAAAATCCCGCAGGCTCAAGGCGGCCCTCCACATCCCCGGGTAGGTCAGGCGCCTTAATAGCGACCTCTTATTCTTATTTTCTGAGGCAAATCTTATTATGTAAGAGGTGGGCCCAGGGTTAAGAAAGGGTTAGAAAGAAGTGCAAGGAATTTACAATGAAACTTGGTCTTTGAGAGGATTGTCGGAATCGATTGTATCAGCAGGAAAGTTTTGACAAAAAAAGACAAGCCATCACAAATTCAAACGTGTGGATAGGTGGTTTGGCTTGGCTTGTGTAGCCTTGCTAGAACGAGTGCCCGTTTTTTAACAAACCAAAGGATTTTTGCGGCAAGCGCATGCGAAGTGACTACAAATTTGTGCGTTTTTCGAGGCTTGTAGTTTGCAGCCAGTGCCAAGGATGTGGCCACGGCGTAAGATTATCGATGCTGCTGTCATCGGCATCCCTACACGTATCTAATATATTGATATCACTCGTACCTACACAATAATGTGTATTGGAGCATCAGTGATGTGTAGTACGTTACAAAATTAACAGTTAATTAAATAATTATATTAAATATTATATGCATTATTATATGCAATATATCACTGTTATTGCTATTAATGGCTGTTATTTCACTTATACCTAACAGTCGTTATTTTATATTATGGTTTATTGACGTTTTATGGTTGGATAATTAACTCGAATGAATATGCCCGTAACAATTATTTCATTTAATTAAAGTTATCTCGTAAAATTGTGATGGTGGCAGTGGCGATTATGTAGTACATGTACATAAGCCCGGCTTGCCCATGAGAAATACAACAAACAACAAACAACAAAAAATATGTTCTAACAATATTGCTTTTCATAGCGGAGATAATTACATATTATTCAATAGAGGAAAGAAATTTAAACTTCGCGCGCGCGACGTGGACAATGTTATTATAATAATAATATTTTCTCTACCCATCACGTCGCGTTCGTGAGATCGAAGCGTCGTAGTATTAGAAGAATAATAAAATAACTATTGCCATTTCTCCAAATGTTTTACGCCTCTCGCTCTAACGCACAGGTTCAAATAGGAAAATTAGCTATTCATATCTTAGCTTAGATCTAGGTAGGTGCGTATATGTCATGTTCTCTATGGGATAAAAATGTGCGTACATTCGTTGAGAGTCTTTAATGGTATTGGTGTGAAGTGCGAATTTGTTAGTGATTACCAACACACACAGCCGCTCGTGATGTTTAAGAGTGAAAAGGATAGTGTATTACCCCGTCCTTGTCTTTCGCTCGCCACTCAACGCAGTGGGTTTGTAGAAAACAACAATTTATTGCAATACAATGCATTGACTAATTTATTAAGTGTATGCATACCGACATTTCAAAAATTTCTCTCACAAAATCTCGACAACTGTTACTAAATATGCGTTGGAACAAAATAGGGTAGATGCATTGAAAATTTATCTAGGGAATAACCGTAAAAGATTTCTTATATCTTGTATAGATTTCTCAAAAAATAATTTGAAAAACACCTCTGATCTTTTTTCCGAAAGACGGAAACTCGTTTCCCGAAAGTCGCGGAGTAATTTTTTTTGTGTTGATAATATGCATTAAAATCTAGGAAATAACCGTAAAAGTTTTTTGATAGAGGCAAAATTAAGCCCAAAAAATGGTAAAAACGCTATTTTTACCATTTAATCATACGATTGTTCACGCGATTTTGAACCTTAATGCAGTGGGAAATGACTGTGACGTCATTCTTGATACCAAGGTCTTAATTTAAAAATAATTCAGTTGTTATTGAATAATAGTATCTAGGTATGAAGAGTACATTAGTGTACTGTAATGTAGAGTACATAGTGGGAAACCATATTTCGCAAAATTACACAGGTACCCACTAGTATTTCCTATTGATCACTCATCAGCTTACCCGACTACAGATGACCTCCAACGCCACTGGATGGTGGCTGTTTTATGTTTGTTTGAGCAATGAATTTTTGCGTTACTGTGGCACTTAATTTCTCAACTCAGTAAAATCATAGCATCGTCCTAGAAAATATTGAAGAATTGATGCAAAGGTTTTCTGTTATATGCGTGTTGTCGGTTTGGTCATATTGCATGATAATTTGGAACGGTTTTTATTATTATCCCTAACCGTTTAGATGAAGATTTTAATCAGATGTTTTCGGATCGTTTCTGGATCATTTCATTGCTATTATGACATTTCTCCATAAAGTTGAGTAACCAGTTGCATGTGGAATTGAATTATCTTATAAAAGGATGTGGATGGTGTGGTGAGCCACATTGCTGAATTTCATCACGTCCGTAAATTTTCCTAGCATTTTATCAAGGCAAGATCTTGTGAAATTATATTCAATGGAAGAGAATATTGCAGATGTGCTAAATACAATGTTGCTTATTCAACGGGGAGGTTAAAAACAATAACTATCATTAGGGGTGGAGTTAAATATAAATTACAATGTTGCCACATTTATACTAGAGAAGAACATCAATAGATACAATGTTGTCATTTATCGATTCATGGTTCGATTTTCAACATCTTGAATGATTGAGAGAAAAATATTCTATAGTGCAGGCGCTGGGTGTAGAATCGTATGAACAATATGAGGACCGAGTTCCATCAATTTGCTTTGTCCTCTATTAGGACATCTGAATGATGGAAGAACGAATTTTTTTTTTGTATTATTTTAATTATAACGAAGCCTTTTTTAATTCTTTTTTATTTTTTTATTTCACTAAAGAACCCAACTTCACTTTACCATTATAAAAATATTAAAATTAAAACTGATACAGTCATTAAAATATCTTCATAGAATGCAACCCATAGGCTACCTTTGAGGGGGTGATCCGATTCCTTTATCTTTGACCTATCCGCAACAATAATCAATTGATGGAACTCGGTCCTCATATTGTTCATACGAAAATGCATCCGGCGCCTCTTCTACTAGGCAGGATTCTCTTTTCGATGTTTAGAAAATTTTCTCTGTTCGAAATAGTCGGTGTGGAAATGTAATAGTTACAAGTTATAACTATTTTCTATGACTGCTTCTGATCTTATATCATCAGTAGATTGAGTAGCTATGTGAATAATGAGTGAATCCATTATTAGTTACTATATAACTGTTGCCTGTCGTGTTTAATTAATTATTCAGATATCAATGTGTCGATTCAATGAATAAAAAAAGTGAAAACTCGATTAATTTCCCACGAGTGTACAACAGAATCGACAGCCGACACAACTAACTGGAGTTTAAACAATACAATTTATCGCTCATTAATTACTTACATATTGTATGGGTAATGGGTATTCTACCTGGTAATGTTACGTTATATTTTATGGATATTTTTTTATGCATTGTGTCCTCTGAGAATGAAGTTGTACCTAGATTCTTTATCTGGTTTTTGTAAGCGTTCGCATAACTCCCGCATTTTACGATGGATTGCTGCGAAAATTTAGAGTAACATTTGCGATAATATAAGCATGTGTTCTAACGTCGGCGGTTTTTGGAGAAAAAGCTTTTCCTAGGAGATGCCATGATGATGAGGGGATCCAAAGGTTGTGTGGGGTCGAGTGTGGTATCTATGAAAGGGCGATGGAAAAAAAATTCAGATCGTAAGTCACATTTTGTCCAGCTCCAGCCTATAAAGAATGCCGGATGCTTTGTTAAATTTGCCGTTGCGAAGCACGGGTAACTCAGCTAGTTGTATGTATTTTTGTTTTAATATAAATATTTATTGGAGAATCGCTTTACTTTGTCATATGTAGGGTGCGACAAACTATTTGTATGCAACGAGGCTGCTTGCGACCAATTTTATCTTATTTTATCTCATCTCAGATTACCTTACCTTGCCAAATTTTACTAAGGTAAAGTTAGGCAAGGCAAGGTAAGGTAAGGTAATCTGAGATGAGATAAAATAAAATTAAGTAATATAAAATAATTCAAAACAAACTAAGGTCGTATAGAAGTCGGCATATTGTATAGGTAGCTACAGATGTTTTTGCTAGATACTTCTCGTATGCCTGCATTGCCTGCCAGCAAATCTGCAGGTCGTTTGTGTTGAGCAGGGGATCGGTTATGTTAATTCTGTCTATAATGCAAATGGAATACAGGAATACAGAGAGCATATACGAGTATTTACATTTTTTTCTTAATTCTTCTTCTCTTCTTCTTCTGAAGCCACTCAGGTCCATTGTTGGACATAGGCCTCCCCTTTGGTCCTCCACAGCTACCTGTCTTGGGCACACTGCATCCATCCACCACCGGCACATTTTCTGATATCGTCGGACCACCTTGCCTGGGGTCTACCAGTGTGACGTATTGGCATTATATGGTGTGTTTTACGCGTATGTTGTGTGTTGTTCGTTATGAGGGCAAAAGGCGACAACTTCTCATTAAAAGTTCTTGATATTTCCCATATAATATTCAAATTTACTCAGCAATCTCCAGAACATGACCTGATTGACTGTGTGTTGTATATGACGCGACGTACTTTGAGTATAATAAATGCGTTGGTCGACATACTGTGTACATCGTCCGTCACACATTATTACAGAAGTGTTTGCGGATGTATGTAAAGATGCCAAATTATGGCCCCTAGCCAAGTGAACAGATTTGATCGATATTGCTTTTTTTCTAATTCCTCCGTTTGACTATTTTCATAAACGATTATTCATTGCAAAAAAAATGGCAAATAGACTTTGAACAGATATATTTAATATCGGGTATTAGGACTGATTTTAAATGGCACTGTATCTCTGTAGTTCAGGCATACTTCTACTGATGGCCTAAGCGAACATTCACATTCGCTAAAGCTGGACAAAATATGACTTAAGATCTGAATTTCTTTTCGAATGCCCTTTCATACGATACCAACACTGTGGTATTCGGAGACTGGATCCTCTCGATCCCTCGGTGTCTCCCGATGGCTTGAGTTGGACAAAATATGACTTAAGATCTGAATTTCTTTTCCAATGATACGATATGCCCTTTCATACGATACGTGATTGATTGTTCCATATTATTATAACCTCATATGGAATGCTTATGTATAGTTATCAAATTCGTAACATAATTAATTAATTTTCCACAGTGTAGTTATTAGGCAATAATACTCGATGGAAATAATTACAGGTATCCGTAATATTACCTACACAGTACACACATAGAATAATGACAGCTGTCGAGATGGAACCATTAATTAGTGTAATATTCCGATACACAGGTCAAACTAATAAAACATTAATAACATGTACTGTAAACCGGACACCATCGCGAAGGAGGCCGGGACTCTTGTGACATTTGAACACAATTTGCAGTGAAGTAAATAGCGATTTATTCGTAAAGGATTATATTATTTTATAAGTTCGAAGGCTTTCACGGCCGGAGTCACAGTTTTGTTTGTTTTCCGGACTGTATGGCCGTGATCGAAGGGGTTTTCATTTTTGCACTCATTTTTGCACTTTTTGGGTGCAAAAATGAAACCCCTTCGACCACGGCCATACAGCCCGGAAAACAAACAAAAACTTATATTATTTTGTCTATAGGCAGTTTAATTTGTGCAATATAATTTTGTACAGCCTCTGGATCGTCATTGCAGGCCTGTCCAGACGTCTGTTGCCTACAGGGCGATATTGGAGACACTGTTGTTGATGCTATCACCGGGCATACTTATGTAGAATGTGTCCAAGCCAGTTTAGCCTACGAGCCTGTATCACTTGGGTGATAAGTGGCTGCTGTGTTCGACTCCTGACTTCATCGTTAGCGACATTTCGACCATACAATAAATAAATTACAGACACACACTTGTCGTTTTCAAATTTTGAAAACCATATTGCTACGAGGGGAGTTCAAAGTATTCTCGGTATGGATATGAAAGAAAAGGCAGAAAAATCAGAAATAATTATATTTTTTAATATAGTCCCTTGCAATCTCGATACACTTCTTACAACACGAAATCATCTTCTCAATACCCTTCAAAAAATAACTTTCTTCCTTCTCTGAAAAATGAGCGTTAATGGCCGTCTTGAGTTCTTCATCGTCGGAAAATCGTTTTCCACGAATCTTTTTTTTCAGCTCCGAAACAAAAAAATGTCACTAGGTGTCAGGTCTGGGCTGTAAGGTGGATTATGGATCTCTCGGTAACCACACTCCTGAATTTTTACAACATTCAATTCGCACTTGCTTCTGCGGCGGTGGTTCGAGCATTCGTGGCACCCATCTTGCGCTGAGTTTTGAGAGGTTTAAAAAGTCATGAAGTATTGAGTGTATGGTACCAACATATAGCTTGGTCATCTCTGCTAATGAATTTATTTTTATTTGAGCATCTTCGAGTACAAGTTTCTCGACTTTTTCACGTTTTCTTCCGTAGTGGCAGAAACAGGAACAGGGTCATCTTCAATGCTTTCTCTGCCCCTTTCAAATTCACTTGACCACTATTGAATGGTAGACAACGAAGGAGCACAATCCATATAAACGGCTACCATCCCTTCGTGGAAGTTTTTTTTGAGTTTTTCCTTGTTTCGTCAAGAATTCAATAACGGCGCGGTGTTAGATTTTGGTAAGCATTTTCGCGTCAAGACATTTTGTTGCATTCAAAACACAATTGTGACAAAACTAATGATGGTAAACCGATGAAATTTTCAAATTTTCACCTTAGAAAGTGCCATAACAGAACCATAGAAAAAAATTCCTCCATTGCTAACAAGAAAGTTGCCATACCGAGAATACTTTGAACTCCCCTCGTATTTCTAATACGATCTCCGGCGGTCCCCATATTGTTTTTTTTCCTGTGCACCGGCCTGTATGTATTCACGGGGGCCTCGATACACCTAGGAACACTGTGTAGGATGTGACAGACAATTGAATGGTGTGTGAAGTAATATAAAAATGTCTAACTAACACAAGGTATCACTCCTATACACGACACCCACATAGGAACATATCAATAAACCTACATTTAATATGCCGATGAATTAATGTTTACCTAAATAATTTATTCTATCCTCACAGCTGTTCGTCTTGACGATACTAAAGACAAGGTATATTCAAATCATTGGGAGATTTTTGTATAAACAGGCAAAAAACTAAATAAGTCTTCTTCTCTTATATGTGTGCGCAGTGCGACTATTGTGCAGTGTATCTGAGATTCAAAGCCCCGCGTCAATATTTCTCAAATATTCTATTGCCCTTGACGTCACCTCATGGGTTTCCCCGAAATCCCTTTCGAACTTGGACAGTGCCCCGCAATGTGTTTCCTCATGTCCCCACCTGTGGAGGAAGTGTCCACATCTTCCATGTGTCCGGTTCGAATTCGATTTAGAGTTGTCCATAATCGTTGACCGAAGCCTGGCGTCTCACTGTGGGGTCTCGTACAAGTTCCCTATGGTCGGGGTTCTGGGAGTTCCACTTACTGAATACTACGAGTACATCAATAATTTTATACAGATTACACGCAGGTATGTAAAAATTTGATACCTAGTTTTTTCTGATGTTAATATAATAGAAGTAATGATGAAAGAATCGGCATTTTTGTGAAATCTTGGGCCGACAAGTTTTCAACACAGTATAATGTTGGGTTTACCAGACCAGTAAAATAAGTAAACGTGATTTTTTTAATAACAAGATTTTATGACTTTACATCCTAGAGCTGTGTTTTGCGGTCTTCCAAACGGTACCAAACACGTCCTTCCGAGGCGCTTGGATTCCTTCATTCCAATGGTGCATCCCACCAAGAATGGACAGAATGGATTCTACTCGTGAAGCACTTTCGTGAGATACCAAACAAGGCGGTCTGCGGTGACTGGATCCTGGAATCTAAACGCCTTACAACTTTTTTATATCTGGAGAACGACGATCCAATGTTGTAGAGAAACGTATTGTCACCGAGTTTACTTACGTTTGCAAAGTTTCAGCTCCCTAAGTAGTCTGGAAGTGGTTCAAAAACCGATTCCAAGATTTGCGCACAGACAAAAAATAAAAAAAAAACACGACAGTGAAGTTAAATAAAATCTATCAAAAATGAATGCAAAAAATATGTGAACAATCCGAAATCTCACGTGAATGTTTTTACGTAAAATACTGTTTCAATACGCTTCTAATACATAATTGAGTAAATTGTGTAACCAAATGACCGCCTCCACACGTCCACACGTATTATTCTTTAACTTTAGTATAGAATTAGTATGTTGTATTGGTCACACATTCTATATATTGTTGATATTGTATTCCATATGAAGTAATATTTCCATTGTTTACCTTTGCCCAATTTTCTCACGAAATGTCCATTGTCCGCGCTCACTCGCATACAAATAGCCCTATTGTTATTTAACTCTTGCAACCCGACCTAAGATTATCACACGTAAGCGCGTATTACTAAGTGCATATGCATATTTTAGACAATTTTATTCGTCTTCGCCCTCATCAAATTGTTTGTTGTTCATTATATCTTGCTTCATACTATGTTACTGTCTCTGATGAAATGCTAACAGAGCCCTTTACGCTCTTTAGCATTGATATTGTGCATAATACCTGCTGTATATTCCATTTAATTATTACTTGTGTTATATGTAAAACTGACGAGTTCAAGTGCCCGATATAGGGTCTAAAGACGATAAATAACAACAAACAATAATAAACAGTCCTTGTCCCATTTACTTGGAATCGGCTCTCCTAGTCTTAATGCTTCATCCTCCAAGTCCTTCTGTTTTCCGCATCCTCTGAATGAAACCTTATGCTCGACTTCTTAGGTGAGGAATAGCGGAGATAGGAGCCTGTTAACATTATTTTTCATACAACAATTGTGCTAGGTGGCTTCCATCTCCGCTATTCCTCTCCTAAAAAGTTGATGAAATCCAGCATTAGTCTTTCTGAGGTCTCTCGCCATTGTGGTCATCCGTCTACCTAGTCTTCTGGGTCCTTCTTCTATGACCATTGTCCTTTTTAACGTATTATCCTGTTATGCATATTTTAGTCAATATTATTTTTATAAGGTTATCAATCTCTTCACGTCTCTTCCTTTGAGTGGTTCACCGACCTTGCTTTATTTTTAGCGTTCTAATAAAATATTATGTGCATATTTTAGCGACGTGACATAAAGAAACTGGTCTTTGTTTCTAATATTTTAACGGGTTTGTTAAAATTTTACATGCATATTTTAGGGACATTTTGCGTACAGATCGACCTCAGTTTAAAGTTTTAGCGATGAATATTTTAGTGACACTATTTGGCATACATACACCGACTTTTGTTTATATTTTTAGCGTTTAATTTGGTATGCATATTTATATTTGAGCGTTTGCCTTTGTATGCATATTTTAGTGACGTGACACTGTGCTGTATAAAGACCGGTCTATACTTGTTGTGCTAGTAATATTAATTGTGCCCTTCTAAATCAATTAATCAGAACATGATATGTCGACCCGAGTTCCTAAACTCAGCACGAAACACATGTTTTCTTTTCTACAGCCGTAACGTTCAGTGTTGGGATTATATGAAAAACTTTGGAGTTTAAGATTAAGATATACTTAAAGGTTTTTTGAGTGCCGAATAATTATTTTCGCATGCACCACATTAGAAAAAGTATTAAATGAGTGTATTCGTGGGTTGAACTTTTAAAACATTAAAAGTAGGCATATTAAAAAAAAGAGATTTTTGAGACCTTCGATCTTGACAACATTACTAAATATGCTTTGGAAAAAAAATAGGGTAGATACATTGAACCTTTATCTAGTTTGCAATCAAAGTACACTAAATGCTGTTGCTTTATGTATGTGGGACAGTAGGGATGGGAACGCACATTATATTCAACAAGATTGGTCATCCATTTTCTCCTGATGCTTTAAAATGAAAAATAATCCACCTATTTTTTATCACAGAAATTAGAGCTTATATTTTCTTTTCTTTGTCATATTCAGTTTTTTTCAATTCAACTCATGAATAAAAAGAAACCAAAATAAGTAATTCCAGATTTTTTTTAAAAAAGGACTTCATGACTTCACATCTTAGAACTGTTTTTCGCGGGCTTCATATTTTCGATTTCGTACAGAAATGTATTGTCACCGAGTTTACGTACGTTTGCAAAGTTTCAGGTCTCTAAGTAGTCAGGAAGTGGTTGAAAAAACGATTACAAGATTTGCAAATATTTTTTGGGCAGTGATAATCGTATCCTCTTGAATATAGATTTATTCAGGCTGTATAAGACGAATGGATTACGTTAGCTCACAGTATCCAGCAAGGCGGTTTCGTGTGTCGAATATTGATTAGGAGTGAAAGGCCAATTACCGGTACCTTTGTGTGTTTCTGTTTGAAGTACGTACTTTTATTTTACACTAAGCGAGTGCTCATTCAATCACTGTTTTGTCGGTTCAAAGGTATTCTATTATTCGGGGCGATAATTATTTCTTAATAATTAATTACTAAGAGTCTGCATATTAGCATGGTAGCACTGCATTCTTTTACATAGAAATTCATGTTTGTCATTGTCTCAGCTGTCAAATGTGTTTCTTTTTGTGTTAATGTACTTTTTGTATTGTAATGTAATGGTATAACCGTAAGTATATGTAATAAATAAATTAATGTTGACATTTCAAACATTTTTGAAAACGGGAGACTTTAGATCCCGACAACCTTACTAAATATGATTTGGAAAAAAATAGGGCAGATACATTGTACCTTTATATAGAGAATAACCGTTAAAGATTTTTTATATCTTGTACAGATTTCTCAAAAAAAAATATGAAAAACACATCTGATCTTTTTTCCGAAAGACAGAAACTCGTTTCCTGAAAGTCGCGGTATTTAATAATACGCATTAAAATCTAGGGAATGACCGTAAAAGTTTTTTATTGAAGCGAAATGAACTCCAAAAAATGGAAATAAACGTTATTTTTACCATTTTATCACGAGATTGTTCATGCGATTTTGAACCTTAATGCCGTGGGAAATGACCGTGACGTCATAGTTGGGTCGCGAGCCTTAAGAATAATTTCACTTTTGCCTGCGCTATTATATTGTATTTTGTATTAAATTTTCTCATAGCGTTAATTACGCTGTCTTTGTCAAAATTATTGCGTGTTATATAAGGCGCAGTTTGTTTAGTGGCTTGCTTTCTATAAGAAAATGGCTTTTCCATATAAGAATATGTCAAACTCCATATAAGAAAACGGCGTTTCATTAAGAATACGTAAAATTGTATTCAAGATAATAGTGTTTCCATAGTTTAGAAAAAGGCAAATTAGAAGATAATAGCCTTTCCATATAAGAATATACGTAAAATTCTGTTCAAGAAAATAGTGTTTCCATATGAGAATGTGTCAAATTCCACATAAGACTGTGTCAAATTCCATAGAATAATAAATATAATTACGTATGAAAAAATTGCTATCGTAAATTCTTTTTTACCAACACGCCGCATCCCTTAAAAGGTCAGAATGTCATAAGACCGCCCTATTGCCTACACACACTGCTAGCTTCCTCCATATTCATGCAATTCGTCATACACATTATGATTAATTTTTCTCAAGACAGTCCTTCCTTGAGTATCTGATCTACATGGTCGAGTCATGTGGTTCTTAGAGGGCCACGCTTCCTCACTTCTCTTATTCCTGTCATCATTCATTTTCTCAACATGTCCTGCACACCTAAAAAAACGTAAAATGTAACTATGAATTTCATGGATACCGCACGAAGGGTCCGGAGGGGTTCCGCCCCCAAGTTGCAAGACTATCGGCCACTGAGAACATTCTGTTCCATAAGGGCTTTAGGCTGTTCAATAATCTGCCATTACATGTCAGGGGGTCGCCACTCTCTCGACTTTTCGTGTGAGATGTTACAAATATTTATTTGAAAGAAAAGTCTTGGTAGCGTGACAACCTGTGTGTATGAATGAATGAAAGGTAATTAAATTAAGGTTCAGTTTCCTTTTAGTCACGACACCCGTCTTGCAGTCACCCATCTCTCTATCCGACCTCTCAATGTCAAGATAATATTTTGACAAGTCTCGATACGGAGCTTTGACTCTCAGATCGTTCACTTACTAACGAAACAAGAGGAAATACCGAATACTTCCGCATTTCATCTGTCCTAGTTTTTCTGGCGCATCTCTTCGTTAATCAACACTTTGGTAGTATAATTATATTAATTAGTGGAGACGCTATTACAATATATACAATAGTTTGTTGTGTGTACAGTATGGGTCATTAGCAAAGAATAATGTGCACTGAAGTATTGTTCGTACAATAGTAGTTTGACTACTTCCGTTGGCGCCACATGGCACAACGTATAACTGGATATTCGTGTTGTCTTGTACAGTACAGTACAATCAGCTGTGTGCATATTGTATATGTCATATTTATTATTATTTTAGTTTGCACTCTCTCCACGCTTAACGTAAACAGTAGTGGTATCTTTAATGAGTAATTATTGTTTAATCTGGATTTGCAGAATTTACTTACCTGTAGGTCCGTTTCACAATATAACAAGATGCATCGCTTGAGCGTTTTACCATTGCGTGTGCGTTTTCTACTAACAGGGGTGAAACTGTCTAAAGCTTTCTCACCCGAAACACGCAGATAAAATGCAAACTAAAAACGCTCTTATGTATATCGCTGTCTTCATTTTCCATAAACATTTTATCTGCGTGTTTTGGGTGTGAAAGCTTACAAAGTACCTCGCCTGATTGGGCTTTCGATAGTGCCGCTTAAAAAACAGCGTGGAGTACTTGTATGACGACAAAACGCTCAACCGAAGGATTAGGCACGCTGCGAAAACCTACAAGATTACTTTTTAAAGCATAATTTGTCTAATAATTTTGTATTTTTCTTCTGTTTCAGGTGAGCCCTAACCTCATTTTCACGTTTAAGTATCGAGTGAGTTTCATTCAGTGAACGGTAAATATGTATTCAGTTTTTACTTTATTATTATACCTACATGTCTTAGCGTATCTGTTACGCCAATCCACCCCAATACACTGCGGCAGCAATTTCATGAATCTGGCCCTATAAAGAAGTGTTCGTCATCTTGAATTTCTCTGCAAGTACAAGAGATGTCCTTATCCTCTCTAATTATACACCATGCCATTTCTGAAGTGTACTATACCATTTAACGATTTAACATTTACTTTAATAGCATTGCAGTCCACAGTAAATTAATAAAAAATTAGTTTAGTTAATGGAGTATGTCGGCATTGGGCTCCGCTTGATAGCTAAAAGAAATTCCAGTCAAGAAGGTAGTTTAACTTCCTCTCTTTAACTGTAGGAACCTCATTACCATGAACAAAGAAGATTAATATAGTAGTTCGAGAAGGCGATTCGACCTTTGTGAAATTTCGTTAATCGATGTACCGTTAATTGAAGGACGTACTGTAAATACTGTACCAATATTGTATTGTGTGTATTTGTTGAGTCACGCAAGTACTCGACGCAAGTTTGTTTTGCAGTCGTGTGTTGATTAATGCTATACCTCTGTAGGCATAATGGTACTAGAGTATGTTGAATTAGTTAAGCTCGAACTTTGATAGAGCTTGTGACAGTGTCGAAGGCTGTGACCTAATTGTTGCAATTATAAACTAAACTAGTACCTAACAATCTTAAGTTTATGGTATAATTTCTTTGTAATGATTCAATCTTCTCGCACAAACTTAAAACTATAGAAACTTGTGTGAACTTACTTTGAAGTTTATAAGCAAGTTTGGTTTTGGCAAAGCTGTGCGATTTTTAGAATAGTTATAGCTTTACTTAGTTCTTGTTTCTTGGTGTTTCGGGTGAACCGTGTGTAGATAAACTTGATCGACGTTTCGATACTCCTACTGGTGTCTTCCTCTGTGGATGAGGAGCAGGTGCTCAGGCTGCACAAGTTAACACTCCACAGTATACAAACACATTTCTCATAGAATCATCCACAGAGGAAGACAGCAGTAGGAGTATCGAAACGTCGATCAAGTTTATTTACACACGGTTCACCCGAAAAACCAAGAAACAATGTCAATCGCACACGGCAAAGGATGGAAAGATTTCAGTATGATTGCAGATACAGTGCATAAAAAATCTTATAATAGAGTATCAGTTTCAATTCAATTGATTGCATTGTGTATCATCGATTCCGTGTATTTATTTGTATTGAGACTATTGAGAGACTTCTAAAGAGATACGTGTGAGAGTATCCATATATAATAACGAGTAAGTAGTGTAGCACTAATGATATTTCATGTTCGACACGTTATATAAGTAAATCGTTCCACTAATCAGTCATTATGCGTAGTGAATAGTACTTGCTGTTTGCAGAACTATTTGCATCAGGGTTGTCTGCAGATGTTTAGAAAATACGGGAAAATTATTGTAATATAGGGTCACCTACCGCATCCGGTTCTTTTTTATTTATTTGTTATCGAAAAAAAATCTTTGGAATGTTTTGTAATTGTGGGTTACTTCCCGTATTCGGTAGTTGATTATATGAACTCTACCTCTTTCAGTTTTTTGAAGGTGTAAGCCTGGCCACAAACGTCCCGAAGTTCAGTTCCGGAATCGACCGTTTTGCAAAAAGGTTCCGACCAAAACCTCTTTCTGAATTTAAAACCGGGGTGACGCTGAAGTCAGAGAGAGGTTTTGATCGGAACTTTTTTGCAAAATGGTCGATTCCGGAACTGAACTTCGGGACGTGTGTGGCCAGGCTAAAAAGAGAAATGTACCTATTTTTTTTTTATTTACAAGGATGTTTTTTAGAAATCTCAAAATTTATTTTGTATAATATTGGATTCTACTCGTATCTTAGCGAAGTATGAATTCCGGCCACAGCAGATGGATGTTCAAGAATTGGTGTATGTTACTAAAGTGTAAAGTGGTCACGTTAAGCCAGTCAACCATCAGACATAGGCTTGATGGAAAGTTTATGCTTTTCTGTTTATCTGTTGACATAACTACACATTTAGATTTACGAGTATTTCATAACAGCAAAAAATGCGAAGACAAAATTTCTATATTTCGTATTGCCTTTTTAGGCTTGGGTCTGGGTATTCTTGTAACTTTATTGCAACTTAATAATAATTTAGCTCATCATAAAAGTATCCATAAAATTACAATATCTTCAGACCTATAAATCTTCTTCTTTCTTCTTTGTCCTGCCCTTCTGTTTCGGTTCATCCAGGTTCGAGCCTCCTCGTACGTAGGCGCCAGGATCTCCTGTCCTATAAATACCCGGAAAATATGGAATAGGGATCTGATGGCAACCCTAGCATACTCTACGCATGCATTTGATTTGATGCAATGTAATATTATTCTCATGTACTGATATTAAATAAAACCTATACTCTATCTTACTAACCTCGTTTCACACTGGGTGCCTTTGCCTTCACTATACGTATATAGAATATATAAATAACCATTACGTATTTTTATTAGTGGCAACTTTGTTTGTAATATGCAATAACATCACTACATCTTATTATTAAATGTACTGCTCACCCAGTTGAGTGTACTAGGTATGTTGAGTTTACACTGATCATATTGTTGCATTGTTACATACAGTTAGATGGCACGTTTTAGAAAATAACTAGTATCCGCGATTCGCCCTTACTGATCCGGGTATTTGAATACGAAAATCTGGTACTGCGGCCCTTCAAAACACTTATGTAGGTGTACATCTTGGTACATCTCGTGGATGCGAAATAACTGTCGTAAGTATTGTTAAAAAAATTGACAAAATTTCTAAAAACCAGTAATTTCTCTCAAGGTGCTGGTACATTGGAAAGTTCTTAAAATTTGAAGAGGAAAATGTAGATGCAAACAACGTAAAAGTGCGGCAAAAATCGTAGTGAATCGTTCAAATCAGCTCTTGTGTATTTTTTATCATTATCGATCTATATTAGATCTCCGATACAGACTTACTCCACTTAGCCACACGAGCTTTTCAAGCTGCGAGGTGTTTACAAATATGTATTTGGGTTTATGTATCCCTATTAATGTACGCTAATTTAGCATTGAATTACATAGGTTATATTCCAAAGATAATTTCCACAATGATTATAGGTACATAATGAGTCGCATAAATCACTGAAATATCACCAGGTTTCAACAATACCAACCAATATGACACGCAATCATGTTTTGATCTTGGAACGACCACATGACAAATACGGCAGTGCTATTTTCGTCAGGAATGATATTGTCGTGGTCTCTGCAGACCTAACCTGCAGAGATGACATCGAAATTCTGACAGTCGAAGTCAACAAATGTACCATCACGTCAGTCTATAAACCACCACTCAAGACTTTTGACTTCGAAGAACCTAACAACTTTAAAGCACAGCCTATAAAAATGGTAATGGGCGATTTTAACTGCCATAGCACCACATGGGGATATCAACAAACAGACGAAAATGGCGAGAAACTCGAGAATTGGGCAGAGGGCCAAAGCCTCAAACTGCTGTACGATCCTAAGCAACCAGCATCTTTCATGAGTGGAAGATGGCGCAGGGGCTACAACCCAGATAATATCTGGGTGAGCGACAGAATTGCCCACCAGGCAGCCAAAGCCGTACTACCACCAATACCAAAAACACAACACAGACCAATTGTATGTGTAATCTCGGCAGCGGTAAGACCTGAGACTGTCCCATTCGAGAGACGATTTAACTTTAAAAAGGCGAACTGGGAGCGTTTTTCCGAAGAACTGGATCGAGAGATTATGCACCTGGAACCAGACCCAAAGTCTTATGACAATTTCGTTACACTCGTTAAGAAGATGTCCAGAAAACATATTCCCCGCGGTTGCAGAACTGAATACATCGCAGGTCTTAACGAGGAATCCAAAACACTATTGGAGGTCTACCAGAATCTCTATAACACAGATCCATTCTCTGAGGAGACAATTCAGACCGGAGAAAGGGTGATGCAAGCCGTCTCTCAATCAAGAACACATAGATGGTGCAAGTTGGTATCTGACCTGGATATGAAACAAAACAGCAGACGCGCATGGAAACTGATCAAGAACCTTAATAATGATCCACAGGCACCACCCCCAGGTACTACAAACACAGTAACACCAGACCAAGTAGCGCACCAACTACTCCTAAATGGTAAAACATCAAGACAGCAAAAGATTGAAATTCAGCGTGATATAGAAAACGAAAAGAACACCCTACGCACCCCATTTAGCGTCGAAGAATTGAAGCGTGTCATTGGCAGCATGAAAGATAACAAAGCGGCAGGCCTGGACGATATTCGAACCGAACAAATCAAGCACTTCGGACCTAACACCATAGACTGGATCGCAAAAATGATGAACAGATGTGCGACAGCAACGTATATCCCGAAACTATGGAGGAAGTCAAAGGTTGTTGCCCTTTTAAAACCGGGCAAAGAACCAAATCACCCGAAGAATTTTCGTCCTGTGTCACTGCTGTGCCATCTGTTTAAAGCTTTTGAGAAAATGATTCTCACACGGATCTTCAGCACAATCGAGAATAAGATAATACCCGAACAAGCAGGCTTCATGCCCGGCAAATCGTGCTGCGGACAGGTGCTCAACCTCACACAGCACATTGAGGATGGTTTTAATGAGGGCGCTGTCACCGGTGTTGCCTTCATCGACCTGTCTGCGGCATACGATACCGTAAATCACAGGAGGCTTCTATGGAAACTGTATAATATCACCAAAGACTTCCAACTAACCAAACTTGTGGAATGTTTCCTGCAAAACAGAAGATTCTTTGTAACACTGCACTCCAAAAAAAGTCGCTGGAGAAACCAGAAAAATGGATTGCCACAGGGCAGTGTGCTTGCACCCATTCTATATAATATATACACCAATGATCAGCCCATTAACCCTTTAACACGACAATTCATCTACGCAGACGACACTGCTGTAGCAGCACAGGCCAAAACCTTTGACGAAGTGGAAGGAAAGCTATCAGCCGCTCTCCAGGATTTGGCGATCTACTACAACGAAAATCACCTCAAGCCGAACCCATCCAAGACTCAGGTCTGTGCCTTCCATCTCCGAAATAGAGACGCGAGAAGAAAACTTAAAGTGTGGTGGCAGGGTCAGGAGCTGGAACACAGTGACTTACCTAGATACTTGGGTGTCCACCTAGACCGCTCTCTAACTTTTAAGGAACACTGCGAAGGGGTCGAGGGAAAAGTATGCGCCAGGAACAACATCATAAGGAAACTTACCAGCACCAAGTGGGGAGCTCAACCCCATGTTTTGCGAACATCGGCCCTGGCACTGTGCTTTTCTGCTGCCGAATATGCTGCACCAGTATGGTACAACTCGACACATGCAAAAAGAGTGGACGTGGCAATAAATGAGACAGCTAGAATCATTTCTGGCTGTCTGAAACCAACACCCACCAAAGAACTCTACCCTATAGTGGGTATTGCCCCTCCCGCAACTAGAAGGCATGTTGCAGCAGAAATTGAACGAGGCAAACAGCGAGCAGACCCAAGACACCCAATGTACAGTTCCCAGACACGTCATTGCAGACTTAAGTCGAGGAGAAGCTTTATGGAGACGACACTCCCGATAGAAGGCCCCCCGGAGGCCCGCCGGGTGCACCTCTGGCGAGAAAGTACTGGGCCCACACAGTTACCTCCAATGGAGGGAATGGCAGCTGGTCACAGCCTGTCGTACCCAACATGGAGGTCACTCAATAGACTGAGAACAGGTGTCTCCCGTTGTTACAGCAACCTCAAAAAATGGGGTTACAGAGAGGAAGACACCTGTGAGTGTGGTGCCAAACAGGACCACAGTCACCTGTTTTCATGTCCCCAAATAGGTGCGACATGCACGCCCGAGGATGCGCTACTGGCGAACGCCAGGGCTATCCGGGTGGCTGAATATTGGGGGTTTCAAATTTGATGGTGTTCCGGACACGGAAAGTAAGTAAGTATCATGTTTGGAACTCCCATGGCGTCCACCATAGATTTTTCATAGATAATACAAGGGTGTCAATTTTCAGCAGTTCTTCTCACATTTATATAGGTTCCTTAGAATGCATTATGACGTTGGCCATCGGATGTCCGATTACGGCATGGATGTTTCATTTCCCTACCGCAACGCTGGCTAATTGTGATGTACGTCCGTTTTACAATCTCACCATTTTCTCTGATATCGTTTTGATCGATATCGCATAAGTACATATAAATTAATTGCTAACGATTACCGGCATTTATTCTACAGGTAATTTGTTTACTATGTAGTACTGTACTTTACTTACAATATAGCGTATCATAATACTATTTAATTAGTAATTATTAACATATAACGATATCGTATTGATAATAATTGGTCAAGGCCTCGGGTAGCGAAAGTGGTCAGCCACCTGAGTAGTATAAGATCTCTCCTACATTTCTGGACTCTTAAAACAATTATTGCTAACATCATTTCAAAGTAGTGATGTCTTAGACCCGTTCTTAATGTGTGTTCGTTACTTACAGTATCCGTTACTTTAATACTCGAGAGGAAGATACCTAAATCATTTAGGTATTACTGGCTTTTCATGTCTGCATCTCGCAGATGGCATAGTTGAGAATTTTCTACTTTACTTTACTTCTACTTTAATACTCGATCGGACTTGTAGAACCAATTATGCAATAGTATCAATTCAAATTAGTGATGTTTTAGACCAGTTCTTTATGAGTATTCGTTACTTGTAGTATCCGTTTCTTTACTACTCGATCGGACGACAGAATACAAGGATTAGGTAATTGAAAAATGCGAAAAAAGTATTTTGAACAACAAAGTTTGCGGTAAATTATTAAGCAGTTTAATTAAATCGCTATAAAGTTTTACGGGTGCAACATATGTTTTTGTTTTATAGCGTCACAATCGTTTCAATATTATTTTTTTGCTTCGTAATCGAATGAAATGTAACGAATATGTGAAAGAGCCCTTCTAAATAACCGATTCCATAGTTCACTCGAGTACCTACTGATTGATCTCATTATTTGTAAGGACTTCATTTAGTCATTCGTAGTTACGATTACAAAGTAACGATTCCACACATGATTACAACACTAGTCCCTTGATACTGATTATACGAGACATTTACTGCGAATCGATGTACGATTATTATTAATTATAATCATAATTGTATGAAATTACTACAGTTTTATTGATTGTGTCGAATTTAAGATGACTGGGTATAAATATTATATTTTTATTGCATCTTTCCACAGCTCAATGTTGCACAGTTTTTGCGATAACATCTGTGACATACTAACTGGTGAACATCCTTGCGTATTTAAAATCTTCGACAATTACTAACATATGTTTTTTATCTGCATTTTTTATCATAAAGTATGAAATTTTGCATGACCGTGTCAGCCGTAAATTAGTCGATAAAGGTTTTATGATCCGATACTTTTTTTCATGTATGCGAACAGTGGCATACGAGTAAGTAATTCAAGAGTAAATGGTTTGGTTCAGTATTTATAAGGCATCCTACGGCTATGAGATGTGCATAGTACCAGTTGCAACATACGGCCCAGAAACAGTGACACTGACCAAACAGAGCACCGAAAAAATAAGGGTTATCCAAAGATCCATGCTGGGTATCACCCTGAGAGATAGAGTAAGAAACGAAACGATACGGCAAATAATAGGAGTAACAGAATATATTGCCCAGCGTATCTCATCTCTCAAATGACGGTGGGCAGGTCACATGGCTAGAAATCCAGACGATAAGTGGTCGAAGAGGGCCTTAACCTGGAAACCCAGAACGATTACCAGGAGTGTAGGAAGACCACCACTACGATGGAGAGACGAACTAGTCAAATACGTGGGTGCCAACTGGATCCAGAGAACCCAGGATAGAGCGGCTTGGAAGCACATTGATGTTCCTTGGAGGAGGCTCTCAATGCAGTGATCTTACAGTTACGTCTTAGGATTTTATTCATTGGTACATATACAACTGGAATTTTCTTTCAAGAGTTTTCCCTGAGATTCCACAAATTCAAGAGTGTCGGATGTTCTCAGACATTTCCAGAGCATAATTCTATTTCACTGGAAAATTTCCACTTTCTTGCATTGAAACATGTGAGGAATAGGAAATGTGAGACTGCCGATTTCGTTGTGTCTATGTTGGTTCGCTCACTACATAGTTAAGGGGCATATGCACTGAGCAAAAATCGTTCTATTTTTTCTTCAACTTTTTCAAATTTTGTGTGAGAATGTTAGCGCTCAATAAGAATAACGTAAACGACAAAGCGAATTATACATTTTTAAAAGAAACCTGGGAAGAAATTTAAAAATCTAAAACAGCCGATTCGTTAAGATTATAATTATAAATTATAATTATAAAGTGCGACAAAGTGTGCTTGTCCAGAATCGGCCTCCACAGTCACCTTCGATGGCATCACCGGCAGGAACAACTACGTAGCAACGATTCTTCGGATGCTTCATAAATATGCTCGGCAACGGGCTCTAGGCATTATTATTATTATTATTAATTACCAGTATTTTGACTAAATTATACTTTTATATCTGAAAAACTGAACGGAAAATCTTCAGATCCCGTAAATATTAGAGGTACTTTCGGAATATTTTTTTATTCAAGATATTTCCAAATCCTGTAATTCTAAAACAGCCAATCTGTAGTCCACACTTTCATCTATCACTGTCTTCAGTTTGAAGACGATTCCCTCAGTATTGGCTGAGTTAAATTCAGGGCGTCGAAGCCCAATGACAGCATATAGGGCCTTAATGCTGTCTACGTTGAAAAATAATTAGATGAATAGTATCATAAATTATTGGTACGTTCTCTATCTTCTTATGTGTTAATTTGAAAAAAATATTGGCACTTCGCCCACTTTACCTGAGTCGAGCACATCGTATCGTCGTTTTCTTCGCTGATGACAGCCCACTCTGAATATCCGCATTATTTATTATCGCATTATTATTTAGCTACACTAGACAGGTAACTATATTCAGAAGAATTCGTTATTAATTAGCGTTTCGAATGTTCCGTGTAGGTTCTGCTGTAGGAAGAGTGTTGCTCTGTCTAGTATGTTGGTTTATTGGTTTTTAATCATCCGTAGGCCTTATTTAAAGCACTTGAAATCGTCAGGTTTACATATTAAACCAATACTGCAAAATCTAATGCAGTAAATCAGTAAAAAGGTACAGAAAAAAGAATGAAATCAATAAACACATGCTGACACAAAACTATAAAGCAGGTGTGGTTTAGTTCAGTGCAGGTCTGGATGTAAATTGTCCAGAGCTACATTACGTCAGTGACAACAGAATTTGATACAGAAATCAGTATAAACAGATATATATTATTCAACGCAGGTCTGGATGTAAATGGTCCAAAACTGCATTTCGTTAACAATCAATAATACTAATACAATTACGACAATATTTCGTCAATGGAATAGTAGGATTTATCTACAAGGTACTTAGGCATATGGCATTGGAGACACCATACTCAGAGATCGTGAGAGTTCAGGTATTGAACTGCCTCAGGAGACGAGTTGTGAGTGGCTTTCGTTGTGCCACTGAACCTTGTGAACTGACTGCGTTCAACCATGATTCGTCCTTTTTCATCCATGACCACGTACATACATAAGGGATACAGCCCCAATACGCCATTGTGCACCAGCACTTTTGCTTTCGTAGACATATTGCTGCTACTTCTTTCTTATTCTTCTTAAGCTCTCACTGCTCAATGTAGGTCTCTCCCGTTCGTTTGTCTTTCCCACTTCGCATCCAGGTTCTTCCAGTTCTCTGGATAATGTTGTCTGACCACCTTTTGAGAACTTCCAACACTTATATTCTTTAATAGTCGTTGCAGGTTTCACGATGATCCATATGTAGATTTTTCGGGTTAATCGTGTAATCATCACAATCCATGACCAAGGCGGCAGTAGGTTTACCGAAACGTCGGAGCATCTGATCACTACACGATTAACCCGAAAAACAAATCTACACTTATGTTCTTTATCCAGCTACTCCATTGGAGAAGCTGAACTTGCTACTAATTTGTTTTAATAGGAACTTATTCCACATTCCTAACTCAATTTGCGCAAAATAAGATTGCTGTTTTTCATACTTTATATGCCTATCTACGACTCATATGTTCTCATGGCATGTGCTTGTATAAATATGAGGTAATATTTACATATAACCTACAGCTGTTTTTGTTTCATAATGTTAGGTAAGTATTATTATGCAAATAATTGTAATATTAATACTCGGCGACCTTCAATTTATTCTATTTGTTTGTTTATTATTATTACTATATGTTCAACTCATTCACATCACTGATGTGTTTGTATACTGATATACTCTATTAATGGTTCCCGGAGAAAAACCCATAAGAATAATGTTCAACATTAAAAAATCCCAAAAAGACAAAATCCCTTCAGAAATATGCCCAACACATAAAAGCCCAAACTGTCTAGTTGGATTCCAGTAGATTATTTATAAAATGTTGACTATTTTATTGTCTATCCCAATTTAGATCCGCTTTTTTTTGTTTATTTTCTAATCTATGGTAGTTTCACACACACTGAAAGAAATCGTATATTAATACGTACAATTAATTCTATTTTCAAAATCCAGTTAGATTTGAGCTTTTGTCTCTTGAGCAAATTTCTAAAGAGTTTTCATCTTTTTTGAGAATTATTCATGTTGAGCAATATTCTTATGGGTTTTTGTCCGGTCATGACTATTAATGCATAATTTTATTCCTTCATTCATACCGCCATCACAGCTGTAGAGGGACACACAATACTTACCGTAAAAGTCACAAACAACGATGATCAAACAGAACACCTACATACGACCTGTTGTTTGATTAAGTTGTGATACGCAGGTATTGATGTTTATTCTGTTTTGATTCCCTACATATTTTTCGTTTCTACGCAGTTTCCGTGTATCGGAGGTTCTTCAGTTTCATTTTGAACAAACTGAGTTTATTAAACATTACATAGGTACTAAGTTACTTGAATCAATTCAAAAAACAGTCACATAGCTAATGCTGAAAACATTTGTGAAATCTTCAATTTCATTCTATGTTCTTTTGATTCCAATGCTGGACGTAGGCCTCTCCTTTGACTTTCCACAGATCCCTATCCTGGGCGGTGGGCATGCTTCATCCACTTGTTTCCTGCGATTCGCCTCACATCGTCAGACCATCTTGTCTGAGGTCTTCATTGTTTTGTCTTCATTCTATGTATTATCTAATAAATATTTTTGAAAGGAACGAGAATCTGTGTTTCTTACACCCACAAAAGGAGTAACGCAAGGCTGTTTCATGTCTCCTTTGTTTTTGAGTCTTTTCTTCGACAACTGCTTGCGTTCACTGAAAGAGATGAATGTTGATATGGATTTAAATGCAGTAAGATACAGCAAATTGTCTCTCGTTTTCCGAATGGCTTCGAAAGAAATGGATTTTTGATGAAAGTTAACGAAACGAAGTAGGTATGTAATTTCGTTTTCCATGGACTAAGTTCCATACATTTTTGCCTCTTGTCCTTTAAAGAGGAAAATGTAGACGCGGATGATATCAGATGAAGAATCGACACGCTTATTGTATCACTTATCATCACGGACATGTCACATAGTCAAGATTCTTACATTACATTAAATACATAATTGTAGTAGCAATGGAATTCTTGCATATGATAACGTTACGTATTGTATTTCAATCAAGCAAGTAAATAAATAAATAGCTGTTCATCCTACTCAACAAATAAATAAATAATAATTGCACACACACACACACTCGCACACACCACAATGTCTTTCATTGTGTGCATGTATTACATATTTGCACCGTGTATGTCGACGTTTTCAACAGTTGGTCCGCGAATCACCTGTCACCTGTTTTCATGTCCCCAAATAGGTGCGACATACACGCCCGAGGATGCTCTACTGGCGAACGCCAGGGCTGTCCGGGTGGCAGAATATTGGGGGTTTCAATTTTGATGGTGTTCCGGACACGGAAAGTAAGTAAGTAACAGTTGTTCCGGGAATTTTACAACACGATACGAAACATTGCAGGGAAGACTCTCAGAGACAGAATAAGGAATACCAGGATAAGAGAGATATGCGAGGTCGAGGATGTCGTTAGATGGGGAAGGCAACAATGGAGACATTGGTATCATCCAGGCTCCCTTACATTGTGCTGCACGGCCAACCCCAAAGTAGGCGACCCCCAGGCAGACCACCTAAGAGATGGATTAACAGCTGGGAGTCGACCTCGCAAGAGACTAATAATCACCAAACAACAGGCCACTAGGCCTAACATAAGAATAAGATACTTAACAGTGCTTTTTCATTCTAATTACTATATTGCGTTTCTTTAGTCTTTTATCCAGTTTCAGTCCTGCGGATTGGTTTGCAGCAAATTTTTACATCTTGATCTCCATTCTCCGATCGAAGCAGTCTTCTGGAGTAAGCTCCAGGTGTTCCATGTCCCCTCTGATGGTCTCCTCAAGGGACTTCTTCGGCCGTCCTCTCTTTCTTTGTCCTTCCACAGACCAGTTTGTTGCCCTCCTCAGAGCGGAATCCTCGTCCCTTCTCTGCACGTGTCCATACCACCGAAGTCGGTTCTCTCGCGCTTTTAGGTCAATCGGGGCAACTTTCATAGTTCCTCTGATGTGTTCATTTCGGATTTTATCTGATCTAGTTACCCCGAGTCATTCGTACTGTTAATAAAATGTTTCATACGTCTGATGTTTAGTAAGTGAACTCACCTATCATATATCATATGATATTATAAACCAGACTCACATTCCAACCTCTTGTTATTATGCAACGAGCATTTTCCTGTATGTCTGTTTTGTAGAGTGTAGTTTGTTACATACATTATAACTTACACACAACGTGTGTATGTCTGCTTCATATATTAAATAATATAGTTACATGATGTGGCGATACGATGAATCTTCGTAGAAACATCCAAGACTGCAGGTAGCGTTAAGCTGGACTTAGCCGCTAAAAAAGCCGGACTTTTGGGTCACAGGACCGGACGCTAAATAATAAACCTTTTTTGACTAAAAAAAAATCTAGTAAAACACATTTTGTAACAAAGTTTTAATCCGTACCATTTACATATTTTCTTTCGGCAGAAACCTGCTTTAAAAAGTCAATTTCTCTAGCAATTTGAATTGAATGAAAGATGATAGCATGAATCTAATTTATTAATGAATTTATTGTAATTTTTATTGTATTTTTTATTTTATAATTTGTAAAAAATGTGTCATTGTCTTGTTGTTGATGTTGTATGTTGGAATCGATGAAAACCCCGGAACTCCCCTCCAATACTCGAGGTCTCCTCACATTGGAGGGTAGTATGGAAAATTGCAAATATTGTAATTAGTTTTATATGTATGTATTAAATGTAAGATATTAGTTACTAATAAATTTATTTGAATTCTATCATGAAAGTTTTTACAAATTCAACAATTAACATTATTGCAATAGTTTCTGAGTTTAAGCAAAATAAAAAGCCGGACGGGCCGGACGCATTCAAATTTGACCGGACTGTCCGGCTAAAACCGGACGGATAGCAACACTAACTGCAGGTGAAGTAATCCAGTGAAATTAAACTCAATGCAGCTCCGCGGTGGAAAGTTGTGGGGTAGTCTAGATTTTTTTCATTTTATATGTATTTGGGGTGCTGAATCTGAGGTTTGCTAACAAAATTTCGTGACGGAACATGGCGAAAAAAGAGAAAAATGGCGTGTAAGTGGAGTCGGAGACATGGGGGTTTGCTGCAAACCGATCGTAACGATTGAAACTGGAGAAGAAGAATACAGAACAGATTGCACAGTGAATACTAGGATACTGCTATATCTACCTACATATATTTACTTTGGCGTTCACGGCCAACACCCGGCATTCCTCACTCCTCATCATCATGTGTTTTCTATTGTTTAGAGTGTCTTGACTCTGAATCGCGTTGGCGAAATAATAATTATTATGATTGTACATAATATAGACTGCATATCTGTACTGAACCATATGGTCTAATGTTTATTTCACTGCTCGTGCCAAGGATCAACAAATATAGTATTATTGATTGATCAAAATAAACTAAGGTGCTGCACTCCACGACAAAAGCTTTCAGCCGGTAGTAAATGTACGGAGGCTTTCTCGGCCAGTGTCATCAATATTGTTTAATGAGTTTCCATGCAGGAATTCCCTGTAGCATCATTCCCCTAGGTCGAGGTCCCAGAGCAGGCATGGCGAAGATACGGCCCGGTCCGCGTAATTTACTATCAAATCTTCTTATTCTTTCTCAGCCGTTTTAATGCCGTAGGCCTTTCTTTTGACTTTCCGCAGATTCCTATCCTGGGCATGCTGCATCCACTTTCTTTCTGCTATTCGCCTCACACCGTCGGACCATCTCTCCTGAGGTCTTCCTACGCTCCTTTTGCTTGTTCTAGGTTGCCACTAGAGAATCTTTTTGGTCCATCTAGAATCTGAGCTTCTGGCAACAGTGGCAACGTGTCCCGCCCAACTCCATTTTAGGGCAGCTGCTCAAAACAAATAATTGAAATTAATTAATATTAACACTGTAGTACCTACGTGTTTGAGTTCTACTTACATATTTGTGTTTTGATTTTACGTGTTTCGGCTTGTTCGGCCATTCTCAGACACGTGTTAACATTAAATTAATAATGGAGCTCTACAAAATAAATATCCAATCAATTAATAAAACTTGAAATATTGCAACATGTAAACTGTACGGGATAAGAAATGGCCGATCTTTGTGCAATCGTAACATCGTTATTGTACCTACATACGAGTATGTAGGAATGATGAAGAATTCGTATATTGAATATGGATACTGCTGTGTATAGATACTGTTTCGTTAGAACATATCGATCTCAAGGTTACGATTTATTTATAAGTTCTGTTTAAAGACTGGAAGGAAGTAGAAATAAGAGATGTTACGCATGTTGCGTAGCGAGTTTTATTTTGTAATTAATACGGAAGCTATTAAATTCATATATTTTTTACTCTGTTCTTACGTTCATCAACAAAAGTACGAGTAAAACGACTAAATTTCATAACATGCCCCCGTATTTTTCAAGCCCGTTCCAGGTCGATTTATTTGTAATATAAGATCATTCAACTGACCGCAAAATCATTCTTCTTCTTTCGTACGCATACGACCATTATGCAAGAGGTATCATAGCTCGGAGGGCAGACCGGGGTGGGCCAGACTGATGATACAAATGATACACGAAGGTCGCGATCCTCAGGAATGAGGGACCGACTTGGATGATGATGATCATAGCTCGTAGCTTCCATTCAATACCCATTGAGTACATGGTTGGCGCAGTTGGTTGAGGCGGCAGTCTCTCAAGCGGGAGGTGCCAGGTTCAGACTCCGGCGCTGGCGATGTATTCCACAGTTTGCTATACAGGCTTTTAGCCTAGTGCAAGGACTGCAAGGTATGCAGAAAAATATTTGGGTTTGAATATGCAAGCCCAGATCTCTCTCCACTATATGTTCCACAGTCTCGACCTAGCCACATTCACAAAGGGGGTTATCCCTCTCGCCCCATTTATGGAGCAAGTACCACCGTGACCAGTTCGGTTCCTATTTAAGGTCGTCTATTGTTGGCGGGAAGGTCGAACCCTGGCCTACAAATCATCTGTACAAGGCACACACACTATTTTATTATGTTCTTCTCTTCGTGCGTAGTGTACACTGTACCAGATTTTTGTGTACGGACACCCATAATTTAATACGAATCGTACTGGGAGATTCTAGTATAATAAGATAACGTACCTATAATTATGTAGTTAAGTAATGTGATAATGTAGCGTTAATGATTTATTAAAATTGTTGTTTTCTTCCGTCTACCCCCGCTATTCATAACATTGTATCTGCATAATTAATTATTATTTTATTATAATCTACATTACATACTACGTATAACGTAAAGCTGTCGGACTGTCTTAACCCACATTAGATTACGTAGATATTAAACATTTTCTATTATACCTCATGATACCTACCTAGTATTATAATTCATTAATATTTCTTCTTCCCACATTTAATCCCTTCGATATATTTTTAGTATCCCACGCACAATTTTTATTTTCGACTATATTTTGTAGTATTATTGGGGTCAGCTGGCAGAGATCTCAGCACTGAGGTATGCTCGCCCCAGTGAACAAATGTTATAGCTATCTATTACTTGTAATGTTTACTCGTATTTTTAAAGTATGAATTTAAGAACCTGTCACGCATTTCCTAAATGACCCAACATTGTATACGTTTCCTAGGATTTGTGTACATTTCCTAGATTTTATACATATGCGGTACAATATACACTATTGTTAGTTTTGTACGTACTTGAGATAATAGATAATACAATAGTTATAGTGTAATGATGATTAGATATGTGTCTAGTACTGAGTAATGTGTAGTAAGTACTACCATGGTACTACCTATGTGTAGTGTGATTGTTGAAGTTATTTATGAGCTTCTTCCTCTAGTATTAAATCATTGGACAAGATGTTACATCCATATACTAACTTCCTATATAAACAATGTAGGATAGGCAAGGGAATATGTTTTTTATCACTATACTATGAACGCAGTGAATTTATCAAATATTTAAAAGAAGGGCATTCCTCGCCAGCGAGAGATACCTATGGGATGAGATCGTTATAAGGAGAATGCGTGAGAAAAACGTGGAGAGATAGGACGAAGTGATTAGAAAGATGAGTGACCGTAAGACAGGTGAACAAATTGAGACGGTTGCGACATGTAGAGAAGTTGAATTCCATATAATATGTAAGACACAGGGAATGTAACATTCGGGCAATGTAATAGAAAGCATTGTGGTAAGTTGGAACTGCGATAAGCTCGCCCTAGTGAACTGATGTTGTGGTATCTTATCGAGCGATCGAGAGGATCCAGTCACCGCATACCGCCGTGTTTGGTATCTAACGAAAGTGCTTCACGAGTACAACTCATATCTTTTTACAAATTTTGATTCTGGCCATTCTTGGTGGGAGGTGCCATTCGAATGAAGAAATCCAAGCGACTCGGAAAAGCGTGATTGGTATCGTTGTCTTCGTTTTTTATACTTTGTCTTTGACTTAAGTAACATTCACCAATTCCAGTCCATCTATCTGCCGCGGCCGGGAATCGAACCCAGACCTCCAACCCGACAAGCCGGTATTTTACCGCTATGCTATGAAGGCTGCTCGCTGAGTCGAGGTGAAACGTGTATATATTGTACATGGTGAATGTTACTCAAGTGTAAAGTGATCACATAAAGTCAGCCGACGATCAGTCATAAGCCTGATGGAAGGTCCATCCTTTGCTGTGTAACTGTTGAGATATAACTACTTGTTAAGATTATGCATACCGACATTTCAAAAATTTCTTAAAACGGGAGACCTTTATATCTCGACAACCGTTACTAAATATGCTTTGGAACAAAAGAGGGTAGATGCATTGAACGTTTATCTAGGGAATAACCGTAAAAGATTTTTTATATCTTGTATAGATTTCTTAAAAAAAATTACTCAAAACACCTTTGGGTTTTTTTTTTGCGAAAGACGGAAACTCATTTCCCGAAAGTCGCGGAGTAAATTTTTTTTTGTACTGATAATATGCATTAAAATCTAGGGAATAACCGTAAAAGTTTTTTTATAGACGCAAAATTAACCCCAAAAAATGGAAAAAACGCTATTTTTACCATTTTATCATGCGATTGTTCACGCGATTTAGAACCTTAATGCCGTGGGAAATTACTGTGACGTCATTTTTGGTGCCAAGCCCTTAACTTACATACACTCTGTAATACAATTGTTATTAGTTACTTTACTACTAATGTATGGTAGTGTATTTTATCAACGTTGCATTGCCGCACTAGTACTTGACTTGAGGTCGACAACCTGTAGACTTGTAATTGTTTTGGCACCTCAATGTTTGATTGTGTCGACGTGACAGTACTTAAAATCTACTCGTTATCTATACAAAGTATAATTAACCATTATACTATGTGTTATTAATAGAATCTTCTTCATCAGTGATCGACAGACTTGTGTCGGTGTATACGACTTAGGCACATGAGCGTAGCCAGCCTCGGGGCTAGGGGGAGGCAACTAAAACTGAAAAAACATGTATCTAGCATAAAAAACGCGTAAATAGCGGACTTACTACCAGCCATCGGTTGGTTTAGGTGATCACTGTACTCTCGAGAAACGCTCACCGTTCAGACCTTAACATATCGTATTTTTCAGAGTATAGTATACTTTGATAAGTGATGATTTGATCACCTAAACCAACCGATGGCTGGTCGTCCAGCATGCCCATCTTACACTGTCCGTTAGTTGAGAGACTACATTCTTGTTAAAATAATAAATACGTTGTAGGTCGTAGATAGAGAGGTTATTTTAAGTATATTTGTTGTTTTGTTTCTTATTTCTTTAATATGTACTTTATTTATGAGTACATATTGTGTGTTTTTTTTTTGTAAAAAAAGGTTGTAAACACCTTCTATACCTACATACATAATAATCATATTCTCGTATGTATTACATTGATCTAAGATTGTTAGCTATGAATGAACGAATGAAATATAATATCCCCACTATACCACCCCCACCCACACCTACAATAATTCACAGCTAATTGCTCAGCTATTAATAATATCAGTTTACATATAAAGCCTTGACCATTTATGTCACATCAATTCGAATTGATATTAATATCTATCTATCTATATCCTCACGGAACGTCCCTTGCAGGGCAGGCAGAGAGGACAGAGCGCCAGACAGCCCTATCCTTGCACACACTCCCAGCTTCCGTCACATTCATGCATCTGGTTGACTGTAAGATATTGCTTTTGCAATAAGTCCCCCCTTTAGCACCCTACTGTAGTTATTTGTAACTATTAATGAACGTGCAGCAGGTCCTTTAGCCTGGAATGGACTTCCTGTAGATATCAGAGGCAAAAATGTTAACCGTGTTCAAAGGCCTATTAAAAACATATTTGTTTAAGAAATCCTTCCCAACAACATAGAGAGTAGGAACACAGAGCGCCCTTGAGGTGGGAATACCCACAAAACGGCGCTACATAAATAATCCAATTATTGTTTTTCTGCGGTATTCCTACAACAGTATGTAGGAGAATTAAGGATGAATATTGTCGGGCTTACGACCGACCTCGGCTGGCTTAAGTGATCACTTTACACTCGAGAAACATTCGCCATTTCAGTTCACCCCGGCTGGGATTCGAACCCAGACCTTCGTCTCGTATAGTAGGGATCATATCCTCTACGCCACGAGGAGCGATGGCTATGTTGTCGAATTTCGTATATACATTAAGTACCTATGTATTGTTGTCATTCTTACTGTTGAAGGGAGGGTGGTATATTTTTCTGGCTATAATAAAGATTTATTTATTATTATGTACATTTATTATTAGAACAATATTACCTCTGAGAGCTCTCAGGTATAAAAATGATATTTAATCATACATGCGATTCAGTCACTCAATCAGTCAGTCTGAAGTACTAATATGATAATATTATATTTACTTACCCGATTTAATTTAATTAATGTGATATTATAATGAGTAACGAGGCGTGAACAAGTTGAAGTATAAGCAAAGCTAGACTCGCTGACGATATTATTGTAATATTATTGCAAGTGCGCCCGTGCGGAACTGACGCCAGCGCTATCACGCAGGAACTAACGTCTAACCGCGTGTCTCGGTTGTTTTTGGTCTACGAGAAAATCTTATACATATAATAAAAATGGATGTACGTATATGGGTATGTATGTGTGTATGTTTGTTCCACCATAACTCTGGAACGCTTGGAGCAATTTCGACCAAACTTGGTATACACATACCTTGCTATCTGGAAACGAATACTGTGCGGTAGAAACTTCTGTAAATCCAGAACCTTCTGAGAAATTTTGCTGATGAGAGGATCCGAGGGTTGTATGGGGCTGTGTGTGGTGTCGTATGAAAGGGCATTGGAAAAGAAATTCAGATCGCAAGTTAAATTTTGTCCAGCTCAAGCCATCGGGAGACACTCAGTGATCGAGAGGATCCGGTCACCGCATACCACCGTGTTTGGTGTCTCATGATAGATCTTCACGAGCAGAACACAGATCTTTTGTCAAATTTTGAATCGGGCAAGTATTAGTGGGAGGCTCTATCAGAACGAAGGAATCAACTGCTCAGAGAATTACGTAGAATCTTCTAGAAGGCTCTGGAAACATGTCGAACTTTGTAGAACCTTCTAGAAAATTGTAGAGGTTAATCGAACATTGCAGAACCTTCTAGAAAGTTGTGGAAGTTAATCGAAAATTGCGGAACCTTCTAGAAAGTTGTGGAAGTTAATCGAAAATTGCGGAACCTTCTAGAAAGTTGTGACAATTCGAATCTTCTGGAAGGCTGTGGAAATGAAACGAGCTTTCTAGAACCATCTGGAAATTTATCGAACACTGTAGAACCTTCTAGAAACTTCTGAGAATGAATAGAATTCGAACCATCTGGAAGGTGAAACGAACTCAGTAGAACCTTGAAGAAAGTTGTGCAGATTAAACATTGCTGGATGTATGTGTATGTCATACTGTCGATTTACTTCACCTTTCAGATTTGCCGTTACGAAGTACGGGTAACTCAGCTAGTAATTATTAATTCATAATGATTTTGCGTTATGAAATGTTGTAAAATAGACGTGAAACTGGAATTTGAATGGATTTACTATTGGATCCTGAAGATGTCTCCGGAATGAGAGTCGAAATTTTGACGATACACACGTTTCACGTAAAAAAACTTTTACATCCTGCAGATTCGCCCGAGCCCCAGTTTTCGATCCTACAGTTTGTTTCCATTGATCCTAGAAATATGTACATGTTAATGAATACCATCTTGGCTATTTTTTCTTCAGAGGTGGTATTGAAAATTATGCAACCTCGTCAGCACTTTCCGACTAAATTCATATTTTAGACAAAATTAAAAATATAACTTGTTACGTTTAAAATACCATGTTCTTCTTCTTCCGCATCCACTCAGATCCATTGTTGGAAATAGGCCTCCCCTTTGGTCCTCCACAGCTTCCTGTCTTAGGCACACTCCCGACGCTTCTTTGGCTTGTTCTTGGCCGCCATTCTATTATCTTCTTGGTCCAGGCACCTGGCAATATGACCAGCCATATTGCCATATACCATGTTATTAACAATAAATTTTTAGTAAACGATAAATTAATTTGCCTATTGATAATTTATGTTTTGGTCGGATTAAAAGATACAAATTATAATTCGCTTGTTCATTATTATCTTATGTTCTGTGAACGTACAGACTTCTGCTTGTCTTGTCGGCCACTAAGCAGAAAATTAATGCTGGAATATAACGTTTAATGGGTAGAGATTTGTTTGCGTTATTTCATAATACCATGGACGTACGTAATATGAATTAATGTCGTAAGAAAAGAGACGAAACGTCTAGACATTCGTGCCAAGATAATGTAGAACATTTTTTCTACCCAATTAATATTAGATGTGTCAAGAAAAATTTGTGTTAGACAAAATATAATTAGTTCCCAATAAGTCTAATTATAAAAATAAAAAGGGACAAAAAGAGAGGAGTAGGTCGGCCACAACAGAAAAGATGGGCCGACGATATTATCCCAGTCGCGGGTAGAAGATGGACTCGCAAAGCTCAAGATAGAGGAAAACGGAAGAGGCCTATATCCAGCAGTGGAGAGATGGCTGAAGGAAGAAGAAGTCTAATTAGTACACTATGAGTACAGATATCCAATTTCGTGTCCAAAATTCTTTGTATCATATCTTCAGAAATGTAAAAAATTCGCCCATCCCGCCCATTCACGAGTTATGTTGAAGACAATTTGTTGGAATATTATTTAGCCATAAATCGATCCGACTTCAGAACTTACACTTTGAGACTAGCATCGGATTAGATCAACTCTCAGATCAAATGTGCGTAAAAAAAAACTTCGGGAAAAACCATGGGAACGACCCTGAAACGAGTCGAGATCGAGGCATGTTGAATGTTAGGAATGATTTGGAATCTGTTGCTAGACTGGGTAAGGTTTGGAAATTTTAATTCAAATGTTCTGTATTGTACTGCTTACTTACTTTTGATGAGTAAACGACTTCGTCATAATTCCTTCTGAAAAAAGAACAAAACTTCAAAGACTTTCTGTTTCTAGCGGCAGATTCATAATCAGTCCCAAATTCCGGTGACTTTGTCCATCGAACTCTACCTTGGCCTCTACTGCGGGCTTTTACCCAAAAGAAGCAAACATTTTGACCTAGTGGCATGCTCTTCCACCCAGGTCGCTAGTAATTAAAAAGATTCCCCCATAAATTCCTTTTTTACGAATTTTTATATCCGCAATTAAGATTTATTGTGTAATTGTTTTATTTCCTACTTTCGCTTTCTTCTTTTATTTCCTTCGATTTAATTACCCGACCGCTGATGACGCCTGCTAAATTTCCTCTCAGTAGCAGGGAACTCCACTTAATATATTAATTACTTAGTCGACACTATTTTGCTTTTCATTTTACTGTCTTTATTGTGTACAGTGCACAATTCGTTATCTGAAACTTTTGATTCTTTCATTTTATTTTTTTTATCGTTTGCACAATCCCAAAGAAGAGGCCTATATCCAGCAGTGGTGAGATGGCTGAAGGAAGAAGAAGAATACTGAATTGTTTCACCAGTACATTATTCGTTTTTTTTATACCCTCGTTTGTTGATGATCAGTTATTAGGATTTCTCAAGTCTTCCATTTAATACAGTCCTCTTCTTCACCCTGCAGTCGTCCACTCTTGGAGGAAGTAGGCCTGCTTCATCCCTTTCCATGCCAAATGATCTAGGGGTGTTTTCATCCACGCTATCCCGGTATCCTTCGTAATATCATCCCTCAATCGAAGCTGGGGTCGTCCGAGGTTTCTCCTAGTAGTTCTAAGACTCCAGCACGGGAGACTTTTCATCTATCTGAGTTGCATACGTTATGGTAAAGAATCTCAATTTTCCCCAAGTCCCTCCAAACCCAGTTAGTTCATACGATGATGTTACGCTCTTCTTACATTTTCATTATTTACTCACATTCATTCCTTCATATTTCGAGACCCAGACTGACGAGCACCTCCTCGTATGTCGATACATGCCAGTGAGGTGCGATGCGAGGGACCTGATAATGGTCACTGACAATGCCGTTATGGCTGCTAATTTCTGGAGCGGGGTGGCCTAGTGGGGAGAAGATCGGACCCAGAAATGAATGAATAAATGTGTCTTTTGTGCATTTAGGTCCAGAATAACTTGATCAGTTTAATATAATGTTGGCCCTAATTAACCTGGAAATGAACTCTGGAGGAATTCGTATGTTTTCGTGTTTAAATAAATAATTTCGGGAAAATGTTTGTTTATCGTGCAGTGGTGTTGTTATTATTTTGGACATTTTCTTTATGTGACGCGTCGTCTGCCAGTTGGCCGCGTGCCAGCAACCGCCTCTGGTCTTTCGTCTTCGCCTCTTTCATCCAATGCAATATATTACATACTGTCTTGGTAATATGTCCTTAGTATATAGCAACACGTTATATTAATACCATATCTTGTATTGTCTTTTAGCAGATTGTTGCATGTGGAGCATAAGTACGTATCGTAGGCAAAATAATTACTCTGAAACCTTTCTCATTCCATTCATTAGTGATAGATTAATTAGGCGAGATTATTGAGAAAATAGTTGAGGGGGCATTGCACTGAGCAAAAATCGTTCTATTTTTTTCTATTTTGTATGAGATAGATCTTTTTTGTCATCCTGTCATCTTTCATTCTCTCAACATGCCCAAACCATCTTAGTTTATCACTTTCATTCTTGTCACAACACCAGTCTTGCAGTCAATCATTTCCCTAATAACCTTATTCCTTATCTTATCTCTCAGCGTTTTCCCGCACGTTCTTCTTAACGACCTCATTTCTACCGCATTTAACCCTGATTCGTCCTTCTTCATCCACGTCAAAGTCTCACTAGCATACAGTTACAAGTTTCACAAATAAAATATACGCTTGACAATACACGCCTAGCACAAGTTCGCCGATCTGATTTTGTGAGGCACGAAATATTTAGATAATTTCTATGCAATATCGTTTCATTCATCGAAATAAACCAAAGGTGAAGACTCTTAAGGTCCATTCGTGTCTTCTACGATTCCGTCCACTGTCCTTACGAATCTAGACCGTGGTTGAGCCAGATGGTTCTTGGACAGCCACGATTCCTTATTTATGTCACTTCTTTTATCCATGTATATTTACTTGTAAGCCTTTCATAAATTATTCTCTCCAACGTGTCTAAACCATCTCAGCTTTGTCATTTGCATTCCACCTGCAGTGTTTAAGGGCTTGGTACCAAGAATGACGGCACAAGTCATTTCCCACGGCATTAAGGATCAAAATCGCGTGAACAATCGCATGATAAAATTCTAAAAATTGCGTTTTTTCCGTTTTTTGGGGTTAATTTTGCGTCTATCAAAAAACTTTTACGGCTATTCCCTAAATTTTAATGCACATCATCAGTACAAAAAAAATTCACTCCGCGACTTTCGGGAAACGAGTTTCCGTCTTTCGGAAAAAGATCAGATGTATTTTTCAAAAATGTTTTTGAGAAACCTATACAACAAATATATAAAATCTTTTACGGTTATTCCCTAGATAAAGGTTCAATGCATTTACCCTATTTTGTTCCAAAGCGTATTTAGTAACGGTTGTCGAGATATGAGGTCTCGTGTTTTTAGAAATTTTTGAAATGTCGAAATGCATACTCTTAAAAAAATATGGTTGTTATGTGTTATTCCGGCACTGTATAGTATTGTTGCATGGTTTGTTGATTATTGTCACAATGCATGTGTGAATGGTAACAATAATAGATTATTGCTAACCTGCTATGCTATAATTAGGTGCCGTGCGAGCGTCTATTATTTTACTGGGTCAATCGGATGGTCATCGTATCAACCGCTCGAGGTCATTGCGATCCGTGACCTGTGTCGTAAACTAATTGAACGTACGATGGCGAGCGAATTAACGACACTGTTCTAAATTAGATATCCGTAACTAATACTGTAAACGAAGGCGTTTTTCTTTCAATATAATATCAGACATTACTTTTGATCATTATTCATTAGATTGTATTTATATGGACGAGATTGTGACGAGACCTTATGGAATAAATCGCAGCCTAGCCATAATAGACGTGGTCGGTAGCCTGGTTGGTAGCGCGCGCGACTGTTAATCCAGTGGGCGCGGGTTCGATCCCCGATGCCGACCTACTTCACAAAGAAAAAACTTTTTAACCTTCTTCAGCCCTCCTTCCTCCACTGCTAGACTTAGGCCTCTGCCTCTTCCATCCCCTTCTACTCGTCTCTGTTCTTCCCACTTCGCGTCCAGGTTCTTCCGGCTTGTTGGACAATGTCGTCAGACCACCTGTTGGGAGTTCTTCCAATTTCCAATACTTCTATTTTCGTTTTTGAAGTAAATAATTCTGTATGATTTGTTATATGTCTAGTTTTATATATGTATTCTTAATAAATTTTGAATGAATATATTTTCTAATTGTTTTTTATCTTTTTTTTTTCAGGTGAGGTTCTACTTTCAGCCATATTCAACAAATTTAACATTATGTACGGAATGACACAGTGAGTAAAAATATCATAAAATTTATTTATAAATGACGGTATGTGACGTGTTTTTTGTCACAATCTTTCCTGTCTTATCTGCCCATTGATCGTTTAAGTTTTTTCTTATTTCTTTATTGTATAGCCAACATCACGCCTATATATTTAACATTTGTTATGTCAAAGTGTAAAAAAAAGTCAAAAGCTCAGAGTGAATTGCTTGTCAGAGACTTAATTCTAGATTTCTATAGATAGGTATTTCACCCATTAAGCCATTAATTTCGATGATGCCACCCATGCCGTATTTAATTACTTATTTTTACCTATCGTTTGAGTTACATTTCGTTTGCGCCGGGCCTGGGTTTTTTTGAGGCATTCTCCTTTAACACAAATAAAAATAATGATGGATAACAAAAGTCAAAGTCAGATTATTGTTGAGTCAGATTTATAGTAATTATTATAGAACAAGAAGTCATATAAGTAAAATAATGATAAAAGACAACACATTAACAGAAGTAACTGATTGAACCCAAATGTAAGATTCTGTATATGTGCTTAGATTCGGTGTTGTTGGAATTTCTCTGGTAAACTTGTTCAAAATTAGCTCTATATACTTGAAGTGGAGAAACTCCAAAAAACGGCACATTATAAGTTGTCTATTGAATATTTTATTTTTTTATACATTTTAAATTCGTCATGGCCGTATAGCAAACTGCAGCTCTAAAATCGCTCTCATTGTCTCTCTCACAAATTGATTTTTTATATGGCAACCAATGCCCAGGATCCACCTGTCTGAAAGAAGAATTAAGTCCAATTAGAAACATTGTTTCACTTCACTAGTTGGTTGTCGAATAAAACAAATACTTTAATTTGATATTAGTAGGTACACGATATCATAAGGGATAACAAGAACATTGAATATATATATATATATTCCTCAACAGCATATATATATATATCTCTCGGGCATAAGATCAAATTAGGGAAGGAGAATCAGACGGCAGAAAAACCCAGAAGAGTTGGACTAGGTTGGGCACTGGGCAGCCTTTGGAAAATTAGAGCATGTCCTGAAAAATAAAGACATTCTCATAAATTTCAAAAGAAAAATGTTTGAAGCATGTATCCTCTTGAAATGTCAAAAGCGGCCTATAAGGATGATGCTAATGAGAAAACACCAGTGTTTGAGTGGTTTTTCCAATTCATAAGATCCAATAGGAAAGTTTCAATGTCAATTAATGAAAAATCTCGATGAAAGTGTTAAAAAATTGTTGAAATCTTCCTAAAATATCGACTCTGATTCATTAAAGAAGGCGTGAAGCTGACCTGGAGTAACTTGGAATTCAGTTGGGTGAATTTTAAAAAAGATCGAGAGATAACAGTGTGACTGCCTAAATTCGTGCTTCTATTTTTTACTACCGAAGAATTAGAAGGTCCCTTGGGAGTATGCTTAGCTTTGAAAAAAGAGTTCCAAAATTATCCAAATTTGGTTTGTAGCGCGTTTTTAATATTCCAAGTGTTTCTGTGCTCGTTTTATAGAACACGAAGCAAAAAAAATTAAAGCAACGCGGTTTTGACGAGAGCCACGAAAAAACCGACGAGCACACGAGACAAAGGTCACTAAAAAAATCCACAAAAGCCGAATGGAACTTTATTTAGCAACGATTTTTGGCTCACTGACTCAGAAATGATGGGTCTATATACTCCTAATGTTAAAAGGCGCTACTTAAAAAACTCCACAACATAAGTTCGGTTATTTAATTAACTTAGTTCATTATTTTAAACCACTATAAATGTTTGATATTTTGCATTGTTTGATTCTTTATTTTATTATTGTGAATATTCAGTACTTACTTAAATTATATTATTTTTAATAATTTGGAATATTTGGTATATATTATATTATCTTATATAAGTTATTATTATTAATTATTGCAAATACCTTATAGTACAATAATATCGTATTTTCGCGGAGAAAAAACTATAGACATTTTTTTCTCCATCATACTTTACGTATTTGGGTACGCTGAATCCGAATTTCAACTTTGCCACCTCGTAAATGTGATGCGTTCTGAGATATCTCAGAAAGAAAGAGAAAAAAATGCTTTTTTCACATACTTTGACTCATAATTCAAAAAGTATTCATTTTAGAGAAAAGAAGCTCAGGACAAGAATAAACTTCACCAAATTTCCTACAAAATGACATATAAATCTTTTTTGTGGCGTAAACCGTTAAGGCATCAGAGCGAGCTAAAATAGGGCGTAATTTTCACCCTACAGTCAAAAATTATATATGTTTGTAATTTTTCGCTCATAACTCAGAACCTTCAAACTTTTGAGCAAAAATATCTAAGAGAAAAATAAAGTGCATATTTTTTTCTTTAATTTATGCTACCAGTGTTTCGTCGACGGACAAACAGTCTAGGCGCTAGAGCGCATTGAAGTTTAGTATAGTACATTAGAAGCAGTTTTGACTATTATTTAAACTGATATATAACGATCAAAAAATACTTAATTGTAGGCAGTGCACTTGAATATATAAGAACAAAGGCTGTTATATTTATATTTTAAGGTTTGCCACCACTTAATAGTGCTACGTTTATAGAAATGTCAGAATAACTCAGAAACAATAGCTATTTCTTTGTTTTTTTGTCCATATTTTAAAAATTTAAAACTTTAAAGGAATTATTTTGTTGAAAAAGTAAACTACATTTAAATATCTATGAATCACTTTTACATTTTTTTTAATCAGATGAACCATTCAAGAGCCAGAGCGCTTTAAAATTGAATCAAAATGGAAAAATCGTCCAATTACTGTACTTTCTTTGATTTCTCGCCTACGGATGAAAAGGTACGTACTTTTAATGAAAAAAATATAAAAGAAAATTAAATTTTCTACAAATTATCTCTCTTAATATTTTTCACTCAGACGAACGGGTTCGGAGTTATAAAGCATCAAAATTTGTTGTAGTATATCAGAGAGAACGATATTTATGTACGTCGTACTAATATCTCTATTTGATTTTGAATTGTGAATCTTGATGCGCTATAACTCCGAACCTGTACGTCTGAGTGAAAAAACTCAAGAGACATAAATTGTAGAAAATTTAATTTTCTTTTAAAATTTTTTCATTAAAAGTACGTACCTTCTCACCCGTAGGCGAGAAACCAAAGAAAGTACAGTAATTGGACGATTTTTCCATTTTGATTTAATTTTAAAGCGCTCTGGCTCTTGAATGGTTCATCTGATTAAAAAAAAATGTAAAAGTGATTCATAGATAATTAAATGAAGTTTACTCTTTCAATAAAATAATTCCTTTAAAGTTTTAAATTTTTAAAATATGGACAAAAAAACAAAGAAATAGCTATTGTTTCTGAGTTATTCTGACATTTCTATAAACGCAGCACTATTAAGTGGTGGCAAACCTTAAAATATAAATATAACAGCCTTTGTTCTTATATATTCAAGTGCGCTGCCTACAATTAAGTATTTTTTGATCGTTATATATCAGTTTAAATAATAGTCAAAACTGCTTCTAATGTACTATACTAAACTTCAATGCGCTCTAGCGCCTAGACTGTTTGTCCGTCGACGAAACACTAGTAGCATAAATTAAAGAAAAAAATATGCACTTTATTTTTCTCTTAGATATTTTTGCTCAAAAGTTTGAAGGTTCTGAGTTATGAGCGAAAAATTACAAACATATATAATTTTTGACTGTAGGGTGAAAATTACGCCCTATTTTAGCTCGCTCTGATGCCTTAACGGTTTAAGCCACAAAAAAGATTTATATGTCATTTTATAGGAAATTTGGTGAAGTTTATTCTTGTCCTGAGCTTTTTTTCTCTAAAATGAATACTTTTTGAATTATCAGTCAAAGTATGTAAAAAAAACATTTTTTTCTCTTTCTTTCTGAGATATCTCAGAACGCATCACATTTACGAGGTGGCAAAGTTGAAATTCGGATTCAGCGTACCCAAATACGTAAAGTATGATGGAGAAAAAAATGTCTATAGTTTTTTCCTAGAAATGCCATTAAATTTCCTCTCCTTACTGCACTATTAGTATATTACATTATTTTATTGTTTGATTTGTTTAGATTTTTTTTATTTTTGCTGTTTTAAAATGATTGAGAGGACCAGCTTAATGTAATTTCCGAAATTATTTCTTTTTAAACCTATATTTGTGGAAATTTAGGTAGTTTTATATGGATAAAACGAAAGTTTTGGTATTGGATTTTTATTTGTGGATTGTGTAGAATGTGTTGTTAGTGATTGTCGTTTTGTATTTCTGTTAAAGGCTTCGGCCGTTTATGAATGAATAAATAAATAAATAAATAAAATTTTTGGGTACCCTCTCGTATTCCCGATAATACTGAAGATAAACGATATAATATGGAATGTCAATACAAGTAATCCCTAAAAGTGAAACAGTGTTTGTCTCTTACTCTCCAAGATAAGTTACATAAACCATTTCTCCTGATGTCATCGAGAACAGCGCAGCCACAACCACCAGGACCATGTGGAACACAGACAATCTCCAGATTTGCATCTTTGATTTGCTTCAAACTAAAAGACAACAATTGTATAGTGAAAATACATGCCGTAGTAACTGAATGTGCGAGTAATTGCGATGGGAAATGGAAGATTACTCAGCTACCTAATGCTAAAGATATCATCCTAAGACTTAACAACGTGGATACATAACAATATTATTATGTTTAGTGACTCAATGTAGCGGTTAAAATATAGATTTTTGTATATTTTCTCCATAAACCTCCAAAGTTACCTCTGAAATCTACTGAAATGATTATGTGTAAGTTTTTTTTTTATTGGGATAATATAATATACAAATTATTGGTATAACCCAACATGGATATATGTAAGCACATATTATATTATTATTTGTAGCTCCCCAGTCAGCAGGTGTAAACCGCTGGTATGAGGGGAGTTATTCTTATAGTTTGTCAGATGTAATGGTGTAATTTGGTTGATAAAATGTTTTGAGGTAAGACACATTTGCCCAATCCCACCAACTTTTACCTAGGAAGGAGAGCCCTAAGAAATTTCCATACAAAAACAGGGATAATATTCTATTTATTGAATAAAGAACATCAGAGTGACCCACCACCCAAGCACACTCACCTACGTTAGGTGCCTAAATATCTCCGCCCATAGTAGGTGAGTTGCATGTTGCATTTCATATGGATTTTGGCTGTGGTGGTGGGGCACTCTGATGTTCTTTATTCAATAAATAGAATATTATCCCTGTTTTTGTATGGAAATTTCTTTGGGCTCTCCTTCCTATGTAAAAGTTGGTGGGATTGGGCAATTGATTCTTGTAGATATTTTTTTTGATATACAGTTTACACAATAAATCAAAATAAATTTTGTCGTTTACGTTTGTCGTATTTTGAGTTTACACTTCCGTACAAAATTAGAAAAAAATGAAGCTATAATGATAATAAAACGTAGAGTATATCACCCCTTAAGGTAATTTTTAACTGTTTGAAAATAGAAAAGAAACATTAAAAGAATATATATATCATATCTTACCTTACAGTTAACTGTTGACTTGTGTGGTGACGGGATGTTTGCTGACTTGTTGCAATTTCTCATTTCTTTTATACTATGTGCTCTCCTCGCTAATTAGTTCATTTCAGTGTTTCTACTTAATCACATTTGTCACCTTTGATTAGATGATTAAAAATATTATGTTCGGCGAGGGCATATCAAATTGATTTCATAAAATAACCTATTTAGTTACATCACATAGATTTATTTGCGGGCTGAAGCGATAACAATCCAGAACGATATGTTATATATTTTTTTTTATTTTCTAAAATAATAAAGTTAATTAAAATAAAATTGATTTTATGCTCTTATAAAAAATATATACGAGGGCGGAGTGAAGTTCTCGGCCTAAAGGCAGGTCCAGACGCTATGTTTTGTACAACTTTTTGTCTGCGCAGTCTTAAGACGGAATGAAAACGGTGCAATTAATAGAGCGTCCACACGGTGCAGTGATGTCCGTATTTTCACTCAGTTTTGTGGATACCGTCATGGAGAAGGTACTGCTGTGGTCAATTTTAGCCTGACGAATTGAAACTGAGGAACAAAATGAATCGGAAAACGGTGCTACCGTCCACATGCACCGACTCGTCTGAACAGGTCACAGATATTTATGCTCTTTTGATCAGTTATCGCTGCAACTGTACAGTCTTGGCGCGGGATTCAAAATTGCACAGTTTTCCAGTCTACACGAAACCTTTTATCTGCGACGTTTTGAACTGTGCAGACTAAAGGTTGTGCAAAACATAGCGTCTGGACCGGCCTTTAAGACGGAAGCAGCATTGTTGTATGTTACCAAACATTTTTTTGATTATATATTCTCTTATAAAAAAAAATATAAACTCGTATGAGTTCCATTCGTGAAGCACTTTCATGAGACACCATCAAACAAGATAGTGTGTGGTGACTCGATCCTCTCGATCGTTCGGTGTCTCCCTATGGCTTCAGGTGGACAAACTTTCAATCAGTTTTTTTTTTCAATTTCGTTCGCAGGAGTCAAAACTGGTCAATAAGAGACAGTTTTTTTTTTACCTGGACAGTTAAAGTCAGTTTTGTTTCAAAAAATTGTCAGTTTTTTAGGATCTGGCACTCAATGACTCAAAAATTTTCACATCAGACACCTAAAAACTATTAAACATAACTGCAGCGCTAATTATGCATATTATTGTTAATTATATTCTTTATATTTTTACTTAAAGACAATAAACCAGATCTGTATTACGAACTTCTTAATTTCCCAAAAAAAAAACGACTACTTTATCATTTTTTATGCCATATCAATATCAGAATGTTCTCCTTGAACTGAATATGCTCTATACTGGGGGCCCGGCTTTATTACATGCCAGCTTGAGAGTCAGTCCACCACTGATCATAGTCATAGGGGCCCCATTGTCCCAAAGTGCCCAGGGCCTTCGATAAGTTAAAGATAGCCCTGATGGTGAAGATGACGTATTTTGTTGTGTGTGGTATTTTCCGAATATTTTTTTATTCAAGCAATTTCCAAATATTGTAATTCTAAAACAGCCAATCTGTAGTCCATACTTTCATCTATCACTGTCTGCGGTTTCACGATGAGTCTCTCAGTATTGGCTGAGAACAATTCAGGACGCCGAAGCCGGATGACAGTTCATGGTGGTCGTGAAATTTTAGTATGTTGTATAGGACGATACGATAATGAAGAATCCAGAATTGTACAATCCCCCCTCGCTACCTTGATACATATTTAAAAAATCGACACTTTTTTATATTTTGCAATAGAAATTCGTTGTTTCGCATTTTTCAGCAAAAATAGTTATTTGCTGATTCATAAAATTTTCTACAAGTAAACAGCAGCGGAGCTGTCAAGCTCAAGAAAAAAAAAACTGCATATCTCATGGACCATCGTTGAAACGTCCAACAAAACAAACATGTATTTAGTTAAATAACTTCCATATGACGGGTTCATTGCTGTCTACAAAGTCTTCGAGAAGCCACAATTTCAGAGAGCCATAGGGCCCGGACAATTCAGGGAAATAATAATAATATCGTGCATATTATTATAAACAATAGTGGGGCAATAAAACGCATTACTTTTTATTTATATTGTACATTTCTTGTGAACAATAAATAAATATTGGATAATAAATAAATAAAATATACAATAAAAATATTCATTATTTTTTACGAGCAGGAGCAGGAATAGGAATACAATTCTCTGGGCAGAACCTGGAACAAAAATAAAGACAAATTTTAAAGGGTTAGCACCAATAATGACGTCAGTCTTTTCACACAATCGTGTGATAATCGCATGATAAAATGGTAAAAATAGCGTTTTTTCCATTTTTTGGGGTTAATTTTGTGTCTATCAAAAAAACTTTTACGGTTATTCCTTAGATTTTAATGCATATTATCAGTATAAAAAATTATTACTCCGCGACTTTCGGGAAACGAGTATCCGTCTTTTGGAAAAAAGATCAGAGGTGTTTTTCAATTTTTTTTTGAGAAATCTATACGAGATATAAAAAATCCTTTACGGTTATTCCCTGGCCTAGATAAAGGTTCAATGCATCTACCCTATTTTGTTCCAAAGCATATTTAGTAACGGTTGTCGAGATATAAGGTCTCCCGTTTTTAGAAGTTTTTGAAATGTCAGTATGCAAGGTAAAAAATCCAACAGGATTAGCAACAAAATATTATGTCAAATACATACCTTGTAAAAAAAAGGAATAAAAATAAAGATCTGTTTTTGAAAGATTTGTGCGGACTGATAATGCGAGGGGGTCTGACGTGGCATTTGAAGAAGAAAAAAAAATAGTTTACCGTAAGAATATTGGTATAATAACATGAGAAGACAGGCAAGTCTGGGGACCTGTCCTCTCTGCCTACAGCTAGTTATTTGGAAAAACAACATGGGAATGTCAATTCTATTCTATTCTATACCCTCACGCCACCTCCCTTGCGGGGTAGGCAGAGAGAACGGATCGCCAGACTTTCCTATCCTGACACACACTTCGGGCTTCCGTCACATTCATGCAATTCCTCATACATACTCTCCGGTTACTTTTACTCAAAACACGTCCGTCCTTGAGTATCTGGTCAACATGGTCCAGCCATGTGGTTCTTGGACGGCCGCGTTTCCTTACACCTCCTCTTTCACCCAGGTAAATTTTCTTCGTCATTCTTTCATCGTTCATTCTCTCCACATGACCCAACCATCTCAACTTGTTCACTTTCATTTTATTCACAACATCCTTTTTACATTCACTCAACTCTCTAATCATTTCGTTCCTTATTCTATCTCTCAATGTTTTTCCACACATTCTTCTCAACGATCTCATCTCGACCGCATTTATACTTGATTCATCCTTCTTCAGCCATGTCCATGTCTCACTTGCATACATCAGTGTTGGTACCAGGATGGCGTTGTGCACCAACAACTTTGCCTTTGTCGATACGTTGCGACTTTTCATTATTGGCCCAATTGCCCCATTCACCCTGGTACCTGCTAACTTTCTTCTTTCAATGTCACTTTCACACCGACCATCTTTTGTAAACAAGCTTCCCAGATACACATACTCATCGACTTGCTCCAAGCATTCATTACCAACTTTAATCGCACAGTTCATCCTTATCTCATCTCTTTCAAATACCATTACTTTCGTCTTGTTGACATTCATCCTCATCCCATTTCTTTCGCAGCTACCATGCACACAGGATATAATTTCCTGTAACTCACTTTCGCTTTCAGCCATTAGTACCAAATCGTCCGCAAACATCAACGCACATACCCTCACTCCATTCAGGTCCACACCAACATCCATTTCTTTCAACGGACGCATACAGTTGTCGAAGAACAGATTGAACAACCAAGGAGACATGACACAGCCTTGTTTTACTCCTTTTGTGAGGGTAAACCACCGTGAGAACGCACCGTTCACCCTGACACACGCAGAGCTCTCCGTATACAGCGATGCAAGTGCACGAACCAATTGGCTGCCCACCCCGTAGTCCGACAATACACGCCACATTCTTTCACGATCCACGCGATCATATGCTTTCTCCAGATCTACGAACGCACAGAACAACTTCTGGTGTTTATCCAAAAATTTCTCCGAGACCATTCGCAGGGAGAAGATCTGATCGGCGCACCCTCTTCCACTTAGAAATGCACCTTGAGCATCCCATACCTTACATTCCGTAATCTTTCTCACTCTTTCAATCAATACTTTCGCGTACAGTTTGCCCACAGAACTCAACAGGCTGATGGCCCGGTAACTACCACATTCCATCTTTGGGCCTTTCCCTTTATATAGAGGACATATGACAGCCCTCCTCCAGTCTTCCGGAGTGTAGCCATCCCTCCAACACAGGTTGAAAAGCTCCCAGCACCACTTGAGAGCACTCGGACCACCGTGCCTGATAAATTCCGTCGCTACACAGTCATATCCTGCAGCCTTACCATTCTTTGCCTTTTTTAGCGCATTCCCAATCTCGCTCATACTAATTTCATCGCTACCATCCTCACTTACAACTAAATTCGCTGCTCCGCTAGTCTGGTTCATACCGGCATTACTTTCAAACAACTCTTCAAAGTATTCCTTCCATCTTTCAACCACCTCTTCACCATTCATCACCAAGTTGCCGCTCTTGTCTTTAATACAGTTCATACCATTCGTCTCGCATCCAGACCTTTTCTTTTTCACTTCCTTCCAAAATAATTTCAAATTTCCTTCCGCACTCGCCGACAATTTCTCACATTCTTGCTCTTCGAGCATAACTTTTTTCCTACGTACGATATCTCTTACCTCCTTCTTACAATCCTTGTATATTTCAACCATCCTTCCTCTTCGTATGTCATCCGTACCCTTCGTACTCACGACATTCTTCCATGCATTCTTCTTCTTTAACACAACATCTTTCACCTCATCATCCCACCAGGCATCACCTTTCTTTTTCCCTATCACCGCCTCACCGCATGATTCTTTTGCACTCTCTACCAACACCCCTTTCAACATACTCCACCGTTCATCTACTGTCTTCTCACTTTCATTGTACACTTTCAACCTATCATCCACCCTCCTTTCAAACTCATCTCTCACATTCGCATCACTCAGTTTTTCGACTCTGATTCTCCTGGAGGGCTCACACTTTTGTGTCTTCGACCGCCATCCAGAGAACAGATCAATCCTTGACACTACAAGGAAGTGATCAGTCTCCAGCTCGGCGCCTCGAAACACCCGAGTATCTATGGTAGCCTTCCGGAGACACGAGTCCACACACACAAAATCTATCATCGACCGTTCAATCTTTCGACCTTTGCTCTTTCTTTCCCACGTATACAGGTGAATCTTCTTATGTGCAAAAAACGTGTTAGACACAAAGAGATCCAACTCCGAACATACTTCTAACAACCGCTTGCCATTGTCATTCACTCTTGCGTCACCATGCGCTCCCAGCACCCTCTCAAAGTTTAATCTCCTAACACCTACCCAGCCATTCAAATCACCTGCCAGAATAATCCTTTCATTTTCTGTCTTTTCATTGGCTACCTCTCTCACAGCATCCCAGAACCCATCCTTTTCCGTGTCTAAGGCATCGTTCCCGGGCCCGTACCCCACAATGAGGAACAGCCTAGTTAGGCCCACCTTAAAACGTATCCAGAGGAGTCTGGGACTTACACACTTATACGTCTTCATACATTATCTCATTCTTTCCGAAAGCACTGCCCCTACACCCTGGCACGCCTGCTGTGATTTCGGCACTCCTGACCACAGCACAAGCTTTCCGTTAATCTCTTTATCTCCATGATTTTTCATCTTTGTTTCACTCAAGCATACCACATCCAAACATTTTTCCTTCATCACATCCGTCACCTCATTCATTTTTTTTATCATCCTTCCCCTTACATTCCACACACCTATCCGGCACTCCGTTTTCCTCTTCGCGCCATCACCGCCGTGGTGGGTGGCGAGCCTCACCATTAGGCCTTACTAACACTAGTCTACATATAATATATACAACAAAGCACCCTAACAATATGCATTATAAACACCTTATAAACTTATAAACTCACTACTTAAATAACTTAACATTAACCTATGTACAACCTAGAAATCTACCAATTTATTTTACACTCTATCCTTATTCTATACATTAATGACAACTTTTTACTTAATCTATACACAAACTACTTAATCTAATATACACAATCAATATACACAGCAAATAAACCATCACAGTAAATAAAACGTCAATAGATACACAGTAAATAAAATAAAAAATCAGGGTAAATAAACCGTCAATAAATACACAATAGGTCTGATTCTCTATCTTTTAAACACGAGCTAAACTAAAAATAGAACGCACTAACTTAGATAAGTTCATTTGCTATTCTGTAACTTTGATTTAAGTTTTTTACGTCTTAAAGTGTTCTCTTATTTGAAATAGTACGGCCACTAGTTCAACCTAAGCTCATATCGTATTCTGTAACTTAATTTTGGAATAGTTTTCTGTCAAAATGTGCTTATTTAAGTTAATTTTTAACTTATTTTAGCCGCACCTATGTTGCATGCGGCTTATTAATTCTACCTTTTGATACGTGTGTTTTAATACCGAATTTTATACGTTTCACATAAAATTATGCTAAGTACTTATGTGTTACGTTATGTTGAAGTTGAAAACCAAAAAATTGTAGCAAAATAAATATTCTACAGCTGCCTACGCCAAGACCTTCGTGGAAGAAGTTCATTTCATCCTCGTAACGTAAAAAGTAGCTATTCCAACTGTATATCTAAGCCGCGTCCCCTGCGGGGTTGTTAGAGAGGACAGAGCGCCAAACTGCCCTTTCCTTACACACACTTCTTGCTTCCGTCACATCCACGCAATTATTCATACACGCTCTACGATCTCTTTTATTTAAAACGTGTCCGTCTTTGAGGATGTGGTCGACATGATCGGTCCAGGTCAGTCTCGGATGCACCTTTTCCTCACCCCTCTTCTATCATCCATACCTATAGGTACCTAATATATATTTTAAGTCCTCCTGTTATCATTCATTCTTTCAACATACGCAATCATTGGTCCATCATAGTCCAATCATTGTAGTCACTACACCCGTCTTCCAATCACATTTTTTAATAGTCTCATGGCATTGAAAATGCGCTCAGACTAATATTGTTAGTGTCTACAAAAGCAAAAGTTCCAACCCTAATTATGCTAGTGAGACGTGGACATGGCTGAAGAAGGACGAAACAGGGTTGAACGCAGTGGAATTGAGGTCGTTGAGATGAATGTGTGCTTAGAGAAATGAGTGAATGTACTCGTAAAACTGGGGTAGTGAAAGTTAAGAAATTAGGGAATGTGGATAGAATGAATGAAGACAAGATGGCCAAAAAGTCAATAAAAGAAGAGACCCGAGGAAGTGAGGCCACTCAAGACCGATCATGTTCTCAAGGAAGGATGCATTTTGAGTAAAAGCAGAAGTTGAAGGGTGTGCATGACAAATTGTATGAATGTTTCGGGAGTAAGAAGTGTGTGTGTAAGAACAAGGCGGTCTGGCATTCTGTTCTTTCTGCCTACCCCGCAAAAGATGCGGCGTGAGTGTATTGGTAGATGGATAGATACATAGATAGGTTTCAATTGTAAGTAAAATAAAGTGATTTAAAGAAAAACCTACAAAGGTATTCATTTATTCATAAGAAAATAAAGCAAAAACAAAGTAAAATATAATAAGTATTATTATGTAAATATTACCCACAATACAATTAATACAACAAACGTGTTATGTTCTAAATAGAAAATTCAACATGTAAATGATTCTGATAAGACTTCTTCTTCTTTCGTCTGCGAATACGACTATTGTGCAAGTGGTCTGACCCAAAGCATTAATAAAACTTTTTAACACGTGAAGAAGATGAAACTGATTGACCATCAGCTGTTTATATAATTTTATTTAGTCCAAGTCGCAATATTCTTCTCATCACCCTCTTTCTACCAACTGCCTAGCTACGGGTATAGCCGTTTTCCACATCACTCCACGACTCCGCATCTTCTCGTAAAATCTCAGGTTCACGTACAGTCGAGTAAAGCGTTTTTTTACCCGTGATTATCTAATATCTATCCCTCTGCGGAAATTTTACAATGATCCTATTTGAATTCCTCGAAATTGCTGGGAATTTTTTGAAGAGTTGCTTCCGATTAAATGTTTTATTTTGTAATATTGACAATACCATCTGTCAAGTCAAAATAACAATAATATTGTAACTAGTAGATACATAACAAAGCGCATGCCCGATGTACAGTAGACAATAATATTCAACTAAAATTGTTTCTGGTTAACTTATTTTAAAAATTGTTAAGAATTAAGTTGGGCCAACGATAGAGAATAGGGTATCAAACTAAAAATGACTTAAATTTAAAATTTTGGAACGACCTTATCTAAGTTAAAATACTTACAGAATCAGACCTAGTAAATACACAAAAAACAATAACACTCGGGAAAATAGTTTGTACGCCGCCCCTGCTACATATGACAAGTGTTGTAGAAACTCTTCGCTACTGGCGATATTGCAGTCAGCTGACGACCACGTGACCTCGTTCTCGGCGGGCGGGTAGTATATTGTACGCCAACTGTTCGGAGCATTACTCCTCTCTCGCTTTATCTCGCAGCTTGGCTCGAGCAACGAACAAGTAGTAATTGCTGGAAGTAAAACAGTGTTTGTCTCTTACTCTCCTAAGCGTGGATATTCGGATCCTTGTGCCTGGACTCCTGATGTCATCATGAACAGCGCAGCCACAACCACCAGGACCAGGGGGAACACAGACAATCTCCAGATTTGCATCTTTGATTTGCTTCAAACTAAAATACAATTGTATAGTGAAAATGTTAGATGGCGTAGTAACTAGTGACTGAATGTGCGAGTAATTGCGATGGGAAATGGAAGATTACTCAGCTAATACTAAAGATATCATCCTAAGACTTAACAACGTGGATACATAACAATATTATTATGTTTTTGATTATAGTAAATTTTAAAATAAAAATAAAATAAATAATATAAAATAAACTTTATTGTATAGAAAAACATACAACGGGCGGACTTATTGCCAAATGGCAATTTCTGCCAGCCAACCCAAGATAGAAACAAAAATGAGATATACCTAATTATAGATTCAGTACCAAGAGGGTACCTTAACTGAATACACAAATACATACATAACAATAATTGAATTCATAAATTTTCTCGATAAACTAAGGTTCCAAAGTTACCTCTGAAATTTACTGAATCTGAATATTATTCCCGTAGTTTGTTAGATGTAATGTTGTAATTTGGTTGATAAAATGCTTAAGGAAAGCACATTAAAAAATAATTTCATCTTACCTTATAGTTAACTGTTGACTTGTGTGGTGACGGGATGTTTGCTGACTTGTTGCAATTTCTCATTTCTTTTATACTATGTGCTCTCCTCGCTAATTAGTTCGTTTGAGTGTTTCTGCTTAATCACATTTGTCACCTTTGATTAGATGATTAAAAATATTATGTTCGGCGGGGGCATATCAAATTGATTTCATAAAATAACCTATTTAGTTACACCACATCAGTTTGTTTGCGGCTGAAGCGATAGCAATCAAGTAACGATATATTATGGAATTTTTTCATTTTAAAAAATAATAAAGTTAATTAAAATAAAATCAGTTTTATGCTTTTATAAAAAATGTATCCACGGTGACCTTCTTGGTTGGTTGTCCTCGTACATAAAAAAATAGACTGCAAGCTGTGGCAATAAACAATTCAAAATCGCGGTACAGGGAGTGTGGCTCTGGTGTTCCTCAGGGATCGCATTTGGGGTAGATTCTGTTCATTTTATACATAAATGTCATAAAAATGCTTTCAAGCATCCTAATTTCTAATATATGCGGATGACATCAAATTGTACAAAAAGGTTATCAATCCTGACGACTCTGAGGGGCTGCAGAGAGACTTGGAGAGCTCTTCTCATATTGTGAGGCCAATCGGCTATTTCTTTATAGCTCTATATGTAATTGTATCACATTCCCACGAAACAATAACCAATTGCTATACAACTACACATTGAATGGTGAGAGACGCTCGAGAATTGATGAGGTCAGGGATTTGGGTGTTGTGCTGGACGGCTAAATGTTGTTGAGGGCTCACGTTGAGGAATCGTTGAAGGGACTTTCAGGCAATTGGGTTTTGTTCTGAGAGTATCGAAACCTATCAAATGTATAAGTACTTTGAAAACACTTTATTACACGTACTTACGCAGCTGCCTCGAATGTGCCTCTGTGATCTAAAGCCCCAATCCATTACACACATAAATAGAATTGAAAGAGCACAGCAAAGATTTTTGAAACACTTGGACTGCTGATGCCACTTGTCTTACGATGACTATTCTCTCTCAGCTCGACACCATTAGATGACAATCCATTAGAATCGACGTACTGTATCAGATATGATATATTTGTACAGTTTCTTAATAATATTGTTGACTCCAGTAAACTACTCGAGGAAATTGGCTTCAATTGTCCCACAAGAAGGACGAGATCAACCATAACATTCAGGTTACCTCAATGCAGCACTAATTAAGTTCAAAATTCATACATCCGACGTGCTTGCAGTAATTATAATGCCTATTTTAATAACATTGACATGCATCAACTCACACAGGTTAAGTTTAAAGGTCTGGTCCTAAAAAGTATGTGTGGGTGAATTGCCAATTTAAAAATGTGCAAATTTCTTCTATCTATCTATCTATACCCTCACGCCACGTCCCTTGCAGGGTAGGCAGAGAGGACAGAGCGCCAGACAGCCCTTACCTTACACACACTCCTAGCTTCCGTCACATTCATGCAATTTGTCATACACGCTCTCCGATTCCTTTTACTCAAAACGCGTCCATCCTTGAGGATCTGGTCGACATGATCGGATCAGCTCAATCTCGTGCGGCCGCGCTTCCTCACCCCTCTTCGCTCACTCAAATATATCTTTTTTGTCATCCTGTCTTCATTAATTCTCTTAGCATGCCCTGTACATCTTAGTTTGTTTACTTTCATTCTTGTCACAACACCAGTCTTGCAGTCACTCATTTCCCTAATAACCTCATTCCTTCAAATTCCGCAAAGTTCTTACTTATCCTTTTCGTTTTTCCTTTTCCTTCCTGAGCATATGTAGTGTAATTGGTGGTGGAATAATAAAAGCCAGTGAATAACTCACACGTAAACCTACGTTGCTTTGGAAAATTTACAGAACATATTTCATACATTTATAAAGAATGTTTCATTTTGAACCGAGAAGCGTGAGCGAATAATATTATTCGTCCCTGCGATTACGATATCCTCTATGTGCAAAATCGTCAAAATTACGTTTTGATTGTGAGATATTCGTATAGGTACTCCAAAGACAACTTATTCGGACTTTGTCGTGGATAGATAGACTCCAATCAAAATGGATTTGTTAATAGGTCTTGTACATATTACAATCGTAAACTCTCGGGAAATATTAATCACGCAGATTTATTTAATACGTCTCCTTCAACATACAAGAGTTCATTAAGGAGATATTGCACCTAGTGTGAGTGTATATGTGTATATGTATATAAATATATATATTTTTGCATTGTATTCCATTTTATAGCACTTATTTGATCTAGTTTAAGCATGAGTGGGATTGTACCTCACGAGATATTTTCTCCCCAATCCAATTCCTACTCCTTTCCCTCCCTCTCCTTCTCCTCGTTCCATTTCCATCCTATCCTTTCATATATTGTATTACCATAATATCTTTTAGTTAAGTTGTTTTCGCTATGTATGTATAGGTCTAAGTGTGTGTTATTGTGTTTGTGTGTTGCTATTTGTGTACAAATGTAATTGGTCAGGTTTGTCAATACATATTCCTGTTTCATTGTACTGTTGTGACTGTATTTGTACTATAGATAAATAAATAAATAAATAGATAGGGGGAGAGGTGAGGGGGGATTGTATAATATTTTCCGATAGTAAAAAATATAACAATGAATATAAAAATATATTTTTAGTCTCAAGGTTATACACATTTTTCTTTTGGTAAGTAATTAGGTAGTTACATATTATGTTTAACCCAACCTAATTGTTTCTTTACAGTAGTAGACTTTACACCACCAACCACCGGGCTGAAACAAGAACATTGAGAAACATTAAAGTTATATTCTTTATTATGGCAGTTTTATTCATGAAAGATTTGTGCTGACTGATAATTGATCAGATGATTGGCTGACTAATAATTGATCAGATGATGGCCATTACGGGTAAACTACTAGTCCTACGAAAAAATTGACTTATCATTTTTTGTAGAGAATTTAGCAAGGATTATTTTTGTCATCGACTACTTTCTACTATCTCTTACCATATTCCTATAAAATGCGAAAAACCGCGAAGAGGGACCTTTTCGGGGGGCAGGGGGGGTTGCGGCAAGATTTTGATAGGCAACCCTAGTACGATGTAATACCCTATTGGTAAGCTATCATATATACCACATTTCGATCAAAAAACAGATACGTCATAATTTAAGCAACGGGCTCTCGGACTAATATTATATTTCCATGCTCACACTTAGTATATTTTACATAGATAAATGAAATGTGTAATAGTGTAATAATTAAATTGGAATAGTAATAATACGGTGCAATTGAATTTCTCGATGGAAAGTTGATAAATGAATCTTGGTTTAAAGAAGTAATACATCTTTGTACGCTTTACAGTAAAGCTTGTGGCATGAAGTGGAGTAAGTCGGCAATTACAAGAAATATACAAAATAATTATTATATAATCAGATAATACTGAAGATATAGATTCAACATGGAAATGTCAATACAAGTAGTAATCGCTGGAAGTGAAACAGTGTTTGTCTCTTACTCATCGTCTTGTGGATCCTGTGCCTGGACTCCTGATGTCATCATGAACAGCGCAGCCACAACCACCAGGACCAGGGGGAACACAAACAATCGCCAAATTTGCATCTTTGATTTGCTTCAAACTAAAAGACAACAATTGTATAGTGAGAATGTTAGATGGCGTAGTAACTAGTGACTGAATGTGCGAGTAATTGCGATGGGAAATGGAAGATTACTCAGCTAATACTAAAGATATCATCCTAAGACTTAACAACGTGGATACATAACAATATTATTATGTTTGGTGACTCAATGTAGCGGTTAAAATATAGATTTTTGTAAATTTTCTCGATAAACTATGATTCTACTAAATATTCCTCTGGAATTTGCTGAATCTGAAGATTATCCCGTAGTTTGTTATATGTAATGGTGTAATTTGGTTGATAAAATGTTTAAGGTATGACACATTAAATTTTTTTTTTATCTTACCTTACAGTTAACTGTTGACTTGTGTGGTGACGGGATGTTTGCTGACTTGTTGCAATTTCTCATTTCTTTTATACTATGTGCTCTCCTCGCTAATTAGTTCATTTGAGTGTTTCTGCTTAATCACATTTGTCACCTTTGATTAGATGATTAAAAATATTATGTTCGGCGAGGGCATATCAAATTGATTTCATGAAATAACCTATTTAGTTATATCGCATCGATTTGTTTGCGGCTGAAGCGATAAAAATCACGTGTTTTATTTATAAATTAAAAAAAATACATGCTTCTATAATAAAACAACTGGCTGTAACCCGGCGTTGCATGCGTAAATGTAAATTCAATCACGCACTTTTTATGTCATTCAATTGCATTTCTCGATCTAACCAAATTATCTACTGTCCATTTTTTGACTGACAACGTTGCCTTACTCTATTTTATGCTTAAAATTCATTTAAAATATTATAAAAACATGTGTTTACCCATAGTTTTCGTTTTCTCAATCGACAAGTAAATAATATAAGGAAAAATATACAGTTTTACCACATTCAAGATACTTATTTCTTTAATTTACGATTTTAAATAAATAATCGATTTTTTTAAACAATTTTTATGACTTCACATCCTAGAATTATTACAGTGGCCCATCATTAGGTAAGGGGGGGGGGGCTTAATAATATTTTCCGATAGTAAAGAAATAGAATCGTAATAAGAAAAATATTTTTTTAGGTTCAAAGTTATACACATTTTTCTTTTTTGTAGGTAATTATCAGAGGTGGGCACCGTTAATCAAAAAGTTAACTTCGTTAATCGATAATCCGTTAACTTCGTTAATCGTTAAAGCCTTACATTTCGAAAAATGTAACGGAAGTTAACGTTAATCCGTTAAAGCGTTAATGTAAAAAACGCGTTTAAATGGCATGAGATAGAACTACATTAGTACAACAACTATCAAATTTGCACTATCGCGATGTATCCCAACAAAGTGAAATTTATTTTCCAACTCCCAACCCACATACGATACCACACATATCCACATACAACCCTTGGATTATCTAATGCCAGCGCCGCCAGAGGATGATGTCTATGCAAACAATCAAATATTAACGGACTTAACTAACGGAAGTATAATGTAACGGAAGTTAAATAATCCGTTAACAATTTTTGGAGGTGAGAAAAGCGTTAAATCGTTAACCAAAATGTTAACTTCGTTAATTAACGATTAACGGATTAACGCTTTTCTGCCCAGCTCTGGTAATTAGTTATATTTAATCTGTCCAGTTCTTCAATGCTTCGCAAATTTTAGTGACTGCCGGCTTTCCATGTTTCTTAATAAAGCTTATTATTTGTTTCAAAGTCCAACCTACGGCTGCCGTGACTATAATACTTCGGGGAGCCACCGTCACCATGCTGAAACAAGAACGAAGACAAAAACAAACATTAAGAGTATGCATACCGACATTGTAAAAATTTCTAAAAACGGGAGACCTTATATCTCGACAACCGTTACTAAATATGCTTTGGAACAAAATAGGGTAGATGCATTGAACCTTTATATAGGGAATAACCGTAAAAGATTTTTTATATCTTGTATAGATTTCTCAAATAAAAAAATATTCAAAAACACCTCTGATCTTTTTTCCGAAAGACGGAAACTCGTTTCCCGAAAATCGCGGAGTATTTTTTTTATTGTACGGATAATATGCATTAAAATCTAAAGAATAACCGTAAAACTTTTTTGATATAGATGCAAAATTAGCCCCCAAAAAATGGAAAAAAACGCAATTTTTACCATTTTATCGTGCGATTGTTCACGCGATTTTGAACCTTAATGGCGTGGGAAATGACTGTGACTTCATTCTTGGTACCAAGCGCTTAACGTTATATTCTTTATTATGGCAGTTTTATTGTTGAGAGATTTGTGCTGACTGATCAGATGACAATGTGTAATGTATAAATAACGAATACTATATAGGTTCCAATAAAAATAACGGGCTTCTGACAGGCCATTGCGGGAAAAAAATAATGGAACAATTTTTCGTAGACAATTACTTTGCGATTATTACTACCATTGACCACTTTCTCCTTTCTTTTAGTGCGTTCCTAAAAATGCGGTAAACCGCGTTGGGGTCCTATTCTGGGGGCAGGGGGTGACCCAGCAAGATTTTGTGAGAATCGAAAATGTATGGAGAAAGTTTACATTGTTACATTTATAACAAATTTAAACAATTATTTTTCAAATTTATGAGACATATTTTTCCTCGTTGGAGTCAGCAAACATGACTAAAGTATTCAACGTATTTTTTTTTATTAATATAGTAAAATGTTTAAGGTTAATTTATTTCCAGAAAGTGAAAATTTCGTCTTTTTTTTGCACCTTCCGCCATCTTCCGTCACGAAATTTTGTTGATAAACCTAGGATTCCGTTTCAGCACCTCAAAAAACGTATAAAATAAAAGAAACCCAGATTACCCTACAACTTTCCATCGAGAGGCTATATTGTGTTTATCTGAGCCGTATTATAAATGCCAACCACTGTTTCACATCCACTAAACTATTTTGATAAATGAATCTGGGTTTATATAAATAATCTAATACATCTTTGTACACACCACAGTAAGCTTGAAATGCTTATGTCATGAAGTGGAGTAAGTCGGCGATAACAAGAAATATACAAAATCATTAATTATGAAATCATCAAAAGATATAGATTCAACATGGAAATGTCAATACAAGTAGTAATCCCTGGAAGTGAAACAGTGTTTGTCTCTTACTCTGTATCTTGTGGATCTTGTATTTCTTGTGGTTCACGTGGTTCTTGTGGTTCTTGTGTTTCTGGTGGTGGTTGTCCCTGGACTCCTGATGTCATCATGAACAGCGCAGCCACAACCACCAGGACCAGGGGGAACACAGACAATCTCCAGTTTTGCATCTTTGATTTGCTTCAAACTAAAAGACAACAATTGTATAGTGAGAATGTTAGATGGCGTAGTAACTAGTGACTGAATGTGCGAGTAATTGCGATGGGAAATGGAAGATTACTCAGCTAATACTAAAGATATCATCCTAAGACTTAACAACGTGGATACATAACAATATTATTATGTTTAGTGACTCAATACAAGACACGTCGACTCTTGTAGAATTTTTTTTTGATAATAGGTCCCCTTTTTACACAATAAGCCAAAATCAGTTTTTTGTCATTGTTTGGGGTCTCAGAAACAAGAATCCGAACATAACTGCCGGCCTGACATTTTGCCTCCCCAACTAGGACGTCTGAATGATGGAATCTATCATTTTCATCTTTATATTATTTTGTTAATTATTAATATCAAAGCCTTCTTTCATTTTTATAATTTTTAATTCACCAAACAAACCAACTTCTCTTTACCATTAGTATAGTAAACTAAAAATTAGGACTCAAATAATCATTAAAACGACTTCAAAACATTTACCCTATCGACTACCTTTGAGGGGTCGTAAAAAAATATTGGAACGGAAAATGGAGGGGCAAGAACCGGATCCTTGTTCCTTGACCTATCCTCAATAATAATCAATTGATGGAACTCGGTCCTCATATTATGCAAACGAAACTCCTTTCAGCGCTTGCACTGTAAATTTTTTCGTACCTTATAGTTAACTGTTGACTTGTGTGGTGACGGGATGTTTGTTGACTTGTTGCAATTTCTCATTTCTTTTATACTATGTGCTCTCCTCGCTAATTAGTTCATTTGAGTGTTTCTGCTTAATCACATTTGTCACCTTTGATTAGATGATTAAAAATATTATGTTCGGCGAGGGCATATCAAATTCATTTCATAAAATAACCTATTTAGTTACATCGCATCAGTTTGTTTGCGGCTGAAGCGATAACAATCACGTAACGATATACTATGGATTTTTTTCATTTTCTAAAATAAAAAAGTTAATTAAAATAGAATTGATTTTATGCTTTTATAAAAAAATATATACCTAATACAAGTTCTATTCGTGTAGCACTTTCATGAGACACCATCAAACACGACAGTATGCGGAGACTGGATCCTCTCGGTCGCTCGGTGACGTAAAATGCAAGACTTACAAATATTTTAACATTTCACAAGGTCCCAGTGACCACGTCAAGGTTAAATATGTATAAAATTTTATATTACGAGTATTTTAATTTCAAATCTAGATTTAATGTTTTTGTATTTTTTTATCTGAATGTATTGTGTAGAGCTGACATATTTTCTAAAACGGCAGATTTTTCAATATGCCCTCCTTTTAACGTTTTTTCCTATTTTATAATCCTATATCACCTCACAAAATATCCGAAATACGCAACCAATTACCCTGTATGTATATATTTCACCCTTTAATTTTAGGTACACTTTTGTACTTACACACTTAAGGGCGTGCACCAGGAATGACGGCACAGTCATTTCCCACGGCATTAAGGTTCAAAATCGCGTGAGGGTCGGTCCAAATTTAACCATCTAAAATTAATTATTTTTGTTGCTCGACATTTTTGATTTTCTTAATTTTTTATACGGGGACTCTCGAATATTTTGTGAGTACAAATCCATTAAAAAAATTTTTTTTGGACTCATAGTTTTTTCTTGGCGGCTATTTGAAAATCTCAAATTTGACAAAATCGTACTTTGCGAGATCTTCTCTAACTTTGTTATTTATACAGATATCAAGACAATTCAAAATGTATTATATAGAAGATAAAATAAACTAAATAATTTGTAATGAAATTTTTTTTGGTAAATATTACAAAAGGGCCCCAAAATGGATATGTAAAAAATATTTGATTCTAGAAATTTGTTACTTTTTGGCAGTAAAAAATATAATGAACAAACAGTTTTTTACGACAGTTTTTTTCTTTTCTGAATACATACTACTTAGCACTATCTTTGATGGCAATATGAATTTTGGGCACTTATCCAGTTTTTCCGTAGAGCACTCGAAATATGACACTGAACGGCAAAAATCCGGTTTTTGAGTTTAAATATCTCAAAAGGGACTGAGTGAAAATCGTTCATATTTTCACAAAATCATCTTTCTGTAGATATTAATACAATATCAAAAAAAAATTCGTGCTTTTGGCCTGGTTCAGGAGTTATGAAGCCCCAAAGTTAGCAAAAAATGCTCACAGGTATACATAGGCGAACACAGCTGAAGTGCATAAATGATATCCTTTTGCAATAAAAATTTCACTATGCTATTACTGTACCATCAGGGTATCTCTCAGTCTAGGGGTAACTAGCAACTACCATGTACATATATATACACACAACATAATTCTCTATGGGTCCCCCCTAAAATATAGATAAATCATTCCAGCATCTTAATGCATGGGAAAGTCCGCAAAATTTGTAAAGTTTTGAAACCTATGCAGCTAGTATGGACGTGCTGTTTAAAAAATTGAGTGTCTATATCCCCCGACCTGATGTGTCCCCCCCCCCTGCCCCCCCAAATAGGGCACCCTAAGTTTTTTTTAATTATTTTTTATTTCTAAGCGATATGGTAAAAGATAGGAGAAAATAGTCAATGACAGAATTAATCCTTATGGCCTATTGCAAAAAATTACAATAACAGAAGTGATATTAATAATTATAATTTAAGGATTTCTGTCACTTGATTTTTTCCAAAGCCTCAATGACTATTTGCCTTTTGAAAATAAATTATACCTCATTTTATAGCTAAAACTGTAGTGTATAATATTTTTTTAACTATTTTCTCTCAACTCTTACGGATTTTCCGTAATTTAGGATTAAATAATAATAATAAAAAAATCTCATAAAATTGGATGTTTCGACGGTCCATTGCGGGTAAACTGCTAGTCCTACCAAAAATAATTATAGAGCATTTTTGTAGATAATTAAATAAGGATTAATTCTGTCATTGACTATTTTCTCCTATCTTTTACCATATCGCTTAGAAATAAAAAATAATATAAAAAAACGTAGGGTGCCCTGTTTGGGGGGGCAGGGGGGGGGACACATCAGGTCGGGGGGGTATAGACACTCGATTTTTTAAACAGCACGTCCATACTAGCTGCATAGGTTTCAAAACATTACAAATTTTGCGGACTTTCCCATGCATTAAGATGCTGGAATGATTTATCTATATTTTAGGGGGGGCCTATAGAGAATTATGTTGTGTGTATATATATGTATATGGTAGTTGCTGGTTACCCCTATACTGAGAGATACCCTGATGGTACAGTAGTAGCATAGTGAAATTTTTATTGCAAAAGGATATCATTTATGCACTTCAGCTGTGTTCGCCTATGTATACCTGTGAGCATTTTTTACTAACTTTGGGGCTTCATAACTCCTGAACCAGGCCAAAAGCACTAATTTTTTTTTGATATTGTATTAATATCTACAGAAAGATGATTTTGTGAAAATATGAACGATTTTCACTCAGTCCCTTTTGAGATATTTAAACTCAAAAACCGGATTTTTGCCGTTCAGTGTCATATTTCGAGTGCTCTACGGAAAAACTGGATAAGTGCCCAAAATTCATATTGCCATCAAAGATAGTGCTAAGTAGTATGTATTCAGAAAAGAAAAAAACTGTCGTAAAAAACTGTTTGTTCATTATATTTTTTACTGCCAAAAAGTAACAAATTTCTAGAATCAAATATTTTTTACATATCCATTTTGGGGCCCTTTTGAAATATTTACCAAAAAAAATTTCATTACAAATTATTTAGTTTATTTTATCTTCTATATAATACATTTTGAATTGTCTTGATATCTGTATAAATAACAAAGTTAGAGAAGATCTCGCAAAGTACGATTTTGTCAAATTTGAAATTTTCAAATGGCCGCCAAAAAAAAACTATGAGTCCAAAAAAAATTTTTTTAATGGATTTGTACTCACAAAATACTCGAGAGTCCCCCTATAAAAAATAAAGAAAATCAAAAATGTCGAGCAACCTCGCCTGGTCGTTTTCTTTTAGACTGACTCGTGAACAATCGTATGATAAAATGGTAAAAATAGCGTTTTTTCCATTTTTTAATGGGGTTAATTTTGCGTCCATCAAAAAACTTTTACGGTTATTCCCTAGATTTCAATGCACATTATCAGTACAAAAAAAATTTTACTCCGCGAGTTTCGGGAAACGAGTTTCCGTCTTTCGAAAAAAAGATCTGGGGCCCTATTTTTGAATCAGTAGAGATTTGTCGTATGCGATAAATACGTCATTTTCTACCACTTTGTAAACAAGTGTATTTTTGAATATCGCATACGACAATTATTTTCCAACAGAAAACCTAGAAGCAGAGATTGGAATGTTTCATGCGGCCAAATGTCAAAATTGACAGATTCATTCTTACTGTATAATAATTATGCGTTTTAATCAATTTTTTTTATGCATTGGAGAAGGTTTTAAGGCAAACATATGTATATATTGTACTTTGTTATGAATGTACATTGATAATAATTAAAATGATTAGGAAAATAGCGTATAAATCATGATTTCAGACTGAGAATAATACAATAGAAAACATGAGTGATAATTTATTTTTTTGTACATTTATTGTTCAATTTATATTCTTATTTGCAGCTAAGACTAGACAAGAATGGGATGGCTGGCAGAAATTTCCATTTGGCAATAAGCCTGCCATTTTTATGTTTCTTATATGCAATAAAGATTTTTTTATTTTATTTTATTAGGACTATTGAAGTTCTTTTACAATAATATGATTTGTCATTCTATAAACTTAAAAAAGTATATTGTTTCATGTCAAATATCATTATACTAATAAATATTTCAAGCCATTTTTCAGGAGTGGGTACAACAAATTATTTTATTCGGTTACGAAAATGTAATGGCTTATAAAAATAATATAAAATATAATTTTTCAATATTCACGGTTAGAACTTTGTAGAAATGATATAATTTATGTTAATAATATTTAGACAGAAAACTTATAAATAAAATAAATCTATATAACCAAAACATTTAATAAGGAAAAATTCAACGATTAAGAAAATAATCTAATTCTCAAAACCCCTCGACCATGACTAGTCGCGTGTAATTAGTCTTTAAAAACTACATTCATAGTCTTTAATTTTTACCTTATTAAACAATCTAATGTGAAAATCGCGGACAAAGAAAAAATCGAAGTGTACATTGTACAAATTTTAGCGATTGTTCCGAAACATGACGTATGAATGTTTGCTTAGTTACGATTTGTTTATAAGACACGTACCTTGATATTTCACCAATATTTTACCAATTTTGCACCTAATTGCACTATGGTTTCGTCGAATTTTGTTGTATCGTTAAGTTGGTCATTATTATCGTAGAAAAATAATTTTCTACTGGCGTCAAGAATACGGTGACAATTATCGTAGTCGACAATTTAGTAGTAGAAAAAACTATGGAAACTAACCGTGCTATCTTGGACGTAACCGTTTCACGTAATGCCAGAAATGCCAAATTAATGGCGAAAAGACACTAGAATATACTAGACTGATGTTGAAAAACTATAAAATATTTACAATGACTGAATGAAAAGCTGATAAGTTTGGTTTTGTAAATGTTGCTTTCTCTGTACTTAGCCAGAAAACACTTGTACCTATATAGTTTTAAATCCACGTAATGACTTTAACTACGCGCGAATAGTGTTCAAGGATTCTCTTCCGCATCATTAGGCGTTTGACAATAAAGTTTGTTAAACACTTTATAGTCAAACGCGTGAGATAAGGACACAAGAATCCTCAAACACTAGTCGCGTGTAACGTGTAGGTAATTAGTCATTACGTGGATTTTATACTATTTACCTACATAGTCTTTCATTTTTACCTTTCCAAATAGACTTCCACCATGTACCATCGGACGAAAATCTTAATAAAAAAAAATATATAGTTAAAACTAATGATTGAATATACATAATAATTAAATGTATTGCTCTGATAGCTTCGCCAACCATTCTGCCTGTTCTGTAAATGTGTGTATATTTATATACTCATTCACAGGGTATTTTCTGGTTAAGTAGTTATTGCGATTTACCTACCATGATGATAGTTCTTCCTCGAGATCCTAAAGATCTCGGCGTCTTTGTGAATCTCTTGGCAAATTCAATGAGGTGAGTTGCAAAGTTTTCTTCTCCCTGCATTCTCTCAGGAGATGGATAAATTTCTCGAGTGTTGATATTAAACAGCTCCTCGTATATCCCTTTTAATTCATCCTATTATTAACTATGTGGATGTCTGTTACTTAGATAAAACGGTGGAGGCCTTTGGTAAACTTCCTTTTCTCTCTTTGTCTCTCGTCGTGAATGAAGAGAGGATCCCTGTCACTGAGCCACCACGCGGTGCAACTCGTAACGGGACACGGTAAGCTCAAAGGCAAGCTTTTTGAGCTAGGCCTGGCGGCAGAGCCGTGGTGTGTATGTGGCGTGTTGGAGCAGAGTGCGGAGCATATCCTTTGGGAATGCCCCGTCCTGCAGGATGCTAGCGATGAAATGATGATGAGCATGAATGTATGCATGAGCTGCTGCGGAATGACTTGAATGTGGCCTGTTTCGAGAGATTCGTTGGCGAGTGAATTTCGCGTTGGGGGCTGCTCCAAGGGGTGGGCTCGCCCTCACTCTGAGGACGGCTACCCGTGGGACCCAATCTGGCTTGTGTGTGACTGTCGTTGTGCTGGACCCAAGAACTCGTCTGTGTTTTTGTCGTCTTTCTCCCTAGGAGGAGGAATGGTTTTTTTTTTATGTCCATGTCTGGGAGGAAACTTCCCCGCGTGCCTGTGGTTGCAGCGCCTGACCCGCCGCACTGTGTACATTTTGTTTCCTGGACCCTGAGCTTAGCCTTCTGGTACACCATTTTATGTAAATTGTGTATGTGCTTTTATTTCTCCTGTTTTGTTTACTTTTTTGTACTCGTGTATGTATCTGTAAATAATTGTAAATATGTTTCCATCCTTGGACAAGGACACTGAAGGAATGAAAGTTAGGGGTGGGGTTTGTCGGGGGGCTCCCTTCTGGCTAACCCTGGGCCCACCTCTTAAAAATATTTTGCCAAGAAGTGCGGATAAAGAGGACGCTATATGCGCATGTGCTACCCGGGGATGCGGAGGGCCTTGAGCCCGTGGGAGTCCTTCAATGTGCCTGACCAATCCCCGCCACGCGACTTTGTTCTCATTAAGGCGCTCGACCCTGTAGAGTGTAGATGGAGGGGACCAGAGTTCGTACAACTTGGTTCATCCATCGCAAAGGTGATCGTCCTCTGGGTGTCTGCATCCCGGCGTGTTACCATTAATTATCACTTTCTCAAGACTGTCTTCCCCTCTAAGAGCGATGTATCCAAAAGAAATGAGAATTCCTTCTGACCATAGCTTTGAGTCGACGTGATTGCGAGTTCTTGTAGGATGGATTTTTCTTCTCGCAGTCCACTACCACATCTCGAAAGAATCATCATTCACTATTATCGGCTCCAGACTGCAGAACGAACTTCCCTCTGATATTCATACGTGTAGTAGCTTATTCTTATTTAAAAGGAGGATCTTACAACTGTAGCTTACTTCCTTGTATGTAAGTGGATTTCATGAGTATTCTCCTATCTTCCCTATTCCTTCTAATTTCCTTTCCGATCCATAATTTATTTATTTAAGTATTGCTTAAATATATACCAATGCCAATTACAATTTTATTTTTTATGAGAACAAGTATACAGCGAATGATGAACTTTCTATCAAGCGTATAAGTTATCTTATTTTTTTACCATAATTAGCTGATGGAAAGATGATTAATGATGGAAGGTCAATCCTTTGCTGCATATCTGTTGAGATGACTATACTTTAAACATTAATACTACTTATATTATTATTAATGTTTATACATACATCTAGGTTTCTTTATGTATTATTTTGTTTGCATTGAATCACTAATCTCCTTAATAATTGTGGATTTTCGGCAGCGTTGAGTATTTGACAAAACGCCGTCACAATCACATCGGAACGTTATTTTGAAAATTGTATATATACTGTTTACAAAAAACATTTCGCATTGCACCTAATTTAATTTTGTTTTAATTATATACGTACAATACAAAAAGTAGATATTCGTATACGCCACTGACTTTGCACGAGATTGTATTGATATTTTGGATAAAAATATGTGCAACAAAGGGAATTATTGATTTATAATGATTTTTTATTTCATTTCTGATTTTATAAAACATCACTACCGCCATCTATGAATCATAAATGACTCGGGAAAGAACCTGAAAAAAATGACGATTCGCGTCCGGAGTAAACATTAATACCAGACGATTTTAGACATCCATCTATTAAATAAACTTATAAATGGAATCTCGGCTTCAACATAGGCTATTAAAATATATGATTTGTATCGTGGTTTGGTAAAATTATCAATTTTCCCAAGATACTGAATTCTATCAAGTTAGTATGAAAATGAAAGAAGCCATTTAAAGTAGTCCCGTTGATATGGTTTTTAAATTTGTTTGCGTCGTTACATAATCTAGAACTAGGATATACATCTAAGGATTATTTTTATACAATGTTTTTGCTCTACAAATACTTCTGCATGACTAAAAATGTGTCTATAATAATTAAAAAATAGTTTTGACATTTGCTCCGCGGCGCTTTCTGTCGTCGTCTGTTTTGACTCGCGTGGTGTAGGGGCTAGCGTACTTAACTTAAATTGAGTGTTATGCGATGCGAGGGTACGAGTTCGATCCCACTCCATACCCAACGCTTTTTTCTTCTTTTTTTTACTATCTTTTTGTGAAATTTGAATTTAGCAGAATCCTATATACATAAAAAATAATTTTACTAGGTAAAACATATATATATATACCTTCCTATATGCCAAAAATTTATTCCATTAGGTATTTAATTCTAAGACGATGTAACTTCACCACCCGTACACAATTTTAGCCGTTGCGAAGCACGGGAAATACAGCTAGTTTATAATATTTGTATTACGTTTTATCTATAGTTAAGCATGAATCGCTTAAAAAAATTCTACTGTTAAATTTGTGTATGTTTTTTTCGTTTTGTAAATTGCATAAGTAATTGGTTATACTTTTCGTCAATTTATCCACGTTTAGCAATAAGTCCGCCGTTCTGCCGAACGCTGCTGAAACACTGCCGTGTGTAGTGTTAAGTCTTATTTTATCTAATATTTTTATTCTGTGCTAATAAATATTGAATCCATAATATGTCATCTAATTAAAAAGGATAATAATCATTATAATATGATAAATACGTATCTATCAATTTATCGCATGGTACATGTCGATTGGTCTGGACCACTCGTCAATATATCTACTACTTTTCAGTGATTTTCGATAGAAAATTATCGTGTGCGATATTCAAAAATACACTATGTGACGTAATATATCGAATACAACACGTCTCTAGGTAACTGCATCAACTGTCAAAATTGACATACTATGGATCAGAATAATTTTTAATTAGGCGTTTTTATGAGTTTGAGGAGACAATAGGAAGAATAAATGTGTATATCGTATTTTACAATACGTCTAAGTTGTTAATAATGAAATTTATTTGGAAAATGACACCTAGAAATATAGATATACCATTGTTTTAAAGTTTTATCACACTGAAAACGGTTACATGATAAAATCACATAGGAAAAAATGTCACGGGAAAAAACCCACGTATATAATCTCACACATCATCATATCATCAGAAGAAATAACACGTATTTTATTGATATACCAAATTTAGTATACAAATTGGTTTTCATAATAATATTTACAAAATTTATAATTCTTCTAACGGTATATTAGATACATCATTAAATTTAAGTATAAAATCGTTTATAAATTTTGAGTAAAAGTGTGTTATTTCTTCTTGTAATATATTAGCATGTGCGATTTATTCCATGTAATATTTTTTGATGTGATATTTCTTCCATGTGTGATTTTTTCCGTAAGTTTTTTCCCATGAGATTTTTCCCTATGTGATTATTTTCTGAGTAGTTGATAAGAATATTGCTTAGTTACACTTGGTTACACGTTGTTGATTCACCTATAATTTCCCAATATTCTACCAAGTTTTGTGATGGTTAAGTTGGCCATATGCCTTTGATATTATCGCATGGAATCTACGTAGACGCATCGTGAACGTGTAGATAATTTAGTAGTAGAGAAATATCGTATGCGACAATTCTCTACTGATTCAAAAATAGGGCCCCTGATGTGTTTTTGAATTATTTTTTTGAGAAATCTATACAAGGTATACAAAATCTTTTACGGTTATTCCCTAGATGAAGGTTCAATGCATCTACCCTATTTTATTCCAAAGCATATTTAGTAACGGTTGTCGAGATAGAAGGTCTCCCGTTTTTAGAAATTTTTGAAATGTCGGTATGCATACTCTTAATGTATTTGTATGATTTCTCAACTGGTTGGTTGGCGGATGTTGCCCATGTCAATAATTTATTTATTTATTTCATAATTATTTTATCGGCCGGTTAGAACTCTGATTGGCATTGATCTGATAATGATATTGTTTACGATACTTTGTTTAATGATATGCTATGAAATGATATTGTAAAAATTGACGAGTCCAGGTGCCCGAATGGGCCTACGGACGATAGAGAACAATACAACAATATTCCAATTGTTAGGGGGTGGGGGGGGGGGGGTTAAAATATTTTCCGATAGTAAAAAAAAAATAGAATCATGACATGAAAAATATATTTTTATAATTCAAGGTTATACAATTTTTCGTTTTTGTAAGTAATTAGTTAAATTTAATCTACCCACTTAGTCAATACTTCGCAAATTTTAGTGACTACTGGCTTTCCCAATTTTTTAATCATTTTTTTACTTTGGTCCACAGTCCAGTCTAGTAAATCACCACGAGTAGCCACCACCAGCGCGCTGAAACAAGAACATATACAAGTTACAATCATTATGGGCTTGGTACCAAGAATGACGTCACAGTCATTTCCTACGGCATTAAGGTTCAAAATCGCGCGAACAATCGCATGATAAAATGGTAAAAATAGCGTTTTTTTCCATTTTTTGGGGTTAATTTTGCGTCTATCAAAAAACTTCTACGGTTATTCCCTAGATTGTAATGCATATCATCAGTACAAAAATAAAAATTTACTCCGCGACTTTCGGGAAACGAGTTTCCGTCTTTCGGAAACAAGATCAGAGGTGTTTTTCAATTTTTTTTTGAGAAATCTATATTAGATAGTTATTCCATAGATAAATGTTCAATGCATCTACCCTATTTTGTTCCAAAGCATATTTAGTAACGGTTGTCGAGATATTTAAGGTCTCCCGTTATTAGAAATTTTTGAAATGTCAGTATGAATACTTTTAGACCCCCCGCGCACTATGCAGCCAGGCTGCGGCAGCCAGTATGACATTGTATGGGGGCCCGCGCACTAGGCAGCCACGAATTCCTGGCTGCGGCAGCCAATATGACGCGCCTGGCTGCGCGCAGCCAGAGCGTGTATAGGCGAATGTATGTGGCTGCCCTCTATCTCCGCGCACTAGTTGTAGCAGCCAGATATATTTTGGTTTACGAAATATCAAAAAAATGAAAAATTAAAATGAAGAATCTCGAATAGTCGTCTTTTGGCTGCTTGACTGGCCGCTATAACTGGCTGCGCAAATATTCTGGCTGCCGCAGCCTGGCTGCATAGTGCGCGGGGAGTCTTAAAGTTATATTCTTTATTATGGCAGTCTATTGTTGAAAGATTTGTGCTGATCAGATGACAATGCTTTTTATTTTTTATTTTATTTTGACAACAAACAGAATAGATACTGACATAATTAGTGTAAAATAACAAAAAATAATTAATAAAATATTATCATTCCAATTATGTGATTGTGATTAGTATGTATTATGTCAATATTATCTATTGAGAAAGTGTGACAGAAGATAAAAATCAAAAAGACCAAACACTATAGGGAACGTACCCACTACCCATACTACGTGACCCGTTCGGGGGAGGGGGGGGGGGGTTTCAAAATACCACGCTTGGTCACAGGGGCGTCACGTAGTCAATATCCTCTGATTATTAATAAAGACAGATTATTTTATTCAACTTTCTATTTGCAAAAAAATGATTTAAACCATATTTATGGATTACTATACGAAAATCTAAAATGTATAGAGACAGTTAACCTTGTTACATTTATAACCAAATTTTATTTCAAATTTATGAGACATATCCTCCTCGTTGGAATCAGCAAACATGAATAAGTATTCAGCGTAAATTTTATTTAAGAATTTAGTAAAATGTTTAAGGTAGGTAATATTTTTAAACATTTCCAGCATATGTTTTTAAATGGAAATGAATAAACATTTCTAGAAAATTAAATTTACGTCTTATTTTGCACTTTTCGCCATATTCCGTCACGATTTTTTTTGGCAAACCTAGGATTCGGATTCAACACCCAAAAAACGTGTAGAATGAAAGAAACCCAGATTACCCCACAACTTTCCATCGAGAGGCTACCTTATGTTTATCTGAGCCGTATTATAAATGCCAACCACTGTTTCACTCCCTGCGATAACTATTTTGATAAATGAATGTGGGTTTATAGAAATAATCTAATACGTATTTGCACACATCACAGTAAGCTTGAAAAGCTTGCATCATGAAGTGGAGTAAGTCGGCAATTTCAAGAAATATAGAAAATAATTCATTATATATTCATCAGATAATACTGAAGATATAGATTCAACATAGAAATGTCAATACAAGTAGTAATCACTGGAAGTGAAACAGTGTTTGTCTCTTACTCGTCGTCTTGTGGATCCTGTGCCTGGACTCCTGATGTCATCATGAACAGCGCAGCCACAACCACCAGGACCATGGGGAACACAAATAATCGCCAGTTTTGCATCTTTGATTTGCTTCAAACTAAAATACAACAATTCTATAGTTTTTTTTGTTTATGCATCTAAAAATATGTAAATCTTATAATTGATTTTTCAACTACTTCCTGACCACTTTGAAACGTGTAAGTGATTTTGCGTCTACATTTCCATACAAAATTAGAAAAAATGAAGCTATAATAATAATTGAACGATATTCACTCAGAAGAGTATATCGCCCCTTAACTGTTTGAAAATATAAAAGAAACATTAAAGAAATGATTAAATCTCATCTTACCTTACAGTTAACTGTTGACTTGTGTGGTGACGGGATGTTTGCTGACTTGTTGCAATTTCTCATTTCTTTTATACTATGTGCTCTCCTCGCTAATTAGTTCATTTCAGTGTTTCTACTTAATCACATTTGTCACCTTTGATTAGATGATTAAAAAAATATTATGTTCGGCGAGGGCATATCAAATTGATTTCATAAAATAACCTATTTAGTTACATCACATCAGTTTGTTTGCGGGCTAAAAATATATAATATGAGTTCTATTCGTGAAGCACTTTCATGAATAGAACTCATATTATATATATTTATATAAAAGCATAAAATCAATGTTATTATAATTAACTTTATTATTTTAGAAAATGAAAAAATTCCATAATATATCATTACGTGATTGTTATCGCTTCAGACCGCAAACAAACTGATGTGATGTAACTAAATAGGTTATTTTATGAAATGAATTTGATATGCCCTCGCCGAACATAATATTTTTAATCATCTAATCAAAGGTGACAAATGTGATTAAGTAGAAACACTGAAATGAACTAATTAGCGAGGAGAGCACATAGTATAAAAGAAATGAGAAATTGCAACAAGTCAGTAAACATCCCGTCACCACACAAGTCAACAGTTAACTATAAGGTAAGATAAGACTTTAAGTATTAGTTTCTTTTGTTAAAAAATAGTTAAAATTTATTTAGTTAAAAGTTAAAAATTGACTCAAGAGGCGATACACTCTTGTGAGTGAAAATCGCTCAAGAAGCTTTAACTTTTTCTACGTATAGACGCAAAGCAAGACAAACGTAAACGATAGAACTGATTTAGGCTCATTGTGTAAAAAGGGGACCGAATATCAAAAAAATATCAACAAGAGTCACTTTGTCTTACCTTCATATTTAATCAATCAAATTACAGCATCACATCTAACAAACTACTGGAACAATCTCCAGATTCAGTAAATTTCAAGGGCTACCTTTGAAATCATAGTTTATCGAGAAAATTTACAATAATGCATTTTTTAACCGCTACATTGAGTCACTAAACACAATAATATCGAATTATTTTTGATGTACAAATTTTTATTCTTGTAAAGCGTTGGATTTTTTCTACAGCCGTAGTAAATACATTGAAGTATTCCCACAACAGTATAGAAGTATTAAGGATGAACATTGTCGGGCTTACGACCGACCTTGGCTGGCTTAAGTGATCACATAGGTACTTAATGTACATGAAATTCGACAACACAGCCGTCGCTCTTCGTGGTGTAGTGGATATGATCCCTACTAAGCGAGACGAAGGTATGGGTTCGAATCCCAGCCGGGGTGAACTGAAATGGCGAATGTTTCTCGATTGTAAAGTGATCACTTAAGCCAGCCAAGGTCCGTCGTAAGCCCGACAATGTTCATCCTTATTTCTTCTATACTGTTGTGGGAATACTTCACAATAATATTGTTATGTATCCACGTTGTTAAGTCTTAGGATGATATCTTTAGTATTAGGTAGCTGAGTAATCTTCCATTTCCCATCGCAATTACTCGCACATTCAGTCACTAGTTACTACGCCATCTAACATTCTCACTATACAATTGTTGTCTTTTAGTTTGAAGCAAATCAAAGATGCAAAACTGGAGATTGTCTGTATTCCCCATGGTCCTGGTGGTTGTGGCTGCGCTGTTCATGATGACATCAGGAGTCCAGGCACAAGATCCACAAGAAATACAAGATCCACAAGACGATGAGTAAGAGACAAACACTGTTTCACTTCCAGGGATTACTATTTGTATTGACATTTCCATGTTAAATCTGTATCTTCAGTATTAACTGATGAATTTATAATGAATTATTTTGTATATTTCTTGTAATTGCCGACTTACTCCACTTCATGATGCAAGCTTTTCAAGCTTACTGTGATGTGTGCAAATACGTATTAGATTATTTCTATAAACCCACATTCATTTATCAAAATAGTTATCGCAGGGAGTGAAACAGTGGTTGGCATTTATAATACGGCTCAGATAAACACAAGATAGCCTCTCGATGGAAAGTTGTGGGGTAATCTGGGTTTCTTTCATTCTACACGTTTTTTGGAGTGCTGAATCCGAATCCTAGGTTTGCCAAAATAATTCGTGATGGGACACGGCAAAAGAAGAGGAAAATTTCATTTTCTGGAAATGTTTAAACATTCCCATTTAAAAATATAGTGCATTATTTAGGCTGGAAGTGTTTAAACATTATACCATAAACATTTTCTATATTTTTAAATAAAATTTACGTTGAATACTGGAACCTACATATATATATACAAGGTGTTTGGCAGAACGTTAGACAAACTGATATGGTATATAGAGGGGACTATTTGGAACATATTTACGGTAGGTACTCAGAAATTATATAGGGTGTCCCCCAATTTTTTAGAAATTTAAGAATTTTATTTCTCGAATTTCCAAAATTTTACTTGTTAGCCTCTGTAACTTTTTTTATTTACCAACCAATCAGATCCATTTAAATTTAAATTTTATTATGGAAGCATAGGATCCACGAAAGGATCCCACCACAAAAAAATGACCTATCTGTTATATGTATAATCGAAATGTGATTTAAATGAATGTTTACACATACATACATCTGCATACAGTTGCCTAGCAAAATCTTGCTGCTTCACCCCCTGCCCCCCGAATAGGATCCCAACACGGTTTATCGCATTTTTAGGAACAAACTAAGAGAAAGGAGAAAGTGATCAATTGTAATAATAATCCATTCATTTTTTTCACGGGACTAGCAGTTTACCCGCAATAGCCTGTCAGAAGACCGTTTTTTTTTTTAATATATTCATAATTCAAATATTACACATTGTCATCTGATCAGTCAGCACAAATCTTTCAACAATAGTCTGCCATAATAAAGAATATAACTTTAATGTTTGTAATTTGTCTTTGTTTTTGTTCCAGCATGGTACCGATTATGGCTCCTCGTGGTCTTTTTAAGGACCTGCTAAAAAAGGGGTGGAAGTTAGTTAAAGATGGCCTGGTTGCAAATGCAAAGAAAGACCAATAAGACGGAAAAATGTGTATAACCTTGAACTTAAAAATATATTTTTCGTTTCATTATTGTTTTTTTTACCTTCAGAAAATATTAAATAGCCCCCCGCCCCCCATCCCCTTACGAAAATATGACGAGACAAAGCTATCCACGACAAAGACCGACTAAGTTGTCGTGGACTTTATGTGTATGTGACGAGTTTTATAAATAAACTAGAAAACCATGTTCACGAAAATTGTTATTTTAACTACTCATACTGCCACTCTACCACGCCCTTCAAAGTTCTTGGAAGGAACACATCAGGGAGATCACAAGGCTCAGTCTTTTCCCATGCCCCTGCATTGCTGTTGATAATGCTGCCCTGATAATGTTCTTTCTCACCTTTGGTTAGATGATTAAAAATATTATGTTCGGCGAGGGCATATCAAATTGATTTCATAAAATAACCTATTTAGTTACATCACATCAGTTTGTTTGCGGGCTGAAGCGATAACAATCACGTAACGATATATTATAGAATTTATTCTTTTTCTAAAATAATAAAGTTAATTAAAACAACAAATACATACGAGGGCGGAGTTAAAAGTTCTCGGCCTAAGACGGAAGCAGCATTGTTACCAAACATTTTTTTGATTATAGTTCCATTCGTGAAGCACTTTCATGAGACACCATCAAACACGACAGTATGTGGTGACTGGATCCTCTCGATCGCTCGGTGTCTCCCGATGGCTTGAGGTGAACAAAATCTAACTTTCAATCAGTTTTTTGTTATAATGTATGGAATTTTTTGAAATTAACTGTTCTAGCGCTTTAACTCGGTCAAGAAATATTGGTTGACCAATACGCCTAGACGTAAAGTTTTATGAATGAAAATTTGAAATTTAGAAGGGTACCTACTAATGAAATTATGAATGAAAATAATTTTCCGCGTAAAATTACTACATACCTACCTATTATATTATTTATGGAGAATGCAATTAGAATTCTTTGAGTAATCATACTTACTGTAGATACCTAAGTTGGAACGTATGTAGAATTAGTATGGAAAGTAGGTAAGACCCTATATTTTTTCACACTAAATAGCGATCCATTCTCCATACCTCTGTCTTCTTACCGAAAATATGGCAATATTACTTTAAGGTTACGTTGAGTGTTTCCTCTTTAGACATGTTTTAATGAAGCATGACACATAGGGTTTCCCATGCACAGGAACACCAGACTCTTTTAAGGTACATTGTTCCTATTACAATGATATCAGAACATTATCAGGGCAGCATTATCAACAGCAATGCAGGGGCATGGGAAAAGACTGAGCCTTGTGATCTCCCTGATGTGTTTCTTCCAAGAACTTTGAAGGGCGTGGTAGAGTGGCAGTATGAGTAGTTAAAATAACAATTTTCGTGAACATGGTTTTCTAGTTTATTTATAAAACTCGTCATATACACATAAAGTCCACGACAACTTAGTCGGTCTTTGTCATGGATAGCTTTGTCTCGTCATATTTTCGTAAGGGGATGGGGGGCGGGGGGCTATTTAATATTTTCTGAAGGCAAAAAAAGAATAATGAAACGAAAAATATAGTTTTAAGTTCAAGGTTATACACATTTTATCATGTTATTGATATTTTTATGCATTTAAAGCCAGGATATTTCTTATGGCATCCCACTTCTTTTTTAGCACTTCAATAGAAGAACGAGGAGCCATAATCTCCACCATGCTGGAACAAAAACAAAGAGAAATTACAAACATTAAAATTAAATTCCGATCATGTCGACCAGATCCTCAAGGATGGGCGCGTTTTGAGTAAAAGGAATCGGAGAGCGTGTATGACAAACTGTATGAGTGTGACGGAAGCTAAGAGTGTGTCCAAGGATAGGGATGTCTTGCGCTCTGTCCTCTCTGCCTAACCTGCAAGGGACGTGGCGTGAGGGTATAGTAGTAGTAGTAAAATTATATTCTTTATTATGGCAGACTATTGTTGAAAGATTTGTGCTTACTGATCAGATGACAATGTGTAATATTTGAATTATGAATATATTAAAAAAAAACGGTCTTCTGACAGGCCATTGCGGGTAAACTGCTAGTCCCGTGAAAAAAATGAATGGATTATTATTACCATTGATCACTTTCTCCTTTCTCTTAGTTTGTTCCTAAAAATGCGATAAACCGTGTTGGGATCCTATTCGGGGGGCAGGGGGTGAAGCAGCAAGATTTTGCTAGGCAACTGTATGCAGATGTATGTATGTGTAAACATTCATTTAAATCACATTTCGATTATACATATAACAGATAGGTCATTTTTTGTGGTGGGATCCTTTCGTGGATCCTATGCTTCCATAATAAAATTTAAATTTAAATGGATCTGATTGGTTGGTAAATAAAAAAGTTACAGAGGCTAACAAGTAAAATTTTGGGATCGAGAAAAAAATTCTTAAATTCCTTAAAAATTGGGGAACATCCTAAAATATATATGAAATTAAATAGTCCTATTATATGTTATTTTGAATATTAATTTTTATGTTTTCATTCTGCTGTTGTAATTTGTAATTGTGTATTTTCCATTATACAGGGTGTTTTCTTCCGTGTGTAAAATCTCTTGAGGGGTGATAGAGGATGAAAAAATAAGCAAAAAAAGTTTAATGAATGTATGTCCGAAAATCAACCGTTTTGGAGTTTTGGCGTTTTGAAAATATAACAGTAAGAAAATTTCACATTTTGTTTTTTGCCAATAACTCAAAAACTACTGACTGGATTTTGATAAAATAAAACAAAAATCATAGAAAACATTATAGGCTTTCGATGTACGTCTCAATTTATGGATTTTACCTCATAAAATAGTGAAATTTTTGCACACAAACTTTTTTTTTACGAAAAAAATTAATATTTTTTCCAATAAACATTAAATTTCTGAAATAATAGCCCTATTAAGTATCTTTTCTTACATTTTACAATAAAGCCTTAATAAGTTCTCAATAACTTGAGTTAAAAAAATACAATATTTCCTGACGGTGGGACCACAGCATCCGATCCAATGATGTCTACACGTATTCAAAAGAAGGTTAAGGTAATACCACTGAACGATCAGTTTCAGATTGTATACGTCTTGGCTACCTTAACCGTCTTTTGGATACGTTTGGACATAATTGGATCGGATGCTGTGGTCCCACCATCAGGAAATATTGTAATTTTTTTAACTCAAGATATTGAGAACTTATTAAGGCTTTATTGTAAAATGTAAAAAATTATACTTAATAGGGCTATTTTTTCAGAAAATTAATGTGTATTGAAAAAATATTCATTTTTTTCGTAAAATTAAAGTTTGTGTGCAAAAATTTCACTATTTTATGAGGCAAAATCCATAAATTGAGACGTACATCGAAAGCCTATAATGTTTTCTATGATTTTTGTTTTATTTTATCAAAATCCAGTCAGTAGTTTTTGAGTAATTGGCAAAAAAACAAAATGAGAAATTTTCATACTCTTAAATTTTCAAAAGGCCATAACTCCAAAACGGTTGATTTTCGGACATACATTTATTAAACTTTTTTTGCTTATTTTTTCATCCTCTATCACCCCTCAAGAGATTTTACACACGGAAGGAAACATCCTGTATATATTTATATTACTTTTGAGATCCTCCTCGGAACACGAGTAATATACTCATATCCGGGGAGTAACAAGTAACAAGATCATTGCTAATCATATTCTTACCATGTATTCAATAATTGTAAATGTATTTTATGTTAAATAAATAAAAATAAAAAATAAATTTCTTAGTACCGAAAAGATGTTCCAAATAGTCCCCTCTATACAGGGTGTTTGATAGATGGATACAGATATCTTCAGGAGTGATAGTAGAGGTCATTTAGCATCTTTTGAGCCAAACTTAGCTTAGTCAAAAGTCGCTCGTTTCTCGAGATATTCGAGATTTAACCTTTTTTTCAAAATACCCCGAATTACTCAAGTTGTAGCCCGATAGCATCGTAAGTAAAGGTACCTACTTAGTTCTATCATTCTTTTTTGTTACCTGAATATGTGTTTAGTCTATTTAAATCATAAGTTTCAATCTGAAAAACAATCATGTTAAAAAATATCGGATTAAAGTTTCGAGAAAGAGATATTTCAAAAACGAGTTACGACTTTGGAGAGGATTTTAGATAAGAAAAAAAATGTTCAAAGATTCAGAAATCTGGAAAAAACTTCTCTGGTTTATGCTCTTTCAAATGATATACAAAACATTATAAAAAACATTAGTTTCGTAAATCCATGATACAAAAACTTAAATAGATCACCTCTAATTTAAGAAAATTTCCATACAAATTTACTATAAGTAGAGTTGCATAGTGAAACACACATTTCCTTTCAATTTTACTGTTTCCGAATTTGTATGGAAATTTTCTTAAATTAGAGGTGATCTATATAAGTTTTTGTATCATGGATTTACGAAACTAATGTTTTTTATAATGTTTTGTATATCATTTGAAAGAGCATAAACCAGAGAAGTTTTTTCCAGATTTCTGAATCTTTGAAAATTTTTTTTCTTATCTAAAATCCTCTCCAAAGTCGTAACTCGATTTTGAAATATCTCTTTCTCGAAACTTTAATCCGATATTTTTTTAACATGATTGTTTTTCAGATTGAAACTTATGATTTAAATAGACTAAACACATATTCAGGTAACAAAAAAGAATGATAGAACTAAGTAGGTACCTTTACTTACGATGCTATCGGGCTAAAACTTGAGTAATTCGGGGTATTTTGAAAAAAAGTTAAAATCTCGAATATCTCGAGAACCGTGCGACTTTTGACTAAGCTAAGTTTGGCTCAAAAGATGCTAAATGACCTCTACTATCACTCCTGAAGATATCTGTATCCATCTATCAAACACCCTGTATACCATATCAGTTTGTCTAACGTTCTGCCAAACACCTTGTATATACACGGTGTAACACAACCGGTGGATCAACCGAAGCAGGATGGTAGAGAACCTCAATACCTATCGATTTAACCCCCATGTATGTTCAGCGATTTTTTGTAGTTTTCGAGTTATGAATTTTTTTCGTATTTTTTTACCAAACCCGGATTTGCAAGACGTTATTGGTCACAGAGACGCCAATTATTAGGATACATCTTTGATTTTTTTTTTCTAAAATAAATAAATAGTGTGCCTAACAGATAAAAAAACAATTATGGGCCTATCTGATACCATAACGCTATAAAAAAAATTTGAATCTCAAAATTAGTCACAATTTAAAATTTTAATAAATGTTTGAGGACGATTTAAAAGAATTAATCACGGACTAATTATTTTTTTTAATACTTTCAAAAACTTGCCAATTTATTAAACTATCTACCACGTAAATTTTATTGAGCTATCTTTCCGAATTCATACCTAAAAATTGTTCCAAAGCAAGAAGGGCGGTAACTCACGAAAAGAAATTTTGATGAATCTCCATACTAAATGTATGAGAAGAAAATTTCCCAAAAAAATATCATAAATTTATACCTACAATTTTCATTCTCGCATAATATTTCGACTACAAGATTAAAAAATCGAATATGAAAGTAGTAGGTATAAATTTATGATTTTTTTGGGGAAATTTTCTTCTCATACATTTAGTATGGAGATTCATCAAAATTTCTTTTCGTGAGTTACCGCCCTTCTTGCTTTGGAGCAATTTTTAGGTATGAATTCGGAAAGATAGCTCAATAAAATTTACGTGGTAGATAGTTTAATAAATTGGCAAGTTTTTGAAAGTATTAAAAAAAATAATTAGTCCGTGATTAATTCTTTTAAATCGTCCTCAAACATTTATTAAAATTTTAAATTGTGACTAATTTTGAGATTCAACATTTTTTTATAGCGTTATGGTATCAGATAGGCCCATAATTGTTTTTTTATCTGTAAGGCACACTATTTATTTATTTTAGAAAAAAAAATTAAGGATGTATCCTAATAATTGGCGTCTCTGTGACCAATAACGTCTTGCAAATCGGGGTTTGGTAAAAAAATACGAAAAAATTCATAACTCGAAAACTACAAAAAATCGCTGAACATACATGGGGGTTAAATCGATAGGTATTGAGGTCCTCTACCATCCTGCCTCGGTTGATTCACCGGTTGTGTTACACCGTGTATAATATGTAGGTTCCAGTATTCAACGTAAATTTTATTTAAAAATATAGAAAATGTTTATGGTATAATGTTTAAAGGTTTAATCATTTCCAGAAAATGAAATTTTCATCTTCTTTCGCCTTGTTTCATCACGAATTTTTTTCGGCATATCTAGGATTTCTGTTTCAGCACCCAAAAAATGTGTATAATGAATAAACCCATATTACCCCACAACTTTCCATCGAGAGGCTATCTTGTGTTTATCTGAGCCGTATTATAAATGCCAACCACTGTTTCACATCCAGCGATAACTATTTTGATAAATGAATCTGGGTTTATAGAAATAATTTAATACGTATTTGCACACACCACAGTAAGCTTGAAAAGCTTATTTCGTGATGTGGAGTAAGTCGGCAGTTACAAGAAATATATAAAATAATTAATTATGAAATCATCAAAAGATATAGATTCAACATGTAAATGTCAATACAAGTAGTAATCGCTGGAAGTGAAACAGTGTTTGTCTCTTACTCATCGTCTTGTGGATCTTGTGCCTGGACTCCTGATGTCATCATGAACAGCGCAGCCACAACCACCAGGACCAGGGGGAACACAGACAATCTCCAGATTTGCATCTTTGATTTGCTTCAAACTATAAACAACAAATCTATAGTTTTTTTTTTGTTTGTGCATCTAAAAATCTGTAAATCTTATAATTGATTTTTCAACTACTTCCTGGCTACTTTGAAACGTATAGTTTACGTAAACTCGGTGACAATACGATTTTGCGTCTACACTCCCATACAAAATTAGAAAAAATGAAGCTATAATAATAATAGCACGATTTTCACTCAGAAGAGTATATCGCCCCTTAACTGTTTGAAAATAGAAAAGAAATATTAGAAAAATAATTAAATCTTATCTTACCTTACAGTTAACTGTTGACTTGTGTGGTGACGGGATGTTTGCTGACTTGTTGCAATTTCTCATTTCTTTTATACTATGTGCTCTCCTCTCTAATTAGTTCATTTCAGTGTTTCTGCTTAATCACATTTGTCACCTTTGATTAGATGATTAAAAATATTATGTTCGGCGAGGGCATATCAAATTGATTTCATAAAATAACCTATTTAGTTACATCACATCAGTTTGTTTGCGGGCTAAAAAATATATAATATGAGTTCTATTCGTGAAGCACTTTCATGAATAGAACTCATATTATATATTTTTTTATAAAAGAATAAAATCAATGTTATTTTAATTAACTTTATTATCTAGCTATCCACGACAAAGACCGACTAAGTTGTCGTGGACTTTATGTGTACGTGACGAGTTTTATAAATAAACTAGTGGGTCCCGTGAAAACCATGTTCACGAAAATTGTTATTTTAACTACTCATACTGACACTCTACCACGCCCTTCAAAGTTCTTGAAAGGAACACATCAGGGAGATCACAAGGCTCAGTATTTTCCCATGCCCCTGCATTGCTGTTGATAATGCTGCCCTGATAATGTTCTGATATCATTGTAATAGGAACAATGTACCTTAAAAGAGTCTGGTGTTCCTGTGCATGGGAAACCCTATGTGTCATGCTTCATTAAAACATGCCCTAAAGAGGAAACACTCAACTAAACCTATAAGTAATATTGCCATATTTTCGGTAAGAAGACAGAGGTATGGAGAATGGATCGCTATTTAGTGTGAAAAAATATAGGGTCTTACCTACTTTCCATACTAATTCTACATACGTTCCTTCTTAGGTATCTACAGTAAGTATGATTACTCAAAGAATTCTAATTGCATTCTCCATAAATAATATAATAGGTAGGTATGTAGTAATTTTACGCGGAAAATTATTTTCATTCATAATTTCATTAGTAGGTACCCTTCTAAATTTCAAATTTTCATTCATAAAACTTTACGTCTAGGCGTATTGGTCAACCAATATTTCTTGACCGAGTTAAAGCGCTAGTACAGTTAATTTCAAAAAATTCCATACATTATAACAAAAAACTGATATTAATTCGATTAATTACAAGATGCCTATTCGATTTCACCGAGCTCTGTGAACATGCAACACAAAGACATCGACGAAAATTATTAGCTCCCCATGAACGCGTCGCTGTTTTAAATTTACATACATATTGATAGAACTTGCCAAAGGCCAAAGACAAACATACCGGACTTGGATTCTACCAGTATTATGTAATGTGATAATAAAAAGAAGGCAAGTAAGTCGAGTATATTTTTTTGTCCCTCTCGAGTTGCCCCCCTGTGTGGCGTGAGCCCCACGTTGAGAAACACTGCATCAGGTTATAATTAACTCGGAGGACACAAAAATATTATTCATAAGAGCGTGGGTGTCGAAGTTGAATGAAAGATATTTTACAAATGGCCACAAATTTTACAAATTTCTTATTCCAACGAGGTAAAATATGACTCATGAATTTAAAGAAATTTGTTAAAATTTGCTTATGAATGTGACAAGGTGAACTTTCTCAATACATTTTCGATTTTCGTAAAGCTAAGTAAAGGAGTGATACAAAGAGATTACCAGAGGAATTCGCTGTGACAAAGCTTTGGAGTGAATAGAGTGAACAGTACACATAACCTAAAAATATTCTGAAATCAGGGCAATAAGATTATTAATATCAAAGTTAGAAAAAATACAGGTACAGGGTTACTTCCTAGTCGAGCGTGGTCTCAGATTCATCCTACTTGGATCTTGATCAGCTTGGGAGGCATGCTGAGATTCAGGCTTTTGCGACATCTTGAGGGATTCCAGTTCCCTCATGCAGGTTATTATGACTGTTTTGATCCTTGTTTTGATGAAAATCTTCTCAGAGGAGACCCAGCTATCCAGGCCATACAACTTTCTGGCCTCTTTGAAAATGGCCAGTCGCCTTTTGGTCAGGAATTCGGTTATTAGTAAGGACGATCCCTTTAATTTCCTTCTCTCAGACAGAAGCTGGGTGCGGGCGCACCGATCCAAATATACGACCACCGGCCTCGTCTTGCCAGACCTCCTCCCCAGACGGTAAGCATTGTGTATAGCTGTTGAGAGGTCGACACCCACCCTTTCCGATATACTTTTTCTAACCTTGTCCCCAAGAGTCTCGCCCTCCTCCTCAGACAGTCCGTGGATGAGTACCGCGGAGCTGCGGCTGGCCGTCTCCAGCACGTCCACCTGGTCCTCCAGCACCTCCACCTGGCCCTCCAGAATCAAACATCGCTTCTTCAGGGCCAAAAGAGCATCGTCTGTCGTCCTCTTGAAGTCGGCAAGGTCCCTCGTCAATTGTTCGAAGTGGTTGTCACCAGATGTAGAGGACCGCAGACCGTCAACCCGTTTGTTAAGAGCTTCCAGGTCGGCCCGGTAAGATTCCTCGAAGGCTTTAACTTGTTCAAGTGCCATAGTAGTTCTTTTAAAATTAATTTATTACGCGGAAAAAAATTAGACTACCGCCATGTATAAACCATAGACGAATTTGTCTGTAATAAACAATAGTCTGCCATAAGCCATAATAAAGAATATAACTTTAATGTTTGTAATTTGTCTTTGTTTTTGTTCCAGCATGGTACCGATTATGGCTCCTCGTGGTCTTTTTACGGACCTGCTAAAAAAGGGGTGGAAGTTAGTTAAAGATGGCCTGGTTGCAAATGCAAAGAAAGACCAATAAGACGGAAAATGTGTATAACCTTGAACTTAAAAATATATTTTTCGTTTCATTATTGTTTTTTTTACCTTCAGAAAATATTAAATAGCCCCCCGCCCCCCATCCCCTTACGAAAATATGACGGGACAAAGCTATCCACGACAAAGACCGACTAAGTTGTCGTGGACTTTATGTGTATGTGACGAGTTTTATAAATAAACTAGTGAGTCCCGTGAAAACTATATTCACGAAATTTGTCATTTTTTATTAACTAACTACTCATACTGCCACTCTACCACGCCCTTCAAAGTTCTTGGAAGGAACACATCAGGGAGATCACAAGGCTCAGTCTTTTCCCATGCCCCTGCATTGCTGTTGATAATGCTGCCCTGATAATGTTCTTTCTCACCTTTGATTAGATGATTAAAAATATTATGTTCGGCGAGGGCATATAAATAAATAAATAAATAAATAAATAAATCTTTATTGACCAAAATGATTACAATGATTACAAAAAAATAAGACAATCTTGTGTGCCAAAAGGCGGACTTATTGCTAACGCAATATCTTACAGTCAACCCGATCATATCAAATTGATTTCATAAAATAACCTATTTAGTTACATCACATCAGTTTGTTTGCGGGCTGAAGCGATAACAATCACATAACGATATATTATGGAATTTATTCTGTTTCTAAAATAATAAAGTTAATTAATACAACAAATACATACGAGGGCGGAGTTAAAAGTTCTCGGCCTAAGACGGAAGCAGCATTGTTACCAAACATTTTTTTGATTATAGTTCCATTCGTGAAGCACTTTCATGAGACACCATCAAACACGACAGTGTGTGGTGACTGGATCCTCTCGATCGCTCGGTGTCTCCCGATGGCTTGAGGTGAACAAAATCTAACTTTCAATCAGTTTTTTGTTATAATGTATGGAATTTTTTGAAATTAACTGTTCTAGCGCTTTAACTCGGTCAAGAAATATTGGTTGACCAATACGCCTAGACGTAAAGTTTTATGAATGAAAATTTGAAATTTAGAAGGGTACCTAGTAATGAAATTATGAATGAAAATAATTTTGCGCGTAAAATTACTACATACCTACCTATTATATTATTTATGGAGAATGCAATTAGAATTCTTTGAGTAATCATACTTACTGTAGATACCTAAGTTGGAACGTATGTAGAATTAGTATGGAAAGTAGGTAAGACCCTATATTTTTTCACACTAAATAGCGATCCATTCTCCATACCTCTGTCTTCTTACCGAAAATATGGCAATATTACTTTAAGGTTACGTTGAGTGTTTCCTCTTTAGGGCATGTTTTAATGAAGCATGACACATAGGGTTTCCCATGCACAGGAACACCAGACTCTTTTAAGGTACATTGTTCCTATTACAATGATATCAGAACATTATCAGGGCAGCATTATCAACAGCAATGCAGGGGCATGGGAAAAGACTGAGCCTTGTGATCTCCCTGATGTGTTCCTTCCAAGAACTTTGAAGGGCGTGGTAGAGTGGCAGTATGAGTAGTTAAAATAACAATTTTCGTGAACATGGTTTTCACGGGACCCACTAGTTTATTTATAAAACTCGTCACATACACATAAAGTCCACGACAACTTAGTCGGTCTTTGTCATGGATAGCTTTGTCTCGTCATATTTTCGTAAGGGGATGGGGGGCGGGGGGCTATTTAATATTTTCTGAAGGCAAAAAAAGAATAATGAAACGAAAAATATAATTTTAAGTTCAAGGTTATACACATTTTTCATGTTATTGGTATTTTTATAAAGCCTAACCCAGGATTTTCATTATGACATCCCACCCCGCTTTTAGCACTGTCGGAAAAGAACGAGGAGCCATAATCTCCACCATGCTGGAACAAAAACAAAGACAAATTACAAACATTAAAATTATATTCCGATCATGTCGACCAGATCCTCAAGGATGGGCGCGTTTTGAGTAAAAGGAATCGGAGAGCGTGTATGACAAACTGTATGAGTGTGACGGAAGCTAAGAGTGTGTCCAAGGATTGGGATGTCTTGCGCTCTGTCCTCTCTGCCTAACCTGCAAGGGACGTGGCGTGAGGGTATAGTAGTAGTAGTAGTAAAATTATATTCTTTATTATGGCAGACTATTGTTGAAAGATTTGTGCTGACTGATCAGATGACAAAGTGTAATATTTGAATTATGAATATATTAAAAAAAAACGGTCTTCTGACAGGCCATTGCGGGTAAACTGCTAGTCCCGTGAAAAAAATGAATGGAACAATTTTTCGTAGAGAATTTCTTTGGGATTATTACTACTATTGATCACATTCTCCTTTCTCTTAGTTTGATCCTAAAAATGCGATAAACCGTGTTGGGATCCTATTCGGGGGGCAGGGGGTGAAGCAGCAAGATTTTGCTAGGCAACTGTATGCAGATGTATGTATGTGTAAACATTCATTTAAATCACATTTCGATTATACATATAACAGATAGGTCATTTTTTGTGGTGGGATCCTTTCGTGGATCCTATGCTTCCATAATAAAATTTAAATTTAAATGGATCTGATTGGTTGGTAAATAAAAAAGTTACAGAGGCTAATAAAATTCTTAAATTCCTTAAAAAAAAACACCCTATATAATTTCTGAGTACCTACCGTAAATATGTTCCAAATAGTCCCCTGTATATACCATATCAGTTTGTCTAACGTTCTGCCAAACACCTTGTATATATATGTAGGTTCCAGTATTCAACGTAAATTTTGTTTAAAAATATAGAAAATGTTTATGGAACACTTCCAGCCTAAATAATTCAATGGGAATCTTTAAACATTTCCAGAAAATTAATTTTTCCTCTTTTTTTGCCTTGTTCCATCACGAATTATTTTGGCAAATCTAGGATTCGGATTCAGCACTCCAAAAAACGTGTAGAATGAAAGAAACCCAGATTACCCCACAACTTTCCATCGAGAGGCTATCTTGTGTTTATCTGAGCCGTATTATAAATGCCAACCACTGTTTCACTCCCTGCGATAACTATTTTGAGAAATGAATCTGGGTTTATAGAAATAATCTAATACGTATTTGCACACATCACAGTAAGCTTGAAAAGCTTTCATCATGAAGTGGAGTAAGTCGGCAATTACAAGAAATATACAAAATAATTCATTATAAATTCATCAGATAATACTGAAGATACAGATTTAACATGGAAATGTCAATACAAGTAGTAATCCCTGGAAGTGAAACAGTGTTTGTCACATACTCATCGTCTTGTGGATCTTGTATTTCTTGTGGATCTTGTGCCTGGACTCCTGATGTCATCATGAACAGCGCAGCCACAACCACCAGGACCAGGGGGAACACAGACAATCTCCAGATTTGCATCTTTGATTTGCTTCAAACTATAATACAACAATTCTATAGTTTTTTTTTGTTTGTGCATCTAAAAATCTGTAAATCTTATAATTGATTTTTCAACTACTTCCTGGCTACTTTGAAACGTGTAGTTACGTAAACTCGGTGACAATACGATTTTGCGTCTACACTCCCATACAATATTAGAGAAAATGAAGCTATAATAATAATAGAACGATTTTCACTCAGAAGAGTATATCGCCCCTTAACTGTTTGAAAATAGAAAAGAAATATTAGAAAAATAATTAAATCTTATCTTACCTTACAGTTAACTGTTGACTTGTGTGGTGACGGGATGTTTACTGACTTGTTGCAATTTCTCATTTCTTTTATACTATGTGCTCTCCTCGCTAATTAGTTCATTTGAGTGTTTCTGCTTAATTACATTTGTCACCTTTGATTAGATGATTAAAAATATTATGTTCGGCGAGGGCATATCAAATTGATTTCATAAAATAACCTATTTAGTTACATCACATCAGTTTGTTTGCGGGCTAAAAAATATATAATATATATATATATATTTATATTTTTTTTTATAAAAGAATAAAATCAATGTTATTTTAATTAACTTTATTATTTTAGAAAATGAAAATAATCCATAGTATATCGTTACGTGATTGTTATCGCTTCAGCCCGCAAACAAACTGATGTGATGTAACTAAATAGGTTATTTTATGAAATCAATTTGATATGCCCTCGCCGAACATAATATTTTTAATCATCTAATCAAAGGTGACAAATGTGATTAAGCAGAAACACTGAAATGAACTAATTAGCGAGGAGATCACATAGTATAAAAGAAATGAGAAATTGCAACAAGTCAGCAAACATCCCGTCACCACACAAGTCAACAGTTAACTGTAAGGTAAGATAAGATTTTAAATATAATGTTTCTTTTCTATTTTCAAATAGTAAAAATTGACTTCTCTTGTTCGAGTGTAAATCGCTCAAGAAGTTTTAACTTTTTTTAAGTATAGACGCAAAGCAAGACAAACGTAAACGATAGAACTGATTTAGGCTCATTGTGTAAAAAGGGGACCGAATATCAAAAAAATATCCACAAGAGTCACTGTGTCTTACCTTCATATTTAGTCAATCAAATTACAGCATCAAATCTAACAAACTACGGGAATAATCTCCAGATTCAGTAAATTTCGGAGTTAACTTTGGAATCATAGTTTATCGAGAAAATTTACAATAATGCATTTTTTAACCGCTACATTGAGTCACCAAACATAATAATATTGTTATGTATCCACGTTGTTAAGTCTTAGGATGATATCTTTAGTATTAGGTAGCTGAGTAATCTTCCATTTCCTATCGCAATTACTCGCACATTCGGTTACTACGCCATCTAACATTTTCACTATACAATTGTTGTCTTTTAGTTTGAAGCAAATCAAAGATGCAAAACTGGAGATTGTTTGTGTTCCCCATGGTCCTGGTGGTTGTGGCTGCGCTTTTCATGATGACATCAGGAGTCCACGCACAAGATCCACAAGAAATACAAGATCTACAAGACGATGAGTAAGAGACAAACACTGTTTCACTTCCAGCGATTACTACTTGTATTGACATTTCCATGTTTAATCTGTATCTTCAGTATTATCTGATGAATTTATAATGAATTATTTTGTATACTAGCTGAGTAACCCGTGCTTCGCAACGGCAAATTTGAAGTAAATCGGCAATACGACCCCAGACGCGTTCTTTTAGCCAAAATAGTGAGTTTTAATGGCTCTTTAAAGTATAACCATCAACCCAGAATTTTCAGTGTTTAGATTTCAGATTTGTTACTTTTTATAACGTTGCTTTATAATCTAAGCACTTGGATTCCCCCGTTCCGTTGGTGTCTCCCACCATGACTTGAACTGTTCAAAATATGGAAAAAGACCTATGTTCTAGTCATGAAGTTCTTTCATGAGACGCCAAACACGGCGGTATGCGGTGACTGGATCCTCTCGATCACTTATTGACGTCTCCCGATGGCTGGAGCTGGACAAAATATGAACTAAGATCTGGATTTCTTTTCCCATGCCCTTTCATTCGATACCAAACACCGCGGTGTGCAGTGACTGGACCCTCTCGATCACTTGACGTCTTCTGATGGCTGAAGCTGGACCAAATATGACAAAAGATCTGAATTTCTTTTCCAATGCCCTTTCATTCGATACCAAACATGGCGGTGTGCAGTGACTGGATCCTCTTGATCACTTAACGTCTCCCGATGGCTGGAGCTGGACGAAATATGACATAAGATCTGCATTTCTTTTCCAATGCCCTTTCATTCGATACCAAACACGGCGGTGTGCAGTGACTGGATCCTCTCGATCACTTAAGACGTCTTCCGATGGCTGGAACTGGACAAAATATGACCTAAGATCTGGATTTATTTTCCAATGCCCTTTCATTCGATACCAAACGCGGCGGTGTGCAGTGACTGGATCCTTTCGATCACTTGACGTCTTTTGATGGCTGGAGCTGGACAAAATATGACAAAAGGTCTGAATTTATTTTCCAACGTCCTTTCATACAATAGCACACATTACTCCACACAACCCTTGGATCCTATTAAGGAACCTATGAACCTGATCCTATCATAAATATTGTAAATAAATTGTAAACTTTGTAAAAAAACAAATTGTAAAATTGTACAAAATTGTAAACAAAAATAAAGTTTTTTCTCCAAAAAATGGTGACGTTTAGATACAACTTATTGGTATTGTTATGAATTTTCAAGCAATCCATCACTCCATGCATCCGAACACTTGGAGACACTTGGAAAAAATTTAGAAAAAATTGATATTATAATAATAGAAGTTACTACTAACTCCAGCGGCTGATTTTGGAACTAAAGTGAAAGATTTTGTATTATAAAATTCGGAATAGGAACTAATTCAATATTTTATGTATGTGTCTATGGTTACCGCCTCAAACAAATATCGATGTTCAAAATACTAAGTGTGTAAGTGAAAAATACTAAAAAAATACTAAAAAATACCAGATTATATTTCATTGGCGGGGAGGGGGAGGATATGGTCCCTAGATCAAAGTCAAACATGAATAGAAAAAAATTGAGGGGGAGGGGCTCTTCTGCGACACATTAAATTGCTTCAAGATTAAAAAAAGAATAGAACCTGATGACGGTCACATACATTTTTTAGGTAGATTTTTTAGATAATTCCTTGTTTTCCATAATTTTTAAATATAAAACATACTAAATCATCGTGAAAATACTACAAAGTACAAATTCTTCCGAAAATACTAAAAAAAATACCAAATGCGATCCACCAAGACGAAATATACTAATTTAATATTAAAGTACCAAAAACGGACTTCATTCTTAACGTTTCTCTATGAACTCGTAAAGATTGCCATACGTTGAAATAAAATAGACAAAATCATAGAACATGGACAATTCGGAATTATAATTTACATTTACATTTTTTATCGCTGTTATTTTTTATTGTAGTACTAAATTATTATTTAATAAATAAACCCTTATTTGAATGTAATAACCCACTGGATTACACGTAGGTATAAGTGATATTGAATATATTGTGTTGTGATATTTTACTAAAGAATTGGCCAAAATTATCTTACTGGTAACTATATTTCTAGCGGGAAATGTCTGACACTGACAGCTCAATTGTCAAAACTTTAGAAGTTGATTGTTGTTGAAATGTATGAAATATCTGTTAAATGTATTGAAAAATCATTATTTTAGTGATGCTGGAAATTAATACCGTTCATTTTCTTTTTTTTTTTGAAAACCGTGTTACTTATCAGTTTTAACATGTTTTGCACTTGTCTTGTGAAATCAGTGCACACTGAGTGGATACTCAAGTTCCATTTTTAAAAATCTTTATTATGGCATGTGTATGCAGTTTCCTGTAGGCAATTAACCTTGATTGACAATGAAATAAATGGGTAGGTACCTGCAATATTTATTGTGATAAGGTATTATTGTTTATGAGAGATGAAAAACTTTTATAAAAATCATAGATTATGTATGCCCTATTAGATTAGAAATGACAAAAAGTTATAATTTTTATGAGAACATCACAGAGTGTCACAGAGAAGATGAATCAAATAATGTATTCATCCATTCACAAACTGTTTCCCTACTATTATTTTTCTGTATTCGTCATTGAGATGGCTAATATATATTACTGATTCAAAAAAACATTTTATATTCCACCCATTATTGTTGTTTAATTAGATGTTTTTCATTTTATTAATTATCAGTAGTACACCATATCAGGGCATCTCTATAGCAAAAGGCAAAAGCTGACTTCTGAGGTGTTGTACATACATTCATAACATTTGTCAAAACGTTAAATTCAGATTTTTGCCAAATTAATTTATAAAGAAGGATTAATTTTAATACTGAAACATAATAAATCATTATACTCTATTGTTGACCACATTTTTTTGGAAATAGGAGCAGTAAATACTTTAAATAAGTACGTTTAGTATTGAGATTGACACAACTGGTAGACATATTTGATATCCTCTGTGAAGAAGGATTTTCCGATGATTTATAAAATGAAATATCTTATCAACACTGAAAATTATTAGTTTTTTTATATCCTATGTAGATTTTGGAGATATTTACTAAATGCTCTCAATTAATGAATGCTCAAAACTATTTCGTGTAAAAGATTACCCCGGAATGAATTAACTGGAAATTTGACACGAAGTACTCTCTGTTTCAAATATCTTGTACGTTGGATTAGTAGTAATTCTATGGAAAAAAAATGTATCCATGGAAACCCATGAGAGAAATGATGTGAAACGGGGAGTGAGAAAAATACTAAGAAATAAAAAAACATAGTATATAGAAATTTAAGTACCTACCTACCATGAATAATATTTTCAAATCTTTGTCAAGTTGGTATCATCGTTGAATATAGATTGAGTGTTAAATTTATAGATGAGACATAATTCTTCATAATTAGAGAAAAAAGCTTATGTCCCTCATTAGAATATGATATCTGTGGTTATACAAAATATGGAATTTTTAAATTACAGTACACATCAATATGATATATTTTACTATTGTCTCACTTTTTAATTCAACAAATGGTTTCATTTCAATGGCAAAATCTAAATACAAACCTACTTCACGTTTCACAATGAATTTAACCTTACAATACCTTTCAATAATTTAAAAATAACTCATCATTTTAAAAACTGATATCATGTTTGACAGGATGGCAGCCATTTTAGTCACATTTTAGTCGAGCAAATTAACTTACGATATGTTGTAAAATAATACGGTGCATTTAGATTTCTCGATGGAAAGTTGTGGGGTAGTCTGTTTTTCTTTCATTCTATACGTATTTTGGGGTGCTGAATCCGAATCCGAGGTTTGCCAACAAAATTTCGTGACGGAACATGGCGAAAAATCGGTAAAATGTCGAAAATATTCCTTTTCTGGCGATTTCTTTATAAGAACTCGAAAACTGGCAACTTTCGTAAGTTATTTTTCTACGCAAAATTAAAGTACGTAAAATTTACTACAAAATTGCGATATAAAATTTTTCTCTCAAGTAACTAGCAGCGGAGCTGTCAAGCTCCAAAAATTGGCCAAATTTTCTCGTTATTTTAAATTAGAGCAGGCGCCCAGAGGGGTTTCGTTTGCATAATATGAGGGCCGAATTCCATCAATTGATTATTGTTGAGGGTAGGTCAAGGAACAAGGATCCGGTTCTTGCCCTTCAATTTTCTGGTCCAATTTTTTTTTACACCCCCTCAAAGGTAGTGGATGGGGTTTATGCTATGAAGTCATTTTAATGATTATATACGTTTTAATTTATAAAATATTATAATGATAAAGTAAAGTTGGGTTGTTCAGTGAAATAAAGAAGTAAAAATAAAAAAAATAAAAAGAGGCTTTATTACTAATAAACCGATATAAAGATGGAAATGATAAATTCCGTTATTTCGTCATTGAGATGCCCTAGTTAAGGATATGAATGTGAGGACCGACAACTATGTTCAGATTATTATTCCTGAGACTCCAAACAATGAGAAAACTCATCTTGCCGATACATGGAGTAGTCCCCTCTAGCCCCACCCCCTCCCCTAACATGCCATATGGTAAAAATAAACATATAAGTCGTTTGTATGGAGACCAAACAGTCAAGTGGACCTTAAATTTTGGTATGATGTTAAGGTCTATGCGATAGTGAATAATCCAGTTTGGCACGATCTTGCTCCCCACACCCCCTCCGCCATCTTTAAAAAACCTTAAAAAATCTCACTATTTTATACTACGCGACATAACTTCGTTGTTTCGCATATTGGCCGAAATATTCATTTGCTTATTTATTAAGCACAACACATTCTAAAAAATGTTTCTAAAAAATTTTGCTCTAAAGTCAATAACAACGGAACTGTAAAGCTCACATTTATATCCTTAACTAGGGCATCTCAATGACGAAATAACGGAATTTATCATTTCCATCTTTATATCGGTTTATTAGTAATAAAGCCTCTTTTTATTTTTTTTATTTTTACTTCTTTATTTCACTGAACAACCCAACTTTACTTTATCATTATAATATTTTATAAATTAAAACGTATATAATCATTAAAATGACTTCATAGCATAAACCCCATCCACTACCTTTGAGGGGGTGTAAAAAAAAATTGGACCAGAAAATTGAAGGGCAAGAACCGGATCCTTGTTCCTTGACCTAACCTCAACAATAATCAATCGATGGAATTCGGTCCTCATATTATGCAAACGAAACCCCTCTGGGCGCCTGCTCTAAATTGTGAGAATGGAAAATGTATGGAGAATAGATCACCTTGTTAGAATTATCACCACATTTTGACAATTATTCTTCAGATTTATGATACATATTTTACCTCTTTGGAATCAGTAAACATAAAGAAAGGTTTCAGGATAAATTTTATTTAAAAATACAGTGAAATGTTTGCGCTAAAAAGGTTTAAACATTTTTAGCCTAAACAAATTACTATATTTTTAAATAAAATTATTTAAACATGTCTAGCTCAAATATTTCACAGTGTTTTTAAATAAAAATTGCGTTAATAGCTTTCTTTGTATTTTCTGATTCCAACGAGGTAAAATATGACTCATGAATTTAAAGAATAATTGTTAAAATTTGCTTATGAAGGCAAAAAGGTAAACTTTTTCAATACATTTTCGATTCTCGTAATGTAAAACAATAAGAAAATTTGGCCATTTTTGGACCTTGACAGCTCCGTTGCTATTTATTTTAGAGAAAAATTTTATATCGCAAATTTGTAGTTAATTTTACGTACTTTAATTTTGGTTAGAAAAATAACTTACGAAAGTTGTCAGTTTTCGAGTTCCTATAAAGAAATCGCCAGAAAACGAATATTTTCGCCATTTTTAGTGTTTTTCGCCATGTTCCGTCACGAAATTTTGTTGGCAAACCTCGGATTCGGATTCAGCACCCCAAAATACGTATAGAATTAAAGAAATCCCTACTACCCCACAACTTTCCATCGAGGAACTGTTTTGTGTTTAATTTCACCGGATTAAAATGAAATGTATTATTGGTGACTATACGTTATGAAATATTTTATACGTAGGAACGCTCCCGGGTACGGGCTCTACGACTACTCAGTTTTTTGATGTGCAACTCTCCACGGATTAGGAGTCTATTAAGGATAAGGTGAAAAATGTTACATAGGTACGAACTAAAATATTTATGTGGGATTTCTTGTAATTGCCGACTTACTCCACTTCATGACATAAGCTTTTCATGCTTACTGTGGTGTGTGCAAATACGTATTAGATTATTTCTATAAACTCAGATTCATTTATCAAAATAGTTATCGCAGGGAGTGAAACAGTGGTTGGCATTTATAATACGGCTCAGATAAACACAAGATAGCCTCTCGATGGAAAGTTGTGGGGTAATCTGGGTTTCTTTCATTCTACACGTTTTTTGGAGTGCTGAATCCGAATCCTAGGTTTGCCAAAATAATTCGTGATGGAACAAGGCAAAAAAAGAGGAAAATTTCATTTTCTGGAAATGTTTAAATTTAAACATTATACCATAAACATTTTCTATATATAAAAAAAATACGTTGAATACTGGAACCTACATATATATACAGGGTGTTTGGCAGAACGTTAAACAAACTGATATGGTATATAGAGGGGACTATTTGGAACATATTTTCGGTACTCAAAAATTATATAGGGTGTTCCCCCATTTTTAAGGATTTTATTTTCTGGTATCCCAAAATTTTAGTTGTTAGCCTCTGTAACTTTTTTATTTACCAACCAACCAGATCCATTTAAATTTTAATTTTTTTATGGAAGCATAGGATCCAAGATAGGATCCCACCACAATAAATTACCTATCTGTTATATGTATAATCGAAATGTGATTTAAATGAATGTTTACACATACATACATCTGCATACAGTTGCCTAGCAAAATCTTGCTGCTTCACCCCCTGCCCCCCGAATAGGATCCCAACACGGTTTATCGCATTTTTAGGAACAAACTAAGAGAAAGGAGAAAGTGATCAACGGTAATAATAATTCATTCATTTTTTTCACGGGACTAGCAGTTTACCCGCAATGGCCTGTCAGAAGACCGTTTTTTTTTAAATATATTCATAATTCAGTCAGCACAAATCTTTCAACAATAGTCTGCCATAAGCCATAATAAAGAATATAACTTTAATGTTTGTAATTTGTCTTTGTTTTTGTTCCAGCATGGTACCGATTATGGCTCCTCGTGGTCTTTTTACGGACCTGCTAAAAAAGGGGTGGAAGTTAGTTAAAGATGGCCTGGTTGCAAATGCAAAGAAAGACCAATAAGACGGAAAAATGTGTATAACCTTGAACTTAAAAATATATATTTTTCGTTTCATTATTGTTTTTTTTACCTTCAGAAAATATTAAATAGCCCCCCGCCCCCCATCCCCTTACGAAAATATGACGAGACAAAGCTATCGACGACAAAGACCGACTAAGTTGTCGTGGACTTTATGTGTATGTGACGAGTTTTATAAATAAACTAGTGAGTCCCGTGAAAACTATATTCACGAAATTTGTCATTTTTTATTAACTAACTACTCATACTGCCACTCTACCACGCCCTTCAAAGTTCTTGGAAGGAACACATCAGGGAGATCACAAGGCTCAGTCTTTTCCCATGCCCCTGCATTGCTGTTGATAATGCTGCCCTGATAATGTTCTTTCTCACCTTTGATTAGATGATTAAAAATATTATGTTCGGCGAGGGCATATCAAATTGATTTCATAAAATAACCTATTTAGTTACATCACATCAGTTTGTTTGCGGGCTGAAGCGATAACAATCACATAACGATATATTATGGAATTTATTCTGTTTCTAAAATAATAAAGTTAATTAATACAACAAATACATACGAGGGCGGAGTTAAAAGTTCTCGGCCTAAGACGGAAGCAGCATTGTTACCAAACATTTTTTTGATTATAGTTCCATTCGCGAAGCACTTTCATGAGACACCATCAAACACGACAGTATGTGGTGACTGGATCCTCTCGATCGCTCGGTGTCTCCCGATGGCTTGAGGTGGACAAAATCTAACTTTCAATCAGTTTTTTTTTTCAATGTCATTCGCAGGAGTCACTGAACTGGTCAATTAAAGGCAGTTTATTTTACCTGGACAGTTACAGTTTCATTTGGAAAAATAGTCAGTTTTGTCAGTTTTTTAAGATCTGGTGCAAGTTTTCACATCAGAGTCCTAAAAACTATTATAGCATTTTCGAAATCACATACATTCGATTCATTAGTTGCGTTGCGTAATAATCATAATCCAGTGAAATTAAACACAATGCAGCCCCTCGATGGAAAGTTGTGGGGTAGTCGGGATTTCTTTCATTCTACGCGTGTTTTGGGACGCTGAATCTGAATCCGAGGTTTGCCAGCAAAATTTCGAGACGGAACATGGCGAAAAATACAAAAAATGGGGAAAGTATTTATTTTCTGGCGATTTCTTTATTAGTACTCGAAAACTGTCAACTTTTGTAAGTTATCTTTCTAAGCAAAATGAAAGTACTTCCGTAAAACTTACTATAAAATTGTATATAAAATGTTTCTCTGAAATAAATAGATACGGAGCTGTCAAGGTTCAAAAAAGGCCAAATTTTTGTATTGTTTTGCATTACGAAAATCGAAAATGTATTGAGAAAGTTCACCTTGTCACATTCATAAGCAAATTTTAACAAATTTCTTTAAATTCATGAGTCATATTTTACCTCGTTGGAATAAGAAATTTGTAAAATTTGTGGCCATTTGTAAAATATCTTTCATTCAACTTCGACACCCACGCTCTTATGAATAATGTTTTTGTGTCCTCCTAGTTAATTATAACCTGATGCAGTGTTTCTCAACGTGGGGCTCACGCCACACAGGGGGGCAACTCGAGAGGGACAAAAAAATATACTCGACTTACTTGCCTTCTTTTTATTATCAAGTCCGGTATGTTTGTCTTTGGCATTTGCCAAGTTCTATCAATATGTATGTAAATTTAAAACAGCGACGCGTTCATGGGGAGCTAATAATTTTCGTCGATGTCTCACCTTTTGTGTTGCATGTTCACAGAGCTCGGTGAAATCGAATAGGCATGTTGTAATTAATCGAATTAATATCAGTTTTTTGTTATAATGTATGGAATTTTTTGAAATTACTGTACTAGCGCTTTAACTCGGTCAAGAAATATTGGTTGACCAATACGCCTAGACGTAAAGTTTTATGAATGAAAATTTGAAATTTAGAAGGGTACCTACTAATGAAATTATGAATGAAAATAATTTTCCGCGTAAAATTACTACATACCTACCTATTATATTATTTATGGAGAATGCAATTAGAATTCTTTGAGTAATCATACTTACTGTAGATACCTAAGTTGGAACGTATGTAGAATTAGTATGGAAAGTAGGTAAGACCCTATATTTTTTCACACTAAATAGCGATCCATTCTCCATACCTCTGTCTTCTTACCGAAAATATGGCAATATTACTTTAAGGTTACGTTGAGTGTTTCCTCTTTAGGGCATGTTTTAATGAAGCATGACACATAGGGTTTCCCATGCACAGGAACACCAGACTCTTTTAAGGTACATTGTTCCTATTACAATGATATCAGAACATTATCAGGGCAGCATTATCAACAGCAATGCAGGGGCATGGGAAAAGACTGAGCCTTGTGATCTCCCTGATGTGTTCCTTCCAAGAACTTTGAAGGGCGTGGTAGAGTGGCAGTATGAGTAGTTAAAATAACAATTTTCGTGAACATGGTTTTCTAGTTTATTTATAAAACTCGTCACATACACATAAAGTCCACGACAACTTAGTCGGTCTTTGTCGTGGATAGCTTTGTCTCGTCATATTTTTGTAAGGGGATGGGGGGCGGGGGGCTATTTAATATTTTCTGAAGGCAAAAAAAGAATAATGAAACGAAAAATATAATTTGAAGTTCAAGGTTATACACATTTTTCATGTTATTGGTATTTTTATAAAGCTAAACCCAGGATTTTCATTATGACATCCCACCCCGCTTTTAGCACTGTCGGAAAAGAACGAGGAGCCATAATCTCCACCATGCTGGAACAAAAACAAAGACAAATTACAAACATTAAAATTATATTCCGATCATGTCGACCAGATCCTCAAGGATGGGCGCGTTTTGAGTAAAAGGAATCGGAGAGCGTGTATGACAAACTGTATGAGTGTGACGGAAGCTAAGAGTGTGTCCAAGGATAGGGATGTCTTGCGCTCTGTCCTCTCTGCCTAACCTGCAAGGGACGTGGCGTGAGGGTATAGTAGTAGTAGTAGTAAAATTATATTCTTTATTATGGCAGACTATTGTTGAAAGATTTGTGCTGACTGATCAGATGACAATGTGTAATATTTGAATTATGAATATATTAAAAAAAAAACGTTCTTCTGACAGGCCATTGCGGGTAAACTGCTAGTCCCGTGAAAAAAATGAATGGAACAATTTTTCGTAGACAATTTCTTTGGGATTATTACTACCATTGATCACATTCTCCTTTCTCTTAGTTTGATCCTAAAAATGCGATAAACCGTGTTGGGATCCTATTCGGGGGGCAGGGGGTGAAGCAGCAAGATTTTGCTAGGCAACTGTATGCAGATGTATGTATGTGTAAACATTCATTTAAATCACATTTCGATTATACATATAACAGATAGGTCATTTTTTGTGGTGGGATCCTTTCGTGGATCCTATGCTTCCATAATAAAATTTAAATTTAAATGGATCTGATTGGTTGGTAAATAAAAAAGTTACAGAGGCTAATAAAATTCTTAAATTCCTTAAAAAAAAACACCCTATATAATTTCTGAGTACCTACCGTAAATATGTTCCAAATAGTCCCCTGTATATACCATATCAGTTTGTCTAACGTTCTGCCAAACACCTTGTATATATATGTAGGTTCCAGTATTCAACGTAAATTTTGTTTAAAAATATAGAAAATGTTTATGGAACACTTCCAGCCTAAATAATTCAATGGGAATCTTTAAACATTTCCAGAAAATTAAATTTTCCTCTTTTTTTGCCTTGTTCCATCACGAATTATTTTGGCAAATCTAGGATTCGGATTCAGCACTCCAAAAAACGTGTAGAATGAAAGAAACCCAGATTACCCCACAACTTTCCATCGAGAGGCTATCTTGTGTTTATCTGAGCCGTATTATAAATGCCAACCACTGTTTCACTCCCTGCGATAACTATTTTGAGAAATGAATCTGGGTTTATAGAAATAATCTAATACGTATTTGCACACATCACAGTAAGCATGAAAAGCTTTCATCATGAAGTGGAGTAAGTCGGCAATTACAAGAAATATACAAAATAATTCATTATAAATTCATCAGATAATACTGAAGATACAGATTTAACATGGAAATGTCAATACAAGTAGTAATCCCTGGAAGTGAAACAGTGTTTGTCTCTTACTCATCGTCTTGTGGATCTTGTATTTCTTGTGGATCTTGTGCCTGGACTCCTGATGTCATCATGAACAGCGCAGCCACAACCACCAGGACCAGGGGGAACACAGACAATCTCCAGATTTGCACCTTTGATTTGCTTCAAACTATAATACAACAATTCTATAGTTTTTTTTTGTTTGTGCATCTAAAAATCTGTAAATCTTATAATTGATTTTTCAACTACTTCCTGGCTACTTTGAAACGTGTAGTTACGTAAACTCGGTGACAATACGATTTTGCGTCTACACTCCCATACAATATTAGAGAAAATGAAACTATAATAATAATAGAACGATTTTCACTCAGAAGAGTATATCGCCCCTTAACTGTTTGAAAATAGAAAAGAAATATTAGAAAATAATTAAATCTTATCTTACCTTACAGTTAACTGTTGACTTGTGTGGTGACGGGATGTTTGCTGACTTGCTGCAATTTCTCATTTCTTTTATACTATGTGCTCTCCTCGCTAATTAGTTCATTTGAGTGTTTCTGCTTAATCACATTTGTCACCTTTGATTAGATGATTAAAAATATTATGTTCGGCGAGGGCATATCAAATTGATTTCATAAAATAACCTATTTAGTTACATCACATCAGTTTGTTTGCGGGCTAAAAAATATATAATATGAGTTCTATTCGTGAAGCACTTTCATGAATTGAACTCATATTATATATTTTTTTATAAAAGAATAAAATCAATGTTATTTTAATTAACTTTATTATTTTAGAAAATGAAAATAATCCATAGTATATCGTTACGTGATTGTTATCGCTTCAGCCCGCAAACAAACTGATGTGATGTAACTAAATAGGTTATTTTATGAAATCAATTTGATATGCCCTCGCCGAACATAATATTTTTAATCATCTAATCAAAGGTGACAAATGTGATTAAGCAGAAACACTGAAATGAACTAATTAGCGAGGAGAGCACATATTATAAAAGAAATGAGAAATTGCAACAAGTCAGCAAACATCCCGTCACCACACAAGTCAACAGTTAACTGTAAGGTAAGATAAGATTTTAAATGTAATGTTTCTTTTCTATTTTCAAATAGTAAAAATTGACTTCTCTTGTGAGTGAAAATCGCTCAAGAAGTTTTAACTTTTTCTAAGTATAGACGCAAAGCAAGACAAACGTAAACGATAGAACTGATTTAGGCTCATTGTGTAAAAAGGGGACCGAATATCAAAAAAATATCCACAAGAGTCACTGTGTCTTACCTTCATATTTAGTCAATCAAATTACAGCATCAAATCTAACAAACTACGGGAATAATCTCCAGATTCAGTAAATTTCGGAGTTAACTTTGGAATCATAGTTTATCGAGAAAATTTACAATAATGCATTTTTTAACCGCTACATTGAGTCACCAAACATAATAATATTGTTATGTATCCACGTTGTTAAGTCTTAGGATGATATCTTTAGTATTAGGTAGCTGAGTAATCTTCCATTTCCTATCGCAATTACTCGCACAGTCGGTTACTACGCCATCTAACATTTTCACTATACAATTGTTGTCTTTTAGTTTGAAGCAAATCAAAGATGCAAAACTGGAGATTGTTTGTGTTCCCCATGGTCCTGGTGGTTGTGGCTGCGCTGTTCATGATGACATCAGGAGTCCAGGCGCAAGATCCACAAGAAATACAAGATCCACAAGACGATGAGTAAGAGACAAACACTGTTTCACTTCCAGCGATTACTACTTGTATTGACATTTCCATGTTGAATCTGTATCTTCAGTATTATCTGATGAATTTATAATGAATTATTTTGTATATTTCTTGTAATTGCCGACTTACTCCACTTCATGATGCAAGCTTTTCAAGCTTACTGTGATGTGTGCAAATACGTATTAGATTATTTCTATAAACTCAGATTCATTTATCAAAATAGTTATCGCTGGATGTGAAACAGTGGTTGGCATTTATAATACGGCTCAGATAAACACAAGATAGCCTCTCGATGGAAAGTTGTGGGGTAATCTGGGTTTCTTTCATTCTACACGTTTTTTGGAGTGCTGAATCCGAATCCTAGGTTTGCCAAAATAATTCGTGATGGAACAAGGCAAAAAAAGAGGAAAAATTAATTTTCTGGAAATGTTTAAAGATTCCCATTGAATTATTTAGGCTGGAAGTGTTCCATAAACATTTTCTATATTTTTAAACAAAATTTACGTTGAATACTGGAACCTACATATATATACAAGGTGTTTGGCAGAACGTTAGACAAACTGATATGGTATATAGAGGGGACTATGTGGAACATATTTACGGTACTCAGAAATTATATAGGGTGTCCCCCAATTTTTAAGAAATTTAAGAATTTTATTTCTCGAATTCCCAAAATTTTACTTGTTAGCCTCTGTAACTTTTTTATTTACCAACCAATCAGATCCATTTAAATTTAAATTTTATTATGGAAGCATAGGATCCACGAAAGGATCCCACCACAAAAAATGACCTATATGTTATATGTATAATCGAAATGTGATTTAAATGAAACATCTGCATACAGTTGCCTAGCAAAATCTTGCTGCTTCACCCCCTGCCCCCCGAATAGGACCCCAATAATTCAAATACTACACATTGTCATCTGATCAGTCAGCACAAATCTTTCAACAATAGTCTGCCATAATAAAGAATATAACTTTAATGTTTGTAATTTGTCTTTGTTTTTGTTCCAGCATGGTACCGATTATGGCTCCTCGTTCTGTGCTAAAAAAGAGGTGGAAGTTCCATAATGATAACCTTGATGATAATGTTCTTTCTCACACTCGATTAGATAATTAAAAATATTATGTTCGGCGAGGGCATATCAAATTGATTTCATAAAATAACCTATTTAGTTACATCACATCAGTTTGTCTGCGGGCTGAAGCGATAACAATCACGTAACGATATATTATGGATTTTATTCTTTTTCTAAAATAATAAAGTTAATTAAAATAACATTGATTTTATACTTTTATAAAATAATATATAATATGAGTTCTACTCGTGAAGCACTTTGTAATCCTGTTTTTTCCGGGGGTTAACTGGAAGAAATCGCAGTTCTGCGATAATTTCGCCCTAGTGAACAGCGATTTATAATCTGTTCTATGTCTATTTTTTATATTTATGTGTATTTGTTGTTCACTTAAAGATTAAATAAATAGGAAAATATTAAAAAAAACTTTTAAAATACCAGGCTTTTCAATGTGCTCTAATGCTGGCGCCACATAATAGCCAACCCTCCACGACTGTTCACGATCTTCGAGCGTGAGGATGGGTGAGGCAAACGCCTTGTCTCGTGAAGGAACGTGAACACTTCGATTGAGTGTTCACTGTACTTCAAAGATCAAAGGAAGTTTGCGGGAAAAACTTGCGATGCATCCACACGTTCATAGGAACTTAGTAGCGTTTGTGCATTAGCAGGGGAAAGACGGACGTCTCGTATTATTGTTGTAATAGAAATAGCTGCATTTTACCTCGCTGTTATCAGTAAACATGAAGAGAGTTTTCAGGGTAAATTTTATTTAAAAATATATGTAGGTAGTGAAATGTTTAAACTAAAAAGGTTTAACCATTTTCAGCCTAAACAATTCACTACATTTTAAATAAAGTTATTTAAACATTTCTAGCTTAAATATGTACGAGGGAAGATCAATAAATACCCGTTTTTGAAGAAATTTGGCTGTCCTGAGGGAAATTGATATTACCATCGTGTGGCACCATCCTTCAGACGACATCATACTAAATTTCGGGCCGTTTCGTGCATTGGTTATTATTTGGCAGCCAGTTTAATGACCCCTGTTGAGTCTTTCTCGAAAAAAATTGAAAAAGGATAAAATTGATCCGAATTTGGCTCTTCATTTTTGGATGGAAAAACACGCGATGAAATTAAAGTGAAGTTTGATGCTATCTATGGAGATCCTTCACCATCTATAGTAAACATAAAATTTTGATTCGACGAATTTAAACTGGTCGTGCAACTGTTTTTAATGAGGAGCGGCCAGGTCACCTGGCAGAAGGAGTTACCGAAGAAATCTTTGAAAAAGTACACGAGATGATTCTTGCTGATCGCCGAATTAAAATGTGTGAAGTAGCTGAGGCCATAGGCGTGCCGTACGAAACAGCAATTAATATTTTTCAGAACAAGTTAAGTGTGCAAAAGGTGTCGGCCCGATGGCTGCCGCGATTGCTCTCTTTGAACGACAAGCGAATACAGGTTTTAAAGTCCAAGCAGTTTCTGGACCATTTTAAGCGAGATTCGAAGGAGTTCTTACGTCAGGCGTCACCGTTCATGAAATTTGGATACGTTATTATACGCCAGAGACTAAGAAATGGGCAAAAGTGTATTTTTCCGGGTTAATCTCTTTCAAAGGAGGAAAAGACGGTCCGATCGGCCGGAAAGGCCATAATCACGATTTTTGAGGATTCGAAGGGAATAATCATCACGTTCTTTTTGCAGAAAGGAAGAACGATCATGAAACAGTACTACAGTGAATTTAGACTGATTTGATGAGAAATTGAAGAAAAAATGAAGGAGATATGGCCCCAGTTGCCTAGGAAAAAGGTGTTGTATCACTAAGATAACGTACCAGCACATTCCTTCGGAGCTGTCGCGGCCAAATTGCATGAAATCCGCCGAGACTTGCTGCCGCACTAATCATACTCTTCTGGCATGGCTTCCTGCGAATAATTTTTCGGTCCCCCGTATGGCTCAGAGGGTAAAAATCAGCTCAAAGAATGAGGTTACCTCCGAGAAAAGGGCGTATTTTAAGGAAAATCGTATTTTTGGAGGGGTTAAAAGGGGGGCAGAGGGGTCCAGATAAGTGTATCGACCTAAAAAAAGATGACGATGAAAAATAGAAAAAAAAAATTTGGAATAAAGTTGCATCTTCATACCTAACACGGGTATTTATTGATCGGCCCTAGTACTTCACGGTGTTTTAAAATGTTTTTTTTTGTTGAAAACATTCGTTATGTTTACTGACTCTAGTATGACTCATACATTTAAAGAATAATTGTTAAAATTTGGTTGTGAATGAAACAAGGTGAACTTTCTCAATACATTTTCGATTCACGTAATGTACGAGTAAAACAACACAAAAATATGTTTTTTTGGACTTTCACAGCTCCGTTCCCATTTATTTTAGAGAAAAATATAATATGCCTTTGTAGGAAATTTTATGTACTTTCATTCTGCTAAAAAGATAACCTACAAAAAGTTGATAGTTGTCAAGTTCATATGCAGAATTCGCCAGAATATGGAAATTTTCGCCATTTATCCTATTATTTGCCACGTTCCGTCAAGAAATTTTGTTGGCATTCAGCACCCCAAAAAACGTATACCATGAAAGAAATCCAGACTACCCCACAACTCTCCATCGAGAAACTGCATTGAGTTTAATTTGACTGGTTTAAAAGTATAGAATTAGCGTCATAGTACAAGACTAAGGAAACTAAAAGAAGTATATATAAGTACCTACATAATGCATTTACACAATGCATATCACATACGCAGAGAGAAAATAACTGAACAAAAGTAAAAAAAAAAAGTAAATGTAAGAAGGTATTCTATGATTATTATCCAATTTTAATTATAAAACGAAAAAATAATAATAATATGAAATACACACATGAAACTACATAAAAATCATATAACATGAATGAAGTTATAATAATTTATTTATTTATTTATTTATTTACACATCAACGGCTAAAGCCTTTAACAATTTCTTGTTGGTACACAGTGTCAAATATTAATATACTCAAATACTCGTACATAATCAAATACAAAAAACATTATCATTTCAACACAACAATAATATAATAATTAAATATTGAACTGGTACATCCACCATCTCTTTCGCCGTATTTTTCGTTTTCTTTTCATTTTATTTTTATTTTTACAATAAAGATACGCTAAGCTGAAAGTTATAGCCGACACAATCCAGACGTCCGTCATGCTCGCTTCTCCATAACATACAAGCGCGGTCGCGAGCATGTGGATGGTTCTACAAATTTACCGAGCATCCGTGAATGATTGGTGCTCGTGAACAGACGTTGAGACTCGGCAAGCATGTGGCGCCAGCATTAAAAGAATAAAATAATTTGAAAAAAAAAAAGCGTGGGGGCTTCTTATGGGGAAGAATGATATTATACACATTGAAAAGCGTGGTATTTTAAAAGTTTATTAAATATTTTTTTTATTTTATCCTTTTTAGTTTTAGGCATTCATTACAGTCATATTAGTCCTGAATATGGTTTAAGAAAGAGAGCTGAAAGCTCGACAACATCGTAAAAATACACACGGAACACTCGATAAAAGCGAAGAAAAGATATAACGTGTATATTTTTCAATGTACTCGTAGGTACTTTTAATTCGCCAATTCCCTCGTACAGTATAGTGGGCTATTTAGCTTTAATTGCTTAGATGATATTGTATTTCCCTCGTTGTTTCCCGATGGCTTGTGCTGGACAAAATATGACTAGAGGTCTGAATTTATTTTCCAACACCCTTTGATACGATACCAAACATGACGCTATGCGGTGACTGGATCCTCTCGACCCCTCGGTGTCTCCCGATTGGTCGAGCTGGACAAAATATGACTTACGGTTTGGATTTCTTTTCAAACGCACTTTCATACGATACCACACATGACCTCTCAGGACCCTTGGATCCCCTGAAACGTCTTTCAACTTTTTTGTCTCTGGAGAAGGATGATCCAATTTTTATAAAATGTATTGTCAGCCAGTTTACGTACGGTTGCAAAGTTTCAGGTCTCCAAGTATTCAGGAAGTTATTAAAATTTGCATCGATGCATATAGACGCACTAAAGTCCGTGCCAAATATAATAAAAGCGTGTATATATATAAAGCATATATATATATATATATATATATATATATATGAGTACCTGGGTACTTATGTTTATGCATCGTCGTGTTGTATTGTATTGGTACTAATATTGTGGTACTATATAATGATGTATTATGCTGATGTTAGGTTTGTACTGCTGCTGAAATAGTTTGTAAGAATGGTGCCTCTATAATGAGTAGGTACCTACAGCAGTGTAGATTATGTTATTTTAGTTATTTAGTTGTTAATGTTATTGTTTGGTTGATACCTACTGTGTAGGTTATGATGTAATAATATTATAATATTTAAAACCCTGTTAATTACGGGATACTCCTCCCCCTTAACACAAGTTTTACTTTATAAGGGGGGGTAAAACGTTATTATATATAGTTTTAAGATCTGTATCCTCAAACACAAATTTAATCTGTCTATTTATTGTAATAACACATGTTTTGAATAAATAAATAAATAATATATATATATATATATATATATGTTAGAAAAGGTTTTTCCGCAGAGATTAAAATGATCAAAAATAATACAGTCAACGTATTGTTTGTGGGTACTCTGCGTACCATGGCCTTGAGAAAGGCCGTTGGTTGCCCGACGTTTCGGCTCGGTTAGACAAGCCATCGGCAGGGGCGATAGGCGAGAGGTAGCGGCGCTGGGGTTAGACAGCGCAGAGACCTCAGTGGTAGAATCCAAGTCCGGTATGTTTGTCTTTGGCCTTTGGCAAGTTCTATCAATATGTATGTAAATTTAAAACAGCGACGCGTTCATGGGGAGCTAATAATTTTCGTCGATGTCTCACCTTTTGTGTTGCATGTTCACAGAGCTCGGTGAAATCGAATAGGCATGTTGTAATTAATCGAATTAAATCAGTTTTTTGTTATAATGTATGGAATTTTTTTAAATTAACTGTACTAGCGCTTTAACTCGGTCAAGAAATATTGGTTGACCAATACGCCTAGACGTAAAGTTTTATGAATGAAAATTTGAAATTTAGAAGGGTACCTACTAATGAAATTATGAATGAAAATAATTTTGCGCGTAAAATTACTACATACCTACCTATTATATTATTTATGGAGAATGCAATTAGAATTCTTTGAGTAATCATACTTACTGTAGATACCTAAGTTGGAACGTATGTAGAATTAGTATGGAAAGTAGGTAAGACCCTATATTTTTTCACACTAAATAGCGATCCATTCTCCATACCTCTGTCTTCTTACCGAAAATATGGCAATATTACTTTAAGGTTACGTTGAGTGTTTCCTCTTTAGGGCATGTTTTAATGAAGCATGACACATAGGGTTTCCCATGCACAGGAACACCAGACTCTTTTAAGGTACATTGTTCCTATTACAATGATATCAGAACATTATCAGGGCAGCATTATCAACAGCAATGCAGGGGCATGGGAAAAGACTGAGCCTTGTGATCTCCCTGATGTGTTCCTTCCAAGAACTTTGAAGGGCGTGGTAGAGTGGCAGTATGAGTAGTTAAAATAACAATTTTCGTGAATATGGTTTTCACGGGACCCACTCGTTTATTTATAAAACTCGTCACATACACATAAAGTCCACGACAACTTAGTCGGTCTTTGTCGTGGATAGCTTTGTCTCGTCATATTTTCGTAAGGGGATGGGGGGCGGGAGGCTATTTAATATTTTCTGAAGGCAAAAAAAAGAATAATGAATTGAAAAATATATTTTTAAGTTCAAGGTTATACACATTTTATCATGTTATTGGTATTTTTATGCATTCAAACCCAGGGTATTTTTAACGAAGTCCCACCCCTTTTTTAGCACGTCCTTAAAAGCACGAGGAGCCATAATCGGTACCATGCTGGAACAAAAACAAATTACAAACATTAAAGTTATATTCTTTATTATGGCAGACTATTGTTGAAAGATTTGTGCTGATCAGATGACAATGTGTAATCTTTGAATTATTGGGATCCTATTCGGGGGCAGGGTGTGAAGCAGCAAGATTTTGTTGGGAGGGCGGCGTAAACTCATAGAGTGCCAATACCGAGAAAAATTGTAACTCTGGCTCTAGGTCACCCCCCCCCCCCCCGTCTTTTCTTAAGAGGTGGGTCGCAAGATTGGAAATTTTTTTTGGATGTATCGGCACCCAGTCAACTTTGGGAACCACTGGTTTAAACACTTCCAGCCTAAATAATTCACTATATTTTTAAATGGGAATGTTAAAACATTTCCAGAAAATGAAATTTTCCTCTTCTTTTGCCTTGTTCCATCACGAATTATTTTGGCAAACCTAGGATTCGGATTTAGCATCCCAAAAAACGTGTAGAATGAAAGAAACCCAGATTACCCCACAACTTTCCATCGAGAGGCTATCTTGTGTTTATCTGAGCCGTATTATAAATGCCAACCACTGTTTCACTCCTTGCGATAACTATTTTGATAAATGAATCTGGGTTTATAGAAATAATCTAATACGTATTTGCACACACCACAGTAAGCTTGAAAAGCTTGCATCATGAAGTGGAGTAAGTCGGCAATTACAAGAAATATACAAAATAATTCATTATAAATTCATCAGATAATACTGAAGATACAGATTCAACATGGAAATGTCAATACAAGTAGTAATCGCTGGAAGTGAAACAGTGTTTGTCTCTTACTCATCGTCTTGTGGATCTTGTATTTCTTGTGGATCTTGCGCCTGGACTCCTGATGTCATCATGAACAGCGCAGCCACAACCACCAGGACCATGGGGAACACAAACAATCTCCAGTTTTGCATCTTTGATTTGCTTCAAACTAAAAGACAACAATTGTATAGTGAAAATGTTAGATGGCGTAGTAACTGAATGTGCGAGTAATTGCGATGGGAAATGGAAGATTACTCAGCTACCTAATACTAAAGATATCATCCTAAGACTTAACAACGTGGATACATAACAATATTATTATCTTTAGTGACTCAATGTAGCGGTTAAAAAATGCATTATTGTAAATTTTTTCTATAAACCTCCAAAGTTGCCTCTGAAATTTACTGAATCTGGAGATTAGTCCAGTAGTTTGTTAGATGTGATGCTGTAATTTGATTGATTAAATACGATGGTAAGACACAGTGCTCTTGTGGATATTTTTTTGATATTCGGTCCCCTTTTTTCACAATGAGCCTAAATCAGTTCTATCCTTTACGTTTGTCTTGCTTTGCGTCTATACTTAGAAAAAGTTAAAACTTCTTGAGCGATTTTCACTCACAAGAGTGTATCGCCTCTTGAGTCAATTTTTAACTATTAACTAAATAAATTTTAACTAATTTTTAACAAAAGAAACTAATATTTAAAATCTTATCTTACCTTACAGTTAACTGTTGACTTGTGTGGTGACGGGATGTTTACTGACTTGTTACAATTTCTCATTTCTTTTATACTATGTGCTCTCCTCGCTAATTAGTTCATTTCAGTGTTTCTGCTTAATCACATTTGTCACCTTTGATTAGATGATTAAAAATATTATGTTCGGCGAGGGCATATCAAATTGATTTCATAAAATAACCTATTTAGTTACATCACATCAGTTTGTTTGCGGGCTGAAGCGATAACAATCACGTAACGATATATTATGGAATTTTTTCATTTGAAATACAAAAAAAAATGTATTTAAACTAAATTGGTTGAAAATTGATAAGAGCTGCAGGAAAATAGTCAGAGAACGAATTAATTACCATAGTCTTAGCTACAAAACGAGCTATAACTTATGTTCATACATCTAATAATTTCGGAGTTATTACAATAAAACTCGGTGACGAAAATTATTAAAATTTAGTTTTTCATAAAATAACCAGTGATATAACGCCGCAGGCCAAATTTTTTTTCCATAAAATGTTAGTAATAATGGGTGGAAGAATGTGAAAGAAAAAAAATCAAACTTTTTTTTTTATTTTTTCAAAAAATATCCTGTTTTTTGACCGGCCATTGCGGATAAACTGCTAGTCCTACGAAAAAATTGACTAAACATTTTTTGTAGAGAATTTAGCAAGGATTATTTTTGTCATTGACTACTTTCTCCTATCTCTTACCATATTCCTATAAAATGCGAAAAACCGCGAAGAGGGACCTTTTCGGGGGGGGCAGGGGGGGTTGCGGCTAGATTTTGATAGGCAACCTTAGTGCGATGTAATACCCTATTGGTAAGCTATCGTTTATACCACATTTCGATCAAAAAACAGATACGTCATAAATTAATCAGCGGGCTCTCGGACTAATACTGTCGTGTTTGATGAAAGTGCTTCACGAGTACAGCTCATACATTTTTTTATAAAAGCATAAAATCGATTTTATTTTAATTAACTTTATTATTTTAGAAAATGAAAAAATTCCATAATATATCGTTACGTGATTGTTATCGCTTCAGCCCGCAAACAGACTGATGTGATGTAACTAAATAGGTTATTTTATGAAATCAATTTGATATGCCCTCGCCGAACATAATATTTTTAATCATCTAATCAAAGGTGACAAATGTGATTAAGCAGAAACACTGAAATGAACTAATTAGCGAGGAGAGCACATAGTATAAAAGAAATGAGAAATTGTAACAAGTCAGTAAACATCCCGTCACCACACAAGTCAACAGTTAACTGTAAGGTAAGATAAGATTTTAAATATTAGTTTCTTTTGTTAAAAATTAGTTAAAATTTATTTAGTTAATAGTTAAAAATTGACTCAAGAGGCGATACACTCTTGTGAGTGAAAATCGCTCAAGAAGTTTTAACTTTTTCTAAGTATAGACGCAAAGCAAGACAAACGTAAAGGATAGAACTGATTTAGGCTCATTGTGAAAAAAGGGGACCGAATATCAAAAAAATATCCACAAGAGCACTGTGTCTTACCATCGTATTTAATCAATCAAATTACAGCATCACATCTAACAAACTACTGGACTAATCTCCAGATTCAGTAAATTTCAGAGGCAACTTTGGAGGTTTATAGAAAAAATTTACAATAATGCATTTTTTAACCGCTACATTGAGTCACTAAAGATAATAATATTGTTATGTATCCACGTTGTTAAGTCTTAGGATGATATCTTTAGTATTAGGTAGCTGAGTAATCTTCCATTTCCCATCGCAATTACTCGCACATTCAGTTACTACGCCATCTAACATTTTCACTATACAATTGTTGTCTTTTAGTTTGAAGCAAATCAAAGATGCAAAACTGGAGATTGTTTGTGTTCCCCATGGTCCTGGTGGTTGTGGCTGCGCTGTTCATGATGACATCAGGAGTCCAGGCGCAAGATCCACAAGAAATACAAGATCCACAAGACGATGAGTAAGAGACAAACACTGTTTCACTTCCAGCGATTACTACTTGTATTGACATTTCCATGTTGAATCTGTATCTTCAGTATTATCTGATGAATTTATAATGAATTATTTTGTATATTTCTTGTAATTGCCGACTTACTCCACTTCATGATGCAAGCTTTTCAAGCTTACTGTGGTGTGTGCAAATACGTATTAGATTATTTCTATAAACCCAGATTCATTTATCAAAATAGTTATCGCAAGGAGTGAAACAGTGGTTGGCATTTATAATACGGCTCAGATAAACACAAGATAGCCTCTCGATGGAAAGTTGTGGGGTAATCTGGGTTTCTTTCATTCTACACGTTTTTTGGGATGCTAAATCCGAATCCTAGGTTTGCCAAAATAATTCGTGATGGAACAAGGCAAAAGAAGAGGAAAATTTCATTTTCTGGAAATGTTTTAACATTCCCATTTAAAAATATAGTGAATTATTTAGGCTGGAAGTGTTTAAACCAGTGGTTCCCAAAGTTGACTGGGTGCCGATACATCCAAAAAAAATTTCCAATCTTGCAACCCACCTCTTAAGAAAAGACGGGGGGGGGGGGGGGGTGACCTAGAGCCAGAGTTACAATTTTTCTCGGTATTGGCACTCTATGAGTTTACGCCGCCCTCCCAACAAAATCTTGCTGCTTCACACCCTGCCCCCGAATAGGATCCCAATAATTCAAAGATTACACATTGTCATCTGATCAGCACAAATCTTTCAACAATAGTCTGCCATAATAAAGAATATAACTTTAATGTTTGTAATTTGTTTTTGTTCCAGCATGGTACCGATTATGGCTCCTCGTGCTTTTAAGGACGTGCTAAAAAAGGGGTGGGACTTCGTTAAAAATACCCTGGGTTTGAATGCATAAAAATACCAATAACATGATAAAATGTGTATAACCTTGAACTTAAAAATATATTTTTCGTTTCATTATTCTTTTTTTTGCCTTCAGAAAATATTAAATAGCCTCCCGCCCCCCATCCCCTTACGAAAATATGACGAGACAAAGCTATCCACGACAAAGACCGACTAAGTTGTCGTGGACTTTATGTGTATGTGACGAGTTTTATAAATAAACGAGTGGGTCCCGTGAAAACTATATTCACGAAATTTGGCTTTTTTTATGAACTAACTACTCATACTGCCACTCTACCACGCCCTTCAAAGTTCTTGGAAGGAACACATCAGGGAGATCACAAGGCTCAGTCTTTTCCCATGCCCCTGCATTGCTGTTGATAATGCTGCCCTGATAATGTTCTGATATCATTGTAATAGGAACAATGTACCTTAAAAGAGTCTGGTGTTCCTGTGCATGGGTAATAACTCCGAAATTATTAGATGTATGAACATAAGTTATAGCTCGTTTTGTAGCTAAGACTATGGTAATTAATTCGTTCTCTGACTATTTTCCTGCAGCTCTTATCAATTTTCAACCAATTTACCGGCCATTGCGGGTAAACTGCTAGTTCTACAAAAAAATTGACTTAACATTTTTTGTAGAGAATTTAGCAAGGATTATTTTTGTCATTGACTACTTTCTCCTATCTCTTACCATATTCCTATAAAATGCGAAAAACCGCGAAGAGGGACCTTTTCGGGGGGGGCAGGGGGGTTTGCGGCAAGATTTTGATAGGCAACCCTAGTGCGATGTAATACCCTATTGGTAAGCTATCGTTTATACCACATTTCGATCAAAAAACAGATACGTCATAAATTAAGCAGCGGGCTCTTGGACTATATGCTGTGACTGGATCCTCTCGATAGCTCGGTGTTTCCCGATGGCTCGAGCTGGACTGGCTATTTTCAATCTGATGTTTTTAAAACTGCATACGATTCCACACATGCTCCCGCACAACCCTTGGATCTCCCTCAAACGCTTTACATATTTTTGTCTCAGCGTGGTACAGAAGCATAATAAATAAAATAATCTTTATTGCACTGAAAATAATCATACAATGGGCGGACTTATTGCCAAATGGCAATTTCTGCCAGCCAACCCATAACAGAGACTAAAATGAGATATACCTAATTATAATATTAAGTACCAAAAGGGTACCTTAACTTAACAATAATTGAATACTAAATACATACACAGATAAACATATTATACATATATAAATAATATATACATAAATGGTATATGGGATGGGATAGGGTAAGGGAGGGATGCTGGGTTCAGGAGGGACTGGTAATGGGATTTGAAATAGAAAGGTAATGCTGCTTCAGTCTACTCTTGAAAGCGTGATCTAGTTTTGGTAAATGTTTAGTAGCTCTAAGTAGTTATAGGAAGTTATAATTCGATTGCAAGGTTTGGAGACAAGAACAACATAGCCATTTGAAGTTAAACAGAAAAGTCTGTAAAACGTTACCAAATGCTAATACGACTGGAATTTGACAATAGTTGTTGAAGGCTTTCACGATGATCCATTTATTTATTTATTTATTTACTTAATCACATGGGCACAAACAGTTATAACAGCACATATCAACAATTAAACAAAAACAGAAAGCAAACCAGCGAAGGCCCGTCAATTTTACCAGAAAAACATTTCTAAGTTAAAACAAATAAAATTTAAGAAACTAGTTATAAGTAAAAAAATATTATATGTATGTATAGACAAAAATAACAAATCAGGTAAAATGATATTCAATGATATGTATGTACGATAAATTAATAAGGGATGCACACAGATATTCCCTCCCTCACACACACAATCCACACACAGACACACACACACACACACAAACACACACACAGAACATGGACACAACATTAAAAGACAATTAGACCCTGCAAGAATGCAAATGGGGAAGGGGTGAACGAAACAGATCCGAGAAAAGGAAAAAGGGGAAAAGGTGAAAAGGGGAACGGTCATCATAGTCGTTCAGGGAACGGTGGAGGAGCAAAGTGCTCGCATGACCATATTATGTAGATTTGTTTTTAGGGGTTTATCGTGTAGTGAAACATGAACAAATGCAGATCACAATCTGTCACCAAAGCGGCAGTAGGTTCGCCGAAGCGTCGGAGCATTTGTTCTCTACGCGATAAACCCGAAAAACAAATCTTCCGACTTGGATTTGATATAAAAAAGTTCATAACCCGTTACCTGTTGTGTTTTAGTGAATAAATTCTTTCCTAGAGAGATTGTTGACATTAAAGACTGAAGTGTAGTTCACTGAATTATGTATGTAGATTTAATGAAGCCCTCTACGGTGACACGACATAAAGTCTACAGACAAAATCTCTCCCGACAGAATGTCTCCGGACAAAATGTTTACACGACAAAATGCCCACAGACAAAATGTTTACCCGACAAAATGTTACCGCAAGAAAATGTTTTACACGAAAAATCGTCTCTAGACAAAATGTTTACAGGTAATGTTAACCAAAATGTATTTTTAGAGAAATTGCTTCTTCGATACTCGATTTTATTAGGTAACGGTAATAATGATTGCGATGTTCGTTATCTAATAAGTGGGGGGTTGTATATAGGTAATTTATCGGTTTTGTGAAAATTACACGTGTTTCCGCAAAGGCTATGTTGTGTGTTTTGATATACGCAGACACAGCATTCACTGATTGCCCCATTGTTGGAATGCGGCGTGATGGTGTAGCAGTAGTATTTTTTTGTAAGAAAGGTGTATTTTACTGGAGACATTTTGTCGTGTAAACATTTTCTTGCAGTAAAATTTTGTCGGGAGATATTTTGTCGTGTAAAGTTTTTGACTGTAAACATTTTGTCCGAAAACATTTTGTCCAGCTACATTTTGTCTGTGGACATTATGTCGTGGAACCGCCCTCTACATAGTATCTTCTGTGTCTAAGCCATTAATCTTCTCATATGATTATCATCATTATATAATTACCCATCAACACTACCATCGCATCATAGTTATTATACCACAAGTCTAACTATCTACTGAAATATTCATAACTACGCTATAGTCCGAGAGCCCGCTGCTTAATTTATGACGTATCTGTTTTTTGATCGAAATGTGGTATATATGATAGCTTACCAATAGGGTACTACATCGCACTAGGGTTGCCTATCAAAATCCTGCCGCAACTCCTCCTGCCCCCCCCTAAAAGGTCCCTCTTCGTAGTTTTTCGCATTTTATAAGAATATGGTACGAGATAGGAGAAAGTAGTCAAAAACAAAAATAATCCTTGCTAAATTTTCTACAAAAAATGTTAAGTCAATTTTTTCATAGGACTAGTAGTTTGCGAAAAACCGCGAAGAGGGACCTTTTCGGGGGGGGGGGGCAGGGGGGGTTGCGGCAAGATTTTGATAGGCAACCCTAGTGCGATATAATACACTATTGGTAAGCTATCATTTATACCACATTTCGAACAAAAAACAGATACGTCATAAATTAAGCAGCGGGCTCTTGGACTACTAGATGTAGCATTTCGCCTACCTTCACGTATAGGTTATGTTACCTTTAGACTACCATGACCAAACATGGATAAATGAGAATATGTTTTAGTGACTCCACCGGTTATAAATGTGATTTTTGTAATAGAGAATACTCATTTAGTATGGAAAAAAAAACCAGGCCCGGCGCAAACGAAATGTAACTCAAATGATAGGTAAGAATTAGTAATTAAATACTGCATAGGGGGCATCGTCGAAATCAATTGCTAAACGTGTGAAATACCTATTAGTTACCTACCTATAAGTTGAAGCGAAAATAGAACGATTTTTGCTCAGTGCATATAGCCCCTTAAGTTGTGAACTGGATCGAGGCCGTCGCCATATTGTTCGTGGAGGCCGGGCCCAACTGACATTTGACGATTATTACGCCATCTAAATTGTATGGGAAAAAATACTCCGTAGTTCAAGTGTTTGTCACCGAGACAAGGTGTTTGTCACCGATACAAAGTGACGTCACCACTCGTGGCGGTGATGGAATTCGAGGATGTAGGCTTGAACTCTACTATCGCTGGCTTCGACTGGATACATAGTTTTCTGATTAAAATTCCATCTCCAACAAATGTTTACCCTGTGTTTCAATGGACAGGCGGCCTTTATTAGTTTGCAACTAGGTTACATGATATTCTCACAGCTTTCCACAGTACTACTGTATACTACATTTTATAGGGATACTATGACGAATATTCGCTTTAGCTGTATAATGCGAACGATTCGCAATAATTCGACTTTCGCATTCGCAACTATAATGCATAGCAGTTTTTTCGGGAATTTAGAAAATTTTGAAGCTGGTTAATATCATATTATAGATATTTTTCATTGGGGACATGGAACACCTGGAGCTTACTCCAGAAGACTGCCTCGATCGGGGCAGATGGAGAGAGAGGATCCGAGCCGCCGACCCCAAATAAATGGAATTTGGTACAGAGAAGACAGAGAGATATTTTTTCTGTGTTTATGCTATTCGTGAAATTTTAACTGTCATAAGTGTGTTAATAAAAAAAAACTATGACGTCAAACAAAACAACGGTCGATTCTCCCTTCATATAGTGAATTTTTTGCCCCATTATACCCATCATTTACCAATTGTGTAAAAAAAATGATTATCATGTATGTACGAGTACCTATGGAAGAATGTATTCGCTTTCGCCGTGCAAAAAAAATCGCATTTATTTGGCACTCCCTTTCCCTTCCTCATACGCGATATATTTTCCTATACATTCGCATTAGCATTCGCAATATTTATTTACGCTTTTGGTGAACAAAATACAAACATTACGAATATAAATCATAACATTTATTCGCTGGGGTTAGCTTAGCTGCGATCTTTGCCAGCTAACCCCAATATATGCATGCGTGCGTGCAAGCTGTGGACACTCGTAATTGGGGGGTTGACCTGAAAATTTTGTTTAATGTTTTTACTTATGTATATCTGTCAATCCTCTATGAATGTCTCAATAAATAAAAGATAATATTTCCTGTACTTTGGTATTCGCATTCGCTTTTGCTATTAGCATTTCTATTATACGATTCTCTATTCTACTCTTTATAGGTCTATTTTCATTTCATACAGCAAACTTTTTGAAGCCCATTCAATATTCAGACGAGAATGAAACCCACAGTATCAACTCTTTAGAATATGCATCGTATGATTGTGTACTGTGTATAGAGAATCTAACAAAAGAGATTCCGGGAACTGCCACCATGTCGCTACGTGTTTCTTTTTTTTCATCTCACAATTTCATTTCATCTTGCGGAACATTGTTTTCTTGAAAGCAGACGTGCTTTATTCTGAACTTAGGTGTATAGTTTTTCCAGATATGAGAGCCTATCTCACATTTTTACAAATTGTAATAATAATAATCGTTTTTTTTTATAAACAATATTTTATTACTTTCGTCCTAGAACTACTTTTCGCGGTCTTCCAAACGATACATACATACACGATAAAATTCCGATTAGGTACTCAAGAAAGTCAAAAATTTTGTAATAAAATCTATTGTATTCAGGGAGCCGCAAACCGAAAAAGAATGGGAGCCTCTGAGTTAGAACTTTGTTATTATTATTATTAAATGTTTTTATTTTTATTATTTATATTATGTGTGTATATTTATATTATTTATATTATTATTGTTGTATTTAAGTTTTTCTTTCTTTTCTCGGGTTGACTGTAAGATATTGGTTTTGCAATAAGTCCGCCTTTTGGCACACTATAATTGTCTTGTTTTTGTAACTATGTTTATTTTCTCTGGCCAATAAAGATTTATTTATTTATTTATTAGCAGGAGACGATTTTACAATGTACCCACATGAAAATGTCGTGTAAAAATGTGCATTCGGAGATGTCCTTGGGTAACCTTGTAAGGTCATCGACCATATGGCCAGTGGCGTGCGTCCTATTTATAACTTCATTCTCGACTTGTTGAGGAAACGACGGCTTAAACTGTTTAAAAATATGTGAATAAATAAATAAACAAAACGCGGTGTAATTGATTTAGTACCCGGCCCAGACAGACAACTCTAATGTCTTCTCAGTATTATTTATAGAATATACTGTGAAGCATTTGGATGTGCACCCAAATACATACGTGCATGCATTTTTATTTATTTATTTAAACTTAAAGTTAACAACAATCACATATAAATATACAAAATGGACATAGTACAGATTATAAAACGTTGCTCACTAGGGCGAACTTATCGCAGAACTGCGATTTCTTCCAGTTATCCCTAGGAAAAAACAGAAAAAAAAGAAATTGAACAAAAATATTGGAAAAAACAGAAAAAAGAAATTGAATAAAAAAATATACGAAGTAGAAAATATATACATACACACATATGTGAGAAAAAAACAAATAAAAACGGAATAAAAAAATAATAAACAAGATACAGAATGCATACATACATAAAAACATATATAGTTGAAACTACAATTTAGTCCTAAGATTCGGATTCATTTATGCTAAAACTAGCTGAGTTAAAAAAAAGGAAGAAAGAGTGGCTAAGCTCAAGTGGTCTTTTGCGGGACATGTTTCGAGACTCCAGAACCAAAGATGGACACAGAGGGTAGTGGAATGGAGACCTCGCGAAGATAAAAGAAGTAGAGGGAGACCTCCCCACGCGATGGTCAGACGACATTAAACGAGTTGCTTTTGATTGAATGCAGAGGGCGCAAGACAGAGATATATGCAGGAGTACGGGGGAGGCCTACGTTCGGCAGTGGACAGAGATGGCTGGATAAGTAAGTAATTAAGTAAGCTGAGTTACCCCTGTTTCGCAACAGTACATTTGGATGGTGAAGTACACCGACAGTATGACCGAACCGCATTCATCTGTTCAGTGTTCATTCACTGTGACAACTTTCTTGAACGTTCTGCAATGTTCTATTAATTTTCACGCCTTTCTAGAAGGTTCTACGACCGGATCCTCTCAATCACTCAGCGTCTCTCGATGGGTTGAGCTGGACAAAATATGGCGTACGAGTTATAAAGTAATGACCGAGATAATATCGGTGCATGGTTGGTGGAACTAGTTGGAGTTTGGAGTCCGAATCTCCCAAGCAGGATGTCCGAATCTAAATGCTGATGATATATTATGTATTTTACTACACAAGATTTTAGTTTATTGTGAAATGTGCGTCAGGAGAATATATTGGGCTTGTGTATACAAGCTTTTTTTCTAATGAGATAATTAGGTAATAATGAAAAACCCTTGCATTTTCCTTGACCTGATAATTTAATGACATCACATAGTCAACATCTATAGTGTAGTATTTGTCAACAGTGTATGTAGTAATAATCTCCGTGGATAAACGAATGATTTAATCTAGTAACCGCAGTTTGACCACAACAACTACACCAGCGTGAATACTTTCATTATATTAAGGTGACCAACCATCCTCCTTTTGGAAGGACAGTCCTCCTTTTCTAGGTTCTGTCCTCCCTCCAAAAAGTGTCCTCCCTTTTGTCCTCTTTTTTACTTTTTAACATTTTTTAACTAATCTGTTAATCTCAAAACCACACGTTTTTTCATCATATCATGAATTAACTAGTACTATAGTATAAAAATACATTAAAATGCAATTGTTTTCTAAAAAAAATTGCCGGTGGCGCTAATTACCTTTGCCATTTGTTTATATGTAATTTGGTATGTTTTATGACAAATATTTTATCCTCTATGGAAAACATTTTCAAGAAAATAAATCAAACAACATAGCGACCTTCTTCACTCCCAAAAAAATGTCGCCTGGGGCGCTACTCACGCATTTTTGTCCTCTTTTTTTATTTTTAAAAATATGGTCACCTTAATTATATCTCTTCATAAATACTAATAATGTTATCATTTATGATTATACACTTTTGGCTACACTAATGATCTCATGACATAATCATATTATTATATTTCTCAATAATCGTGATGGTTCTGCATCGTGAAACTTCTTGGTTAGGTCAGTTCTATGCCTAAATGGGTTCGTGGGCTGAGCATAAAGGCCGGTCCAGACGCTATGTTTTGTACAACCTTTTGTCTGCATAGTTCAAAACGTTGCGTGTAGACTGGAAAACTGCGCAGTTTTCCATTTCCAGATACCTATGCAGGTATCTGTGACATTCTGTGATCTGTTCAGACAAGTCGGTGCATGTGGCCTGTAGCACTGTTTTCCGATTCATTTTGTTCCTCAGTTTCAATTCGTCAGGCCAAAATTGGCCACAGCAGTACCTTCTCCATGATGGTATCCACAAAACTGCCATCTAGTGTACATAATTGGTAAAAGTTTCAGAGCTCTGTTTGGTCTGGAAATGAGTTAAAATCCGATTGCAAGACTTGGAAACAACCTCAAGTGAAGCTAGATAAAATTTGGATAAAGATTGGATGTGCAAAATCGTTCGCTACCATCGTAAGTCCACCGTCGTAGGATGTAACCAAAATCTACGTATGAATTTTAATCACACTGTTATAAATTCTTCCTAACTGTATTTTTGGCACACTTGCATGATAAACTCCTTATAATGTTATATGAAGAGAGACTCTTGTATAGTGTATTCTTTACTTAGAGACCTTTATTACAAAATATAAGATAAGCATACATTATGAATGTTTTGTTAAGCGGGTCGTGCTTAAGTGTTAAACTTGCCTTAAATACTTCTAGTGATGGGCGATTAATCGACAGCGTATTCGATTATATCGATTGTAAACAAAATCGCAACTGTTCGATTGAATTTGAATTATGGAGTCGAAAGTAATAATCGACTCAAGTTGATTGTAATACTACTACTAAGTAGTGATTAGGTTGGAAGAGGTCCTGCGCAAATGTTAGCACCAACAGCTGAAAAATCATGTCATTTATTTATTCTTTAAGGGAACAAAGTAAACATGCAAACATATATAAAATGGACACAGTACATGTTATAAATCATTGTTCACTAGGTCGAACTTACCGCAGAACTGCGATTTCTTCCAGTTAAGTCCAATTATTTATATTATTAAAATATTACACTCTTCGGCATTAGACCTTTGCGCCGAGACAACACAAAACATGTTACAAACGATGACAAGCACGGGAAATAAAAACAAAGAAAATCGTCTTCGAAATAATCGATTCAAACACTTATTACGTTGTTTGTATAAGAGCCATGCCATTAATCGATTATGTTTCGATTTTCGATAGTTTTGTACACTGTAAGTCGATTATTGCTATCGATTGTAAATTATCCGATTATTTCGACTGTAAAATTTGATGCTATCTTCGCCCAACACTAATAACTTACCCTGTTATTCGACGACCCTCCTACAAGGCAGTTAGTCTCCGAAGAGGTTTAGCGAAGCAAGTATGCTATCTACTTGAGAATATGATCTTTATGAAAAAATGTATGATGTATATTATAATGTAATTTAAAAGCAAGTTTTCAAGCACCTTACATAACCCCATACACTCCTGGTCGAGTATCCTAGGTCGCTATATCTATGGAAGAGTCGCTAACTGAAATGTTATATTAGCATACGTGGTTATTAAGAGTATGCATACCGACATTTCAAAAATTTCTATAAACGGGAGACCTTATATCTCGACAACCGTTACTAAATATGCTTTGAAACAAAATAGGGTAGATGCATCGAACGTTTATCTTGGGAATAGCCGTAAAATATCTTTTATATCTTGTATATATTTCTCAAAAAAAAATACTAAAAACACCTCTGATCTTTTTTCGGAAAAACAGAAACTCGTTTCCTGAAAGTCGCCCGTATAATTTTTTTTTGTGTTGACAGTATGCATTAAAATCTAAGAAATTACCGTAAAAGTTTTTTGATAGACGTAAAACCAACCCCAAGAAATGGAAAAAACGCAATTTTTACCATTTTATCGTGCGATTGTTCGCGCGATTTTGAACTTTAATGCCGTGAGAAATTACTGTGACGTCATTCTTGGTACCAAGCCCTTAAAACTGCGTTATACCGATATAGAACCTATAATAACCCTATAATAAGGGGATGTGAGCGCGTAACGAGTTCTGCGAATATATTAACGCAGAAATTTGTACGCTATGATATTAAAATTTTGATAGATTGTGAATAACATTTGAAACTAATAGTCCGAGAGCCCGCTGCTTAATTTATGACGTATCTGTTTTTTGATCGAAATGTGGTATAAACGATAGCTTACCAATAGGGTATTACATCGCACTAGGGTTGCCTATCAAAATCTTGCCGCAACCCCCCCTGCCCCCCCCGAAAAGGTCCCTCTTCGCGGTTTTTCGCATTTTATAGGAATATGCTAAGAGATAGGAGAAAGTAGTCAATGACAAAAATAATCCTTGCTAAATTCTCTACAAAAAACATTAAGTCAATTTTTTCATAGGACTAGTAGTTTACCCGTAATGGCCGGTCAAAAAACAGGATATTTTTTGAAAAAATTAAAAAAAAAGTTTGATTTTTTTTCTTTCACATTCTTCCACCCATTATTACTAACATTTTATGGAAAAAAAATTTTGGCCTGCGGCGCTATATCATTAGTTATTTTATGAAAAACTAAATTTTAAGAATTTTCGTCACTGAGTTTTATTGTAATAACTCCGAAATTATTAGATGTATGAACATAAGTTATAGCTCGTTTTGTAGCTAAGACTATGGTTATTAATTCGTTTTCTGACTATTTTCCTGTAGCTCTTATAAATTTTCAACCAATTTAGTTTAAATACATTTTTTTTTGTATTTTAAATGAATTTCGGTTTTGAACCGGTCATTGCGAGTAAACTGATAGTTCTACGAAAAAAAATACTTAACATTTTTTGTAGAGAATTTAGCAAGGATTATTTTTGTCATTGACTACATTCTTCTATCTCTTACCATATTCCTATAAAATGCGAAAAACCGCGAAGAGGGACCTTTTCGGGGGGGGCAGGGGGGGTTGCGGCAGGATTTTGATAGGCAACCCTAGTGCGATGTAATACCCTATTGGTAAGCTATCATTTCTACCACATTTCGATCAAAAAACAGATACGTCATAAATTAAGCAGCGGGCTCTTGGACTATAAAGAAAGTTTTACAGAGAGAGAGGGTCTCTGTTCAATATAAAATTAGGAATTCTACGTGTATATAATATTATTGCAATTAATAGAACATGAGTAACATTCAAAACTAAAGAAAATGAGAACACAACTTACCGGTGGATAAAATAATTCGATTTTTCAAACTCTGTTATGTTTAAAAGTGTATAGGTATGTAGTTTTAAAACGTTATGCTATTTTTGATAATAATTATTATTGTTTCGTATGGCTTCTGCCACCGTTGGGCGGCAACGTCAGAAGATAAGAGAATTATGCTATCTGTTACATACAGGAGACATGTACCCTACAGAGCAAATCCAGGCTTCCGAGCCATTCAAGGGCATTGGGTGTGGCATTGTGGATATCTGCATATGGTCCAGGGAATGCCCTCAGAGGACAGTCTTCGACGATGTGCTTGATGGATTTCACTTTATTGGTTTTATTTTTGATAACACTGGATCCCATAAAGAAGAAACCTTAAATTGTATAATTAGGTAGATACTTTATTTGCACGGCTGTCACTGGCACCCTCGATTTCACAATTTGAATGACGTTATTAAATTCTGGATTGTATGCTCTCGGTATTTTATACGAATGATGTATGTGTGCGGGCGAATGTATTATGTAAGGTTGGATTCTGGGACTTACGAGTTTATTATTGTTAATGGTATTTTTAAGTGGTTGAATTTAATATTTTATTATTTTGATACAACTGATATATATCCATATGCCCTCACATACATATGTATGCGAGGGCAAATTCTGTAAACTCCTAATTTTTATTATTTGATGATGGGTAGTTTGGAATGACTGAATTTATTATTCTAATATTTTTATATGAATGACATTTTGTTTGTTTATTTATTTTTTAATGGTATTTTCGAATGATTAAATTGTTATTTTGTTTATTTTTAAATTAATGTTGTATATGTATGCGAGTGCAAATTCTGTAAGCTTTTGGATTTATTATTTTTGGTGACTGAATTTATCATTTATTTTATTTTATTTAGGTAACGATATAGAATTGCTTATCCTGGTGATTATATATTTCTGTGAAGATCTTATACCGTGTGGTGAGATACAGGGCAACCAGCTCTAGTTCACCCACGGTTATGCTCTTAAACGTAGACAAACTGTTTACATATTAATAAATGTCGCTATATTTTAAATTGTAATACCCATCTATGTTTGTATGTGTACTAAAAATGACTGAATAAAGTATCTATCTATCTAAAAAAAAAAAAAAAACGACGGGTGGATCGTATGAAAACTAGCAGGAGGAAAGTGGCACGAATAAGGAATAAATTTAAAGTAGTAGAAAATAGTTATCGATGCCGCAGAACAAATCCGTACAAAGACTAGTAAAAGATAACTTGTACATCCGATAGAAGTCAAGGTTCCCGTCGTATGTATTCCAATTTCGAGCTGAAATCCATTTCCCTAGGTAAGGAGAGAGGGATTTCGCGAAGTTTCGCCTGTAAATCTTCAGCGTCTCAGTGCCGCGTTAAAATGTATATCAGCGGCACGTACGGCACCGCTGTTGGTTATTTATCAGATTGAAGTGAAACAGCGTACTTCAGAAATTATTTATAGTGCCGTTTTAATTCGTAACTTTTGAAGTTCATTGTGCCGCTGGATAATATCAATTAGGTACAATCTAATTTATAAGTTTTGTTACATGCATACTCAATCGCCTATGTCCAGGAGTCGGTTTTACATAACGGTAAAATTCTAAGAACCATATATTTTGTACAGAAGAAAATCTTGGCTATGACATAGGCTTTTTTTTAAAATGCCTATTATTATTAACGAGAAACACGACTTTAATTACATATACCATGAAAGCCACATGCTTGCATAAAAAAACTGACGTAAGCCGCCTGGGCACAAAAAGGTTGAAAATATTCGATAATTAAAAAAAAATACTTGTTCATTGTGCTATTTGTACGATATGTGCCGTTGCACTTTCGGTTGCCTACAAGGTTCTAAGTAATAAGATAATGTTAGGTGAACTGACATGGATAAATTTATCTAGCAAAGTTTATTATTATATATTATAATATTTTCTAGGTGTTATATAACGCGGCACACTCGTTCCCAAAGCCGACAAATCCAATCTGAAGCAAGTTGCCTGGAAAGGAGATTATGGAGGAATGTATGGTTATATGGTTTTGGTTATATTTTCGTGTTGATGTGTTTTACGTGTAAATCCGATTTCAGAATTAAATTTTCTGCTTCGTATATTTTATCAGATTCTGTACGTTGTGGCCTTGCTGAGATTTATGCCGTTTTGAAATGGATGCGATTGTTTACAGACGATATAAAGTTTTATATACGTGAAAAAAATCAAATGGGGGGGGGGGGGGGGTTATTGCCGTAGGGAATGTCTGACATTAATTTGAAATACAAAATACATACATATTTAAGTGTATGAAAAAAAAACAACTGAATAAATATAAATAATTATAATATATACACCTATACATAAATAAATAGGTGGATGGGATGAAGGACAAGGAAGAAAACAAGGGATTGTCAGTTAGATTTATTTATTTATTTAGTCATAGTCATAGACGGCCGCAAGGCCTTTTACAAATTACAATATTACAATCATCATATAATAATAATAACTTCAAATTACATCCTCAAAAATAACAAATTAAGAAAGTCAATTGAAAATATAAATATATACACCCTGTAGAATAAGCCAAAAATAACAAATAAGACAAAAATAACATTAATAACAACAGATGGATTATTTATACGTCAACACAGACCTATCTTATATGAAGATATTTATTGGAGAGACCACATGGACAGGATGGATGAGGGCAGAATACCCCACATCGATGCCCGTATAATACATACGTACGCATGTGGGACAACGTCAGCCAGGCAGACCGCCAAAGAGGTGGAAGGATAGTTGGTGTTCCACATCCCAAGAGAAAGGCATCCGTTCCTACCAGATCAATGATTTAGAACAAGATGATGAAGATGAAGAAGATAGTTATAGGATTTCGTTTTATTGACATCAAATGAATTAAAAATACAACAGATTTCAAGCATTTTTATATTTAACTATAAATAAATATGATTTATGTGCCGCGATGATTGGTATCTGATAAATTAAAACGATGAATATATTTTACTATGATATACAAACAGAAAACAACAGTAGGTGTAGATATGAATTTTATTACGTTTCTGATAAACACCAGAAATAGCGTTTATATAAACTCCCAGTGGTGTAACGTAGAACTTGATTATTATCTACCACTAGCGTTGCCATCTGTCCGGCTTTAGCCGGACAGTGTTAGGCTTTTTGACTTCTTGTCCGGCCAAATTTGACTGCGTCCGGCCCGTCCGGCTTTTGTCAGGCTTTTTATTTTGCTTAAGCTTAGAAACTATTGCAATAATTAATTGTTGAATATGTAAAAACTTTTATGGTAAAACTACTAAAGAAATCAACTTTTTAAAGCAGGCTTCTGCCAAAGGAATATATGTAAATTATATCTACGGATTAAAACTTTTTTACAAAATGTGTTTTATTCGATTTTTTTTTGTCGAAAAAGCTTTTTAATTTAGCGTCTGGCCTTGGGACCCAAAAGCCCGGCTTTTTTAGAGGCTAAGTCCGGCTTTCTAATTTTCAGAGATGCCAACACTATCTACCACGCTGCACGTGCAGAAGACATCATCAACAGTGAAATTAGAACCTATCACCTCAGACTAGCGTTGCCATCCGTCCGGCTAAAGCCGGACTGTGTTAGGCTTTTTGACGTCTTGTCCGGCCAAATTTGACTGTATCCGGCCCGTCCGGCTTTTGTTAGGCTTTTTGTTTTCTCTTATTAACTCACGTCTCACGCAGAAACAGGGAAGGAGGACTTTGGCGTTTTGTGATAAAATTATTATAGAAATTGACCTTTTAAAACAGGTTTCTGTGCGTGGTTCTTAAAAAAGTTTACGACGATTTTTCGCCTCTTCTTCTTTTGTCTTCTTCGCCTCTTAATTTCTGCCAGACAAACAATAGACCAAACTCCTACCTTAATTTCTCTCAATCAAACAATAGACCAAACTCCAACCTTAATTTCTCTCAATCAATCAAGAGACCAAACAAAGGTGCGGGGGACAGAAGGACTTGGAGGATGAGGACTGGGAGAGCCGACCCCAAGTAAATGGGACAAAGGCGAGGGCGAAGAAGAAACAATAGACCAAACTCCGACGATTATTTCTGCAGTACACCTCTGCAAACTATTATATCTTGTAGTATGAATCATCGTCTCATACCTACTGTACCAAATTCCACTTTCATCACATCACAAATAGTCGGGATTCCGGGGAATTACATATTTATACAGAAACAGTGCGTACGTAATGTTGCTGCGTTATTAGGTCAGGTTTATAATGAAACTTGTTTATATTTAGAGAAAGTGTTTTTGATAACATGCAGTTATCCCTTCTTCTTCTTCTTTCTCAGCCATGACTACGCTACAGAAACGTAGAAAGGAATGCACATGCCGTCATTTCTTTAAATTACTTAACGGAATTATAGGTAATCCGGATATCTTGTGCGAATTCAAATTTTTTATACCGCAATCTTATAACAGAACCCGTCGTCATCTATTGTTTTATCCTCCACTTGGACGAACTAACATTGTTGCAGACTCTCCGATCAGTAGGGCAGTTCGTCTATTGAATGAGCTGTCTAGCAATGGCCTGGATATGTTTAGTATGGCATATAGTGAATTTGTTGCCCGCATCGAATTGTGTCTTAATCTGATTGGATGCTGATATTGCGATGCTCTCTATATAAGTATGTTTTTGTATTTTGTAGTTAGCATAAAAAAGACTATAACCTCACATTGTGTGGCGCAAAGGTGTTTTACTCTGTAATGCCAACAATGATATTATTATCAAATAAATAAATAAATTTCTCCACTGCTGGATGTAGGCCTCTTCCAATTTTTTCCACTACTCTCTTCTTTGGGCTTTCCGGATTCACCCACTAACAGCGACGGGGACAATATAATCGGCCCATCTTTTCTGCGGCCGGCCTATTCTTCTTTTCATGTCGCACGGTCTCCATCTAAGGACTCTGGGTGTCCATCTGTCCACTTCCTGTCTAGCAACATGACCTGCCCATTGCCATTTTAGTTTGGCTCTTACAGTAATTGAAATTCACACAAAGGTTCATAGAACGGCAGATGCTTGGTGTTAGTCTCCGGGATAGGTTAAGAAACGAAGAAATTAGACGGTGAACCAAAGTTGCCGATATCATGAGCCGTGTGTCGAATGAGATATATCTTAAACAGATAGGAGTGTCGGAAGGCCACCAAATAGATGGACCAACAACATTGTCCAAATCGCTGGTGGAACCTGGATGCGGATCAAACATCGCAGCACAGTCTCGATGTTTTCGACCGTCGGTACACGGCGGAAGTCCATTTTTAAGGGAAAAAAGAAAAACTAAGTATTTAGATTAAAATCCAAAAAAATGACTTTAGATTTCGGGACTAGTATTTGGGGGTTTGCACCCTCATCTTCAGGCGATTGTGAACAAAGTGTTTTCACAATCGCCTGATGATGAGGGTGCAAATCCTCGAATGCTAGTCGCGAAATCTAACGTCATTTTTGTGGATTTTAATCTAAATATTTAGATTTTCATTTTTTCCATCACAGCACGGTGTAAATAAATTGAAAAGATTGTTGTTGATAGTACGATAGTACATAAGTTAGTAGCAATGCTATTAGGTGTTAGGAACTTTCAACTTTCAAAGATCCCGATGTCAAGTGCCGTTGACAGTTTTATGCTACTGTTATCCTACATACCAACACACTAACACTTGTTATAACTTTACAAGTTGGAGAATTTTTATTCAGTTTGGTCGAGAAACTTCTACCATCTTCTACACGAGATTGCAAACTTACACTGAGAAAACAGGCATTGTGAATTTATGCGGAATTCCTCACATTTTATTCGGAATTCAAGATAAAAAAGGGATTGCAGTTCTTACTTATAAGTTATCAGGAAGCGGCGGCCTGTTATAATATTAGGCCGCCGCTTCCTGATAACTTCACAGTACGTACTGATATACTATACATTCTCATACGAATAAGTTGACATTTATTCTTGTTAATTTCACAGTGCGTACTGATATACTATACATTCTCATACGAATAAGTTGACATTTTTTCTTGTTAATTTCACAGTGCGTACTGATATACTATACATTCTCATACGAATAAGTTGACATTTCTTCCTGTTAATTTCACAGTACGTACTGATATACTATACGTTCTCATACGAATAAGTTGACATTTCTTCCTGATAACTTTACAGTAAGTACTTATAGGTTATTCGCTCTCATACGAATAAGATAGCAAGTCTTCCTGATAATTTGACGGTAGGTGTCAATAGATTATTCGCTCGCATACGAATGCTTTATTAAGTTTTCTTGATAGTTTGTTAGTATTGCGCTAATAATTTATGCGTGCTGTCATGTTAATTATGTTCTACTTACTGATAACCTCTAAGAAGCCCTAATATTCTATCATACTTACTGATAGAATATTGGGGTTTCAAGGTGTGGTTTATCAGAAAATAGAAGGTAACTAACACAACAGCATCGCATAAAGGATTTTAGAAAAATATAACAGAATAATATGAATATAGGTAAGTACATATTAAGTGCTTGTTTTTTTAATTGGTGAAGGTATGTGTTTCGATTTTGAGGTGACATGAAATATAAAAGCAAATATTAAAGTTACAATTATTTGAATTTATTTTCATTAAAAACAAAGAAAAATAAATACACGTATATAATATATAAAACTATGTACACGATTATATACAATACTACTGCACCCCATAAGCAACTGAACTAAATTAAGTATGTAAATAAAAAATAAAATAAATTAAGTATGTAAAATAAATAAACAAAATATTTCACAACGCAATCTCTGCCAACCAGCTGTTTCTGGTTCTCTCTCTGCCAATCATGGTGATTGCGTCCTTGTCAAAATCCAACAATAGTGGGTTATGTATCCTCTGGAAGTAAGAGATAACAATACGAATTAGTTGGTTATATACTTACTGTAGGTAAGGTTAAATAAATTCTCATAGAGGTTCTTAAACACACATACAAAATAACATGCACACAATACTGACCTTCTGGAGCTGGATAAAGCGATGCTGCTGAAGCATTCATTCCATCATATAAGTATCGTAGACGACCATACTCTCTGCCCAGAGACTCTCGTACGAGTCTGCACTTTTCAATTTAAAATCATTTCGTGGTTTTTCCTCTGCAAGAAACATATAACAGGAATTAGATACGTTTAATTAGATAGGCGCGTTTTGAGTAAAAGGAATCGGAGTGCGTGTATGACAAACTGTATGAGTGTGACGGAAGCTAAGAGTGTGTGTAAGGATAGGGATGTCTGGCGCTCTGTCCTCTCTGCCTACCCTGCAAGGGACGTGGCGTGAGGGTATAGTAGTAGTAGACACGTTATATAGGGTTACACTATGTATATATACATATAAGTAATTTTTTTATAAAGGTCCTTAAACACACACACAAATTAAAAAAAAGAAACACACAAAACTCACCTTCTGACAAGCTGAATAATGAGATGCTACAGCCTTCAAGGGATAAAACCAAGCACTAAACTTCTTAAAAAATCCCAATATATAGTATAAAGTACATAAATTATGTACATTCACTGCACAGTGCACACGAAGACGACCGATAGATCGAGAAAAAACGATAGAATGAATACTGCGGGGAACAAACACAAGAATAATATTTGGTTATGCGTATATCATGATAATGTTGCCTGATAAACTATGATGAAAATGGCATAATATAGTATTAGGAAATACGTCACTAAAACATAACATTTCCTGTACGAATAATTTTACAAGAAATCCCGATAATTCATCGTTACGGATCGACATAATATTAGTCTTGTCATGATAAAAAGTAGGTAAGAACAATTTGCAATACAGTTATCATGACGTCCTGATAAAATAACACGACATACTAATAATGATGAAGTATTCGGAAATCATTATTGTATTTTTATTAGTAATCGCCCGAATACAACATTCGTCTTCAACATTTTGGACGCATACATTATTATTATAATGTTATTTTATGCGGAACGTAATGATATAATATGATGCTGAATGGATAGATTATAGTGATAGTGATATTTTATTAATCAGACTTGATAATTCATCATGAGGACAAGAATACAATTTTCTCCGTGTACTTGAAGACAGACTAAACAATAAGTGTCAATAGATTTATTTTGATAGATGAGTTATGTTTTTTGAAATAATGAGGTCACAATGTTATGAATGACGTAGTAAAACGTAGTACCATCATCATCATTGGCACTACAGCCCGTTGTGGCCCCTGACCTCATCCAGCCGTCGTCGCCATTCCCTCCTGTCCTGGGCTGTGCTCCTCCAGTCCTTGATGTCGACCACTTGTGCGTACTTCTGCACTCCGTCCAACCATTTGAGCTTGAGTCTGCCAACGCTGCGAATAGAGCACCTTTTTAGGAACTAGCTCCTCACCCATTCTTGGCACATGTCCCGCCCAACACAGGCTTCCTATCTTAATGTGCTGTATAACTTTGGGCTCTCTGTACAAGTTGTAGACCTCATCATTGTAGCGCGCTTTCCAAGCTCTATGTTCCTGTATGGGTCCAAATATCTCTCTTGAGTATTTTTCTCAAACGTAATACACATTGCTAAAAACTGTCCCGAAGGAGCACTTACACGAGCAATTTTTCGAGCAATAATTTTTGCCGGACTCACATCTTGCGTCCTCAACTAGGGCATCTCAATTATGGAATTTGTCATTTCTATCTTCATAATATTTTGTATTAACAAAGCCTTTTTATTTTATTTCACTTTGCCATTTTAATAAACTAAAAATTAAGACTGAAATAATCATTAAAATGACTTCAGAGAATTTACCCCACCGACTACCTTTGACGGGCGTAAAAAAATTGGACCAGAGAATGGAAGGGCTAGAACCGGATCCGTAAAATCTTTGATCTATCCCCAACAATAATTATCAATTGATGGAATTCGGTCCTCATATTATGCAAACGTAAGTCCTCTAAGCGCCTGTACTATCTGAAATTGAATATCTAGTATATCTCCCAGTTTGTTGGAACCTTTTTTCCTTTTCCAAATGTATTGAGCGTATTACTTAGTAAAGGACTCTTAAAAGCCTTTTTTCACTCCGTCGAGTGTTCCTCTATTATTCAAGTTAACTTGTTTACGAGCATTCGAGGAACCGTTGCTTGTTTTTCCTTTTTCTCTCTTCATTGGGTTGTTTATGATGTAGTTGGGTTGGGACCAGCCAGACACTACGATAAATGTATTTTTTCAATAAAGTGGGACCGGCTTTGGAGCGCTGGAGCGATTCTGTCTTGAAATAAGTATTAGTATTACAAATACAAGATTTTATGACTTCATATCCTAGAACTGTTTTTCGCGGTCTGCCAAACGATACCAAACACGCCCTTCCGAGGCGCTTGGATTCTCTCATTCTAATGGCGCCGCCCACCAATAATAGACCGAATAGAAATTTGTAAAAAGATATTAGTTCTCTACTTGTGAAGCACTTTCGTGAGATACCAAACACGGCGGTATGCGGTGACTGGATCCTCTCGAATAGGTGTCTTCCGAGTGATTGAGCTGGACAAAATCTGACTTACGATCTGGATTTCTTTTCCAACGCCCTTTCATACGATACCACACACAACCCTTGGATCTCCCTGAAACGCTTTACACATTTTTAGTCTCTGGAGAAAGCTGATCAAATGTTGTACTTACAGCATTGTATTGTTACGGAGTTTACGTACGTTTGCAAAGTTTCAGGTCTTCAAGTAAGTAGTCAGGAAGTGGTTGCAAAATCGATTGCTAGATTTGAGCACAGACGACTAAAAAACTAAGGGAAGGAAGAACACCACAGTGACGTTAAGTAAAATCGGGCAAAAAGCTTCATTTTTTTGTGCGTTGAATTGGATGAATAACCTAGTCAATTATATCATCACGACATTTCGCAAAATGTGAAATAACCAGAGCACCTGTCAGTTGGTTACTTGTCACTTGATTGTATTAATAGTAGCTGTATTGAAAAATCTTGTACCCATAGCGATCCATGCTTCTTTTAACACTGAGTAGTCTGTCCAAATCGCTGGAGTAACCTGGATGCGGAAGGGTCAGAACAGAGGCGAGTGGAAACAGATGATAGAGGTCTATATCCAGCAGTGGAGGGAAGAAGGCTGATGACGAAGAAGAAGAAGAAGATCTCTGTACATTTTTTGTTACATAAAAAAACTGTACCTTACGCACATTTTTTGTTAAATCATAAAAATGACAATAATCCCACAGTAGTGTGAGAGAGTTACGCGGGGGAATTGTAAGAAAGCGGAGAGACGGAGAAAAGGAAATAAAGGAGAGGATTTACATAAACGATAAGGAATAGAGATGGAGTGAGAGACGAGAGATTGGAATGGCGCGAGATGAAACGACGACGGGGGAAAGATTTAAGAGATCCCTTGTACAATGAAAAAAGTATGACGAAGGTTCTCGTTTAAAAGGTCGAGACTGTTTCGGAAAAAAATTACATCTAAAGAGGTCCGTTAAATCCTCATGATTAACCTTTGATAATAATATATCTTTCGCGATGGCAAAAAACTGGTGATTTATACTTTCTTGCGGGGTTAGCAGACAAGACAGAACACCAGCCCGTTATATCCTTACACAGAGACTCCTTGCTTCTTACACATTTGTCAGGCGTGCCCTCCATTCCCTTTTTTCAAACACGTTCGTCCTTGAATATCTGGTCGACACGATCGGTCTAGGTCATTCTAGGACGGCCGCGCCTTTCACTCATGTTTATTTTTTGGTCATCCTCTCATCATTCTTTCTCTCCACATTCCCAAACCATCCAAGCTTGTTAACTTTCATTATTGTCACAAGATCCGTTGTACATTCACTTAACTCTCTGATCACTTCATTTCTTATCAACACTTTGGGCTTCCGTCACACACTCTGCGTTTCCTATTAGCTGCTCAGAACACGTCCGTCTTTTAGATCTGGTCTACGTGGTCAAGCCGCGTTACCTTACACCTATTTTTTCTCCCAGGGAGGTATATTTTCTTTGTTATCCTTTCATCGTTAATTCTCTCCACATGACCCAGCCGTCTCAACTTGTTAAATTAAATTTTAGAATTTATAAATTACGATCATTTCATTTATTCATTTACTTATTATTTAAGTAAACTTACTTGTAAGTACCTACCTACAACAATTATTTATGTTTCCATTAAAAGTAATACCGATTAGGTGTTGTGTGAATTCCTTTGTTGTTTATACATAATAACATAAATACAAAATGATTTCCTAGTCTTTGTATGTTAGTTTGTTGTTAATTGTTTCGTACTTAGAGTGTTATATTGCAGTGTGTAATGGAGCCCTCTATATAAGGATAATAGAAGCAAAGTATTCGCCAAATATGTTCATACGTGTATTCAAAGTATGATAGATATTCATACCATGAGACATAATAATATTGTAGTGATCCAGACGCTATGTTTTGTACAACCTTTTGTCTGCACACTTCAAAAAGTTGTGGATAAAACGTTGCGTGTAGATAGCGTTGCCATGTCTAAAAATTAGAAAGCCGGACTCGGCCGCTAAAATAGCCGGACTTTTGGGTTCCAGGGCCGGACGCTAAGTAAAAAACTTTTTTTACTATAAAATTGAATAAAACACATTTTTAAACAAAGTTTTAATCCGTATCATTTATATATTTTCCTTTGGCAGAAACCTGCTTTAAAAAGTCAATTTCTTTAGTAATTTCATCATCAAAGTTTTTACAAATTCAACATTATTGCGATAGTTTCTGAGATTTAATAAAAAACCTATCAAAAGCCGGACGGGCCGGACGCACTCAAATTTGGCCGGACAAGAGGTCAAAAAGCCTAACACTGTCCGGCTTTGCCGGACCGATGGCAACGCTACGTGTGGACTAGAAAACTGCGCAGTTTTGAATCCCGCGCTAAGACTGTACAGTTGCAGCGATAACTGAGCAAAATACCATAGATATTTGTGACCTGTTCAGACAAGTCGGTGCATGTGGACGGTAGCACCGTTTTTCGATTATTTTGTTCCTCAGTTTCAATTCGTCAGGCCAAAATTGACCACAGCAGCACCTTCTCCATGACGGTATCCACAAAACTGAGCGAAATACACAGACATCACTGCACCGTGTGGACGCTCTATTAATTGCACCGTTTTCATTCCGTCTCAAGACTGCGCAGACAAAAGTTGTACAAAACATAGCGTCTGGACCTGCCTTAAGATATAATAATGGCTCTACTGCTTTTAATAGGAATACGTACGTTATTATTAAGGTGACCAACCGTCCTCCTTTTGGAAGGACAGTCCTCCTTTTCTAGGTTCTGTCCTCCCTCCAAAAGTGTCCTCCTTTTTGTCCTCCTTTTTTACTTTTTAACATTTTGAAACTAATCTGGTAATCTTAAAACCCTTAGTTTTTTCATCACACCATGAATTAACTAGTACTATAGTATAAAATACATTAAACTGCAATTGTTTCCTAAAAAAATTTGCGTGCGGCGCAAATTACCTTTACCTTTTCTGTATATATTATGTAATTTTGTATGTGTTATGACAAATATTGAAATATTTCACCTGCGTCGCTATTTTGTTGATACATCCTTTATGGAAAACATTTTCAAGAAAATAAATCAAACATAACGACCTTCTTCACTGTCCCAAAAAAAAATATTCCTGTGGCGCTATTTAGGCATTTTTTGTCCTCCTTTTTATTTTTAAAAATATGGTCACCTTATTATTATTGTAGTGTCCAATTTCGCGTGAATGTACTAGGCATGTTGAGAGAATGAATGATGACAGGATGAATAAATATATATGTATTGGTGAACGAAGAGATGTGAAAAGGAAAAAAAGACTATGAAGCGAACAAACCAGCTGGCTATCAATCAATTGGAGCGCGGCATTAGAGGTTAGAGAAGTTGTCTATATTCAGGAGTAGCTTTAGTCGATTATGCAAATCCGAAACAACACTACAATGTCACGTAAAGCAAGTATGTGCCCAAAATTTCAAGGTGCTGGCACTTTGGAAAGTTATTAAATTTCGATGAGGAAAATGTAAACACAGACAACAAGAAACGACAAATGTAAAAAACCTGAGTAGTTAATTAAGGCGGGTTTTAGAACATTTAATCAGTCTAGGCTAGAGACCCATAACTTACTAGCTTGTCATAATTTTATTATTAAAAAATCAATTAGATTCGTTAAAGTTATATTATACCATACAATTATTCCATATGCAGGTAGGTAGTAAGTACCGCCAGAGAACTACTTATTATGTGTCATTAATTATAATTTGTTACATGTTATATTAGTTATTTATTAATTCTAAGTATATCATTACGAACTTATTGTTTTAATAGCTGTAAACCCGTTAAAATGACGCGTTTTGCGGAATAGGCAGAAACTAGGGAACCTGTATAAAGGTAGGAAGTCTTAACGGATATAGCCATGGACAAAACTAGACCGCCGCCATTTTCGGACCTAGCATTTCCGCTAGGTATACGCCATTTTTTCTCGATGTAAACTACGCTAATTTATCATTTAATTATGCAGGTTATATTCCAAAGGTAATTTCCACACTGATTATACATAACGAGTCGCAAGAATCACTGAAATATCACGAGGTTTCATGCAATTGTGGACAACCAACATGACGCACAATCATGTTTGTAGGTAGTGAAAATGGCATCCACCATAGATTTGTCATAGATAATAGAAGGGGCTCAATGTTCAGTAGTTCTAGAAACAACTGATATCCAGACTTTCCTATTCTTACACGTATAATTAATGTACGTTCATTCTTATGGCAAATTAAATTTTTGTTTAGTATAGTACCTATTTTCTATTCTACTTAATATTGTTTGCACTACAATTTGCACCAATTCAATTTATAAATCAAAAAGTGCAAATTTGTGTTTACATGACTGCGTACTCAAAACATTTTGTAGATTCGTAATGTCAGTGAATACCAAACAAAGGCAGTGAACAGATGATATAATATTTATATGTAAATGAAAAGTGGTTATAGCCGAAAACTTTTTGACTATTACTGATGACATTGAGATCGCGAAGCGTTTTAAATTCCGTAGATATTCGAACAACTTGCAACTGCTTCGTTCCTGCGTTACCTACATCCACACCCGCTTTCGACGAGAATGATGTATGTTGATTATAGTTATTAATTAATTCGAAATATATTATTTTAGATTTATTATTTTATAAGTATAAGGTATTGTACGATACAATATTCAGCTTCTCCGATTAACGGATCTAAAACCGAATACTGCATCGGGAAAAATTGGAAGATGGAATAATTAGGAAAGAAACAGTGGAACTTACCCCAATCCTCCAATGTTATGATGTCGCTGGTTTTTGATGTTAACTGTTGAATAAAGTTCTCGATGCGTTTTTATTAATGGATAATGATGATTAGATATTATATGTAGTTAGATTAGATAGATAGTAACACACACACACACAGTAAGAAAAAGTTGTAATAGATTTAAACCGAAAGTGAACCGCCGTAATTTGAATGATGTTTTAATATGTACCGCCGTCTTGTAGGTAAGTTTGTACCGGAATGTGAACACACAATGACAAGTGGATACAGGAAAAATAAAAAAGGAACTAGGTACTCATCCGGTGTTGCCATTGTCGACGTATGATTTTCGATGAAGCTGCAACACTTCGATTTGATATCGAACAGGTATTGTGTTCTGTCTGTATGTATTTCCTAGAGCAAGGTATCCACATTGAATTATTAGGAGCAAGTGACATTTTACGAATATTGTGTGTCGTGAATATATTATGTAGTGTGACCTTCTGGTGTGTTACATTTCACTGCAACTAATGGAATAGCAATCTAGACATAGTTGTGGAGTTATTTCAGATTTATTATTTTATAAGTATAAGGTATTGTGTTCTGTCTGTATGTATTTCCTAGAGCAAGGTATCCACATTGAATTATTAGGAGCAAGTGACATTTTACGAATATTGTGTGTCGTGAATATATTATGTAGTGTGACCTTCTGGTGTGTTACATTTCACTGCAACTAATGGAATAGCAATCTAGACATAGTTGTGGAGTTATTTCAGATTTATTATTTTATAAGTATAAGGTATTGTGTTCTGTCTGTATGTATTTCCTAGAGCAAGGTATCCACATTGAATTATTAGGAGCAAGTGACATTTTACGAATATTGTGTGTCGTGAATATATTATGTAGTGTGACCTTCTGGTGTGTTACATTTCACTGCAACTAATGGAATAGCAATCTAGACATAGTTGTGGAGTTATTTCAGATTTATTATTTTATAAGTATAAGGTATTGTGTTCTGTCTGTATGTATTTCCTAGAGCAAGGTATCCACATTGAATTATTAGGAGCAAGTGACATTTTACGAATATTGTGTGTCGTGAATATATTATGTAGTGTGACCTTCTGGTGTGTTACATTTCACTGCAACTAATGGAATAGCAATCTAGACATAGTTGTGGAGTTATTTCAGATTTATTATTTTATAAGTATAAGGTATTGTGTTCTGTCTGTATGTATTTCCTAGAGCAAGGTATCCACATTGAATTATTAGGAGCAAGTGACATTTTACGAATATTGTGTGTCGTGAATATATTATGTAGTGTGACCTTCTGGTGTGTTACATTTCACTGCAACTAATGGAATAGCAATCTAGACATAGTTGTGGAGTTATTTCAGATTTATTATTTTATAAGTATAAGGTATTGTGTTCTGTCTGTATGTATTTCCTAGAGCAAGGTATCCACATTGAATTATTAGGAGCAAGTGACATTTTACGAATATTGTGTGTCGTGAATATATTATGTAGTGTGACCTTCTGGTGTGTTACATTTCACTGCAACTAATGGAATAGCAATCTAGACATAGTTGTGGAGTTATTTCAGATTTATTATTTTATAAGTATAAGGTATTGTGTTCTGTCTGTATGTATTTCCTAGAGCAAGGTATCCACATTGAATTATTAGGAGCAAGTGACATTTTACGAATATTGTGTGTCGTGAATATATTATGTAGTGTGACCTTCTGGTGTGTTACATTTCACTGCAACTAATGGAATAGCAATCTAGACATAGTTGTGGAGTTATTTCAGATTTATTATTTTATAAGTATAAGGTATTGTGTTCTGTCTGTATGTATTTCCTAGAGCAAGGTATCCACATTGAATTATTAGGAGCAAGTGACATTTTACGAATATTGTGTGTCGTGAATATATTATGTAGTGTGACCTTCTGGTGTGTTACATTTCACTGCAACTAATGGAATAGCAATCTAGACATAGTTGTGGAGTTATTTCAGATTTATTATTTTATAAGTATAAGGTATTGTGTTCTGTCTGTATGTATTTCCTAGAGCAAGGTATCCACATTGAATTATTAGGAGCAAGTGACATTTTACGAATATTGTGTGTCGTGAATATATTATGTAGTGTGACCTTCTGGTGTGTTACATTTCACTGCAACTAATGGAATAGCAATCTAGACATAGTTGTGGAGTTATTTCAGATTTATTATTTTATAAGTATAAGGTATTGTGTTCTGTCTGTATGTATTTCCTAGAGCAAGGTATCCACATTGAATTATTAGGAGCAAGTGACATTTTACGAATATTGTGTGTCGTGAATATATTATGTAGTGTGACCTTCTGGTGTGTTACATTTCACTGCAACTAATGGAATAGCAATCTAGACATAGTTGTGGAGTTATTTCAGATTTATTATTTTATAAGTATAAGGTATTGTGTTCTGTCTGTATGTATTTCCTAGAGCAAGGTATCCACATTGAATTATTAGGAGCAAGTGACATTTTACGAATATTGTGTGTCGTGAATATATTATGTAGTGTGACCTTCTGGTGTGTTACATTTCACTGCAACTAATGGAATAGCAATCTAGACATAGTTGTGGAGTTATTTCAGATTTATTATTTTATAAGTATAAGGTATTGTGTTCTGTCTGTATGTATTTCCTAGAGCAAGGTATCCACATTGAATTATTAGGAGCAAGTGACATTTTACGAATATTGTGTGTCGTGAATATATTATGTAGTGTGACCTTCTGGTGTGTTACATTTCACTGCAACTAATGGAATAGCAATCTAGACATAGTTGTGGAGTTATTTCAGATTTATTATTTTATAAGTATAAGGTATTGTGTTCTGTCTGTATGTATTTCCTAGAGCAAGGTATCCACATTGAATTATTAGGAGCAAGTGACATTTTACGAATATTGTGTGTCGTGAATATATTATGTAGTGTGACCTTCTGGTGTGTTACATTTCACTGCAACTAATGGAATAGCAATCTAGACATAGTTGTGGAGTTATTTCAGATTTATTATTTTATAAGTATAAGGTATTGTGTTCTGTCTGTATGTATTTCCTAGAGCAAGGTATCCACATTGAATTATTAGGAGCAAGTGACATTTTACGAATATTGTGTGTCGTGAATATATTATGTAGTGTGACCTTCTGGTGTGTTACATTTCACTGCAACTAATGGAATAGCAATCTAGACATAGTTGTGGAGTTATTTCAGATTTATTATTTTATAAGTATAAGGTATTGTGTTCTGTCTGTATGTATTTCCTAGAGCAAGGTATCCACATTGAATTATTAGGAGCAAGTGACATTTTACGAATATTGTGTGTCGTGAATATATTATGTAGTGTGACCTTCTGGTGTGTTACATTTCACTGCAACTAATGGAATAGCAATCTAGACATAGTTGTGGAGTTATTTCAGATTTATTATTTTATAAGTATAAGGTATTGTGTTCTGTCTGTATGTATTTCCTAGAGCAAGGTATCCACATTGAATTATTAGGAGCAAGTGACATTTTACGAATATTGTGTGTCGTGAATATATTATGTAGTGTGACCTTCTGGTGTGTTACATTTCACTGCAACTAATGGAATAGCAATCTAGACATAGTTGTGGAGTTATTTCAGATTTATTATTTTATAAGTATAAGGTATTGTGTTCTGTCTGTATGTATTTCCTAGAGCAAGGTATCCACATTGAATTATTAGGAGCAAGTGACATTTTACGAATATTGTGTGTCGTGAATATATTATGTAGTGTGACCTTCTGGTGTGTTACATTTCACTGCAACTAATGGAATAGCAATCTAGACATAGTTGTGGAGTTATTTCAGATTTATTATTTTATAAGTATAAGGTATTGTGTTCTGTCTGTATGTATTTCCTAGAGCAAGGTATCCACATTGAATTATTAGGAGCAAGTGACATTTTACGAATATTGTGTGTCGTGAATATATTATGTAGTGTGACCTTCTGGTGTGTTACATTTCACTGCAACTAATGGAATAGCAATCTAGACATAGTTGTGGAGTTATTTCAGATTTATTATTTTATAAGTATAAGGTATTGTGTTCTGTCTGTATGTATTTCCTAGAGCAAGGTATCCACATTGAATTATTAGGAGCAAGTGACATTTTACGAATATTGTGTGTCGTGAATATATTATGTAGTGTGACCTTCTGGTGTGTTACATTTCACTGCAACTAATGGAATAGCAATCTAGACATAGTTGTGGAGTTATTTCAGATTTATTATTTTATAAGTATAAGGTATTGTGTTCTGTCTGTATGTATTTCCTAGAGCAAGGTATCCACATTGAATTATTAGGAGCAAGTGACATTTTACGAATATTGTGTGTCGTGAATATATTATGTAGTGTGACCTTCTGGTGTGTTACATTTCACTGCAACTAATGGAATAGCAATCTAGACATAGTTGTGGAGTTATTTCAGATTTATTATTTTATAAGTATAAGGTATTGTGTTCTGTCTGTATGTATTTCCTAGAGCAAGGTATCCACATTGAATTATTAGGAGCAAGTGACATTTTACGAATATTGTGTGTCGTGAATATATTATGTAGTGTGACCTTCTGGTGTGTTACATTTCACTGCAACTAATGGAATAGCAATCTAGACATAGTTGTGGAGTTATTTCAGATTTATTATTTTATAAGTATAAGGTATTGTGTTCTGTCTGTATGTATTTCCTAGAGCAAGGTATCCACATTGAATTATTAGGAGCAAGTGACATTTTACGAATATTGTGTGTCGTGAATATATTATGTAGTGTGACCTTCTGGTGTGTTACATTTCACTGCAACTAATGGAATAGCAATCTAGACATAGTTGTGGAGTTATTTCAGATTTATTATTTTATAAGTATAAGGTATTGTGTTCTGTCTGTATGTATTTCCTAGAGCAAGGTATCCACATTGAATTATTAGGAGCAAGTGACATTTTACGAATATTGTGTGTCGTGAATATATTATGTAGTGTGACCTTCTGGTGTGTTACATTTCACTGCAACTAATGGAATAGCAATCTAGACATAGTTGTGGAGTTATTTCAGATTTATTATTTTATAAGTATAAGGTATTGTGTTCTGTCTGTATGTATTTCCTAGAGCAAGGTATCCACATTGAATTATTAGGAGCAAGTGACATTTTACGAATATTGTGTGTCGTGAATATATTATGTAGTGTGACCTTCTGGTGTGTTACATTTCACTGCAACTAATGGAATAGCAATCTAGACATAGTTGTGGAGTTATTTCAGATTTATTATTTTATAAGTATAAGGTATTGTGTTCTGTCTGTATGTATTTCCTAGAGCAAGGTATCCACATTGAATTATTAGGAGCAAGTGACATTTTACGAATATTGTGTGTCGTGAATATATTATGTAGTGTGACCTTCTGGTGTGTTACATTTCACTGCAACTAATGGAATAGCAATCTAGACATAGTTGTGGAGTTATTTCAGATTTATTATTTTATAAGTATAAGGTATTGTGTTCTGTCTGTATGTATTTCCTAGAGCAAGGTATCCACATTGAATTATTAGGAGCAAGTGACATTTTACGAATATTGTGTGTCGTGAATATATTATGTAGTGTGACCTTCTGGTGTGTTACATTTCACTGCAACTAATGGAATAGCAATCTAGACATAGTTGTGGAGTTATTTCAGATTTATTATTTTATAAGTATAAGGTATTGTGTTCTGTCTGTATGTATTTCCTAGAGCAAGGTATCCACATTGAATTATTAGGAGCAAGTGACATTTTACGAATATTGTGTGTCGTGAATATATTATGTAGTGTGACCTTCTGGTGTGTTACATTTCACTGCAACTAATGGAATAGCAATCTAGACATAGTTGTGGAGTTATTTCAGATTTATTATTTTATAAGTATAAGGTATTGTGTTCTGTCTGTATGTATTTCCTAGAGCAAGGTATCCACATTGAATTATTAGGAGCAAGTGACATTTTACGAATATTGTGTGTCGTGAATATATTATGTAGTGTGACCTTCTGGTGTGTTACATTTCACTGCAACTAATGGAATAGAAATCTAGACATAGTTGTGGAGTTATTTGGTGATTTTTTTAATTCCGTTTTTGTGTGTGGAGAGTCTGACTCCGATTTGCCCAATGTCACTGTTGGGGAGTCGTTGGACGCTGGTTCAATTGAGTTTACCCCACCTCTTGTGCTGAAGTGTCTGAAGAGTCTGGACGTGACTGGCGGTGCTGGTCCTGATCGGATCCCTCCTTTGTTTATTGTGCGTTGTGCTGAGGAGCTGGTCGAGCCGTTGTGCCTCATCTTTGAGCTCTCTTTCAGGGCGGGTGAATTCCCGGGCCAGTGGAAGAAGTCACTTGTTACCCCGATTCATAAGTCGGGTGATAAACATAACGTTGTCAATTATAGGCCTATATCAAAGCTATCTATCTTTAGCAAAGTAATGGAGAGGATTGTGGTGGAGCAGTTGACCCCATTGACAAGGCATATGATCATTCCCAATCAGCATGGATTCACCAGGGGCAGATCCGTGGAGTCGAATATGCTTGAGTTCACCGACTTTGTCCTCAATACTACTGGTGGTCAGGTGGATGCCATCTACACTGATTATGCAAAAGCTTTCGACAAAATAAGTCACAGGATCCTACTGCATAAACTACGGTGTATGGGAGTGCACGGAGATCTGCTGCGATGGGTTTCTTCCTATCTTGATAATCGTTCACAAGCTGTGGCGATAGGCGGAGCAGTATCAGTGTTCAGGCCATGCGCCTCCGGTGTGCCCCAGGGCTCTCATTTGGGGCCCCTTCTCTTCAATCTTTACATCAACGATATTTCTTCCTGTTTCCTTGGCTCGAGTTTCCTCATGTTCGCTGATGACACCAAGATATACAGGAAGATCTCTGGCTTGCGGGATTGTCTGGAGCTCCAGCGGGATTTGGAGAGACTCTCATTATACTGCAATAATAATCAACTATTTTTGAATGTGTCTAAATGTTGCTCGGTAACGTTCACGAGATCCAGGACTCCGACGGTCTTCTCTTACAGTGTTAATGGAGAAGTTTTAAAGCGATCTCAAGAGATAAGAGATCTGGGTATAATTCTCGATTCAAAGATGTTATTTAAGACACACGTCGATACGATTACGGACAGGGCATACAGAATGCTTGGATTTGTGATGAGAGTGTCAAAACCGTTTAAATCGGTAAAGACTGTAAGGATCCTGTACTACGCTTTCGTGAGGAGCCAACTGGAGTTTTGTTCAGTTGTGTGGAGCCCTCAATACATAACTTACATTGATGAGCTGGAAGGTATACAGAGGAAATTTGTCAGACATCTAAATTACTTAACAAGCCAGAATTTCGAGGACTACAGAGAGGCCATCAGGTATCACCATTTGTCTTCACTGGAAAACAGAAGAAGTCAGAGCGACATGATGTTTCTATTTAAAACTGTTAGAGGTTTAGTGGACTCGCCCAGGCTGCTTGAGAGTGTCAACTTTAATTGCCCACCTCGAGCCACAAGGGCTCCTTACCTCTTTCGTTTGCCTCCCTGTCCTACGAACTATGTCCGTAACACATTTCTGCAGAGGAGCTGTTCCGTTTTCGACTCGTTTTTTAGGGGCTTGGACATTTTCGCCATGGGTCTGGAGGAGTTTAGGGCGGGTGTCGCACGGGCTCTGGCGGGATCGAATGACCATTGAGTCGTCTGTCCGGCTGGTTGTGGAAGTCAGTTTTTACTTTTGTTGATTGGTTGTTCCAACCCCCAAATTAATTATTAACTAATCGGTTTCTTTTTGTATATTATATGTAATTGTCCGTCTGTCTATTCAACTCTTTGTATATTTGTTTTATTTGCTTATATTTTTATTTACATTATTTATTTGCATTCTTTATTTACATGGCTTATTTACATTATTTATTTACATTATTTATTTACATTATTTATTTACATTGTTTATTTACATTATTTGTTTACATTATTTACAATTTACATTGTTTATTTACATTATTTATTTGCATTATTTACAATTTACATTATTTATTTACATTATTTATTTACATTATTTATTTGTATTATTTATTTACATTATTTACAATTTACATTATTTATTTACTTTGTTTATTTACATTATTTACAGTTTACATGATTTATTTGCATTGTTTATTTACATTATTTACAATTTACATTGTTTATTCACATTGTTTGTTTTCATTAGTTACAATTTTCATTATTTATTTACATTGTTTATTTACATTATTTATTTGCATTATTTATTTGCATTATTTATTTACATTTTTTTATTTTTTACATTATTTATTTGCTTTATTTATTTGCATTATTTATTTACATTATTTATTGTTTATTTATATAATACTTTTCGTTCTGTTTACTTTTAAGTACCCTTTTATTTGACTATTTTTGTAATAATCTCATCCATTTGTATTTATTTCATTAATCATTCAATTAATCATCAGGCTGTATTTTTGTTTTTATTTTTGCTTTTGTATATATATTTTCTTTATGTGTTTTTTAGTTCATGGTATTGTTATTAGGTGAAATGTAGAATCTTTGCTGGTTTATTTGTTGGTGATGTTTTCTTCTATGTAAAATTTACTAATGTAACTGTCTGATTCTGTGAATAAAATAAAATAAAATAAAAAAAAAAATAGTACAATCTGTGTCGCTTATATTATCTAAGTAAAGCGTGGACGTGGTTAAGAAAGGACTAGAGTTGATTAAATGCAGTGGGGATGAGGTCATTGAGGAGAATGTGTAAAAAACGATGAAAGATATAGAATAAGAAATTAGGTAATTATATATACTTATTACCTAGAGAGATGAGTCTATGTAGGACAGTGTTGTGACTGGTAAAAGTGAGCAAGTTGAGACGGTTTGGGGATGTGGAGAGAATGTCTGAGAATGGAATAAAAATATTGTAAATCTGAATGAGAGGGTGTGAGGAATGGTGATCGTGATACTAAAGGACGGACGCGTGTTGAGTGAGAGAAATTGTAGAGCATGATGAACGTGAGGATGTAAGTGTTTGGCGCTCTGTCTTCTCTACCTGCCCCGCAATGGATACAGCGTAATTTGATAGATAAATAATTAAATACATTGTCTTCTTCTTCTTATCAGCCCACTCCCGTCCACTCCTGGACGAAGGCCTCCTCCATCTGCTTCCACACCGCTTTATCCTGGGCTCTCTGGATTCAGTTGACCCCAACGTACTTGACTAGGTCGTCTCTCCATCGCTTCTGGTAGTCGTTCTATATTTCCAGGTTAAGACTCTCTTCGACCAAGTACGAAACATTTTTTTTATACTTATTTTGATTATGACGTCACCGAGCCATAAAAGCCAGAACGGCGCTTGTCGTAAAATGGCTTCAGATAATAAAAAAAAAAAATTTACTACGGCAATAAATAAATTGTCAATAATTTAAGCTGCGACAGTTATGTGGCAGGTGCGCCTCTGGATGGCGTCGGCTGTATAAGCAAAATTACCGTGGTTAAGGGCTTGGTACCAAGAATGACGTCACAGTCATTTCCCACGGCATTAAGGTTCAAAATCGCGTGAACAATCACATGATAAAATGGTAAAAATAGCGTTTTTTCCATTTATTGGGGTTAATTTTGCGTCTATCAAAAAACTTTTACGATTATTTCCTAGATTTTAATGCATATTACCAGTGCAAAAAAAAAATACATCGCGACTTTCGGGAAACGAGTTTCCGTCTTTCGGGAAAAAGATCAGAGGTGTTTTTCAATATTTTTTTTTTTGAGAACTCTATACAAGATATAAAAAATATTTTACGGTTATTCTTTAGATAAAGGTTCAATTCTATATATTATTATTATTTTCATATGTATTTACTTATATTTTTTCTTATTTTTCATACACTTGTATGTAATGTCTATATCAAATGAATGTCACAAGTGGTTGGTTGGCAGACATTGCCTACGGCAATAAACCCGCCATTTGGAAGATATGTTTTCTTATCAATAAAGATTTTATTTATTTATTTATTTCAATGCATCTACCCTATTTTGTTCCAAAGCATATTTAGTAAAGGTTGTCGAGATATAAGGGTTCCCGTTTTTAGAAATTTTTGAAATGTCGGTATGCATACCCTTCTGGAGAATAATGGCATCTCTAAAGCAGTATGTATTGCTTGGTGGTAATAAAATACGAAATGATAATAATTCGCAACTACAGTGTATTGCAACGTTGGCGGTGAGCCAAATTATTAGTGCGGTGTCGTAGGTTGAAAGACACAATCATTTTAATGAATTATATTAAAACTAGTACTTACCCGTGAAAATCACGGAGCGTTGGTTAAGTTATGTCTGATCGCTTTTTATACCTTTTGTTCACTTTTTTTTAATTTTAATATACATGCTTAGTTAATTTGTTGTCTTGTAACATAATATATCTACGCGCATGCTGTGGACGCCCGTAATTGGGGGGGGGGGGGGGGGGGGTTGACCTGAAATTTGTGTTTAATGTTTTTATTTATGTATATCTGTCAATCCTCTGTGAGTGTCCCAATAAATAAATAAATAAAAGTTTTTTTTTTTAATTATGACGTAGCGGTCATTTCTCATGGCGTTGAGGTTCAAAATCGCATAAACAATCGCATGATAAGATGTTAAAAATTGCGATTTTTTTCTTTTTCGCGTTAATTTAGCTCCAACGAAAAAAACTTTTATGAATATAAAAAAAAATACTCTGCGACTTTCGGGAAACGAGTTGCTGTCTTTCGGAAAAAAGTTCAGATGTGTTTTTCACATTTTTTTTTTGAGAAAATTATACAAGATTTAAAAAATCTTTAACGGTAATTCACTAGATAAATGTTCAATACATCTTTGTTTTATTGAAGCACATTTACTAAAGGTTGTCGAGATCTAAGATCTCCCGTTTTTTGAAATTTTTAAAAATGTCAATATGTCTACTCCTCATGTAAATGTTCATAGATATAAATTTTTAGTACACTCTTATAGCATTTCTTTACATAAGGATCTTATCTAGGTACGCGAGCGTACGTACGGTGTCCGTTTTTATTGACAATTTGCATAGAAATTCGGGTCATACCCGTACGTGACGTACCTAGTGCTCTGTACTTGTTGCAATGATAAAATATTATTAAAATTAAACTATTCGACATACTTGGTTTATATTATATTATCAATTTCTGCGAATTTTTACGATGTGAGGTATTTTCTTCCATGTAGGTGCAAACATTGAATACCGATTTTTTATCACTAGCTGATTTACCCGTGCTTGACGACGGCAAATTTGGTTGGTGAAGTAGAACAATTGCAATGTTCGGAGGTGCATTTAAGAACTTTTAGCCAAGACTGTGAATTTCAGATACTTGCATAATTAATTCATAAAAAAAGATAAAGTTTAATACTGAAACATAATAAACTACTATGTCTGTTTGTTAGACCACATTATTTACAAATAGCAGCAGTAAACACTCCTAAATACATTTGGTAGATATTACGATTGACACTATGGCAGATATTTTTGCCTCGGTAAATGTCAAGTTTGAAATTAGAACATTACTCTGTTTCAAACAATTTTTACTCTCTATTTCAAATAACTTGTCCACTGGATACTTGATTCTTAGTAGTAATTGTATGGAAAAATTTCGTATACACGGAAACCCATGAGACAAATAATGTGAAACGGAGAGTTCGTGATACAAATGAATAAATTTACGGACTGAAATATTTATGTGGGATTTGTAGGTAGTTAAATGTAGGGCGTATACTGAGAAAAATTCAAGCAGCGGCAATAAGCAAATGTCAAAATCTCTTTAGTATTACATATTTAGAAGTTGTCTACGAATACTTCTGATTCTTGAGACAGTCTTATATGGACAGAAATCCTTTATATTCCCTCTTTAGTTTTTATTAGGAGTCGACGACATACTTAAATTCCTACCATTTTTCCTTTTCCTTAAGATATGTCTTTAATATTCCCATCCTTGTCCATTCCCAAGGGCCAGGGATGAGGGTTTCAATTTTACGAGTATTTTTTTATAGGTCCAACCCCTTAACTTCTAATAGCCAATATCTTTTCATCGTAACTTATTTGTCGCTTTAGATAGATTTGCGCCGAATGTTGTCCACAAGTTGTCTTAGATTTAGTAACTGACAACATATTACTTTGTACCTGACTCGTTTTTGTCCGGGAATCATTCGATTTGTCTCATGAAAAAATAGGCTCTGAAATCAAAACCATAAGCGATGCCATAGAATTAGGAATGGTACCTTATAGCTTCCTAGCTTTATGGGTAATTAATTAATTATTTATTTTTCGTATGACATTTTGTTACTGATTGTCAAAGGTTTAGGTCATTGTTTAAAATATATGGATAATGCAAAGTGCTGATTGAAGCCAGTTACAATCTGATCAGATTTTTTGAATAGTAGGCAAAGAGAACATAACACCGTTTTCCCTGTCTTTACAAACACTTCTTGCTTCCATCACATTCATGCAATTCGTCATACACACTCTGCGATTTATTAAAAAACTTCGCCCTTGAATTTCTGGTTGACGTGGCAGAGCCAAGTGGTTCTTGGATAGCCGTGTGTCTTTACACCTCATCATTCATCTATGTATATTGTATTGATATGCTTTCACTTAAATGGAACTGGGTTGGTCACATCGTAAGAACTATGGATGATAGATGGACCGAATGAACCTTAGAATGGCGACCGAGAACCGGCTACAGGAAATCAGACAGACCACAGGCGAGATGGTCTGATGATATAGCAGGACAGCATTGGCACAGACCAACGATGGAAAGGGAGGCCTGTGTTCAACACTGGACGAGTGAAGGCTGATGATGATGAATGAATGCTTTCACTGAGATGTGGCGCACTCGAACCTGGCGAATAACAGTCCTAATCTCCTCATGTAAATTATCGTAATCCCGTACTTAGTGTTTTTTGTGGAATATAATTTTTTACTGTCTTTGCTCTGTGTGTATTTAACACATCAGCGAATACTGGCCCGAATATTGGCACGAAATGTTTTTATGGCCATCTCTAAGTGGATTTGCCAGTCGGTAACTATACCTATAGTTTTACGATTTTTTTTGTTAGTTAGCATTTACCATAAAAAAATGAGTAAGGTGGTTTCAGTAATTACAATAACACGGTGTAGTTGAATTTCTCGATGGAAAGTTGTTGGGTAGTCTGGATTTCTTTCATTCTATACGTTTTTTTAGGGTGCTGAATCCGAATCCTAGGTTTTTCAAACAAAATTTCCTGACGGAACATGGCGAAAATTAAGAAAATATGCGAAGATTTTGGTTCTCTGGCGAATTTATGATATGAACACGAAAACTGTTAAAAAAGGTTAACTTGCTACGCCAAACGAAAGTACTTATGTAAAATTTTATACAAATTTAGTGCAATTTATTTTTCTCTGAAGTGGATAGAAACGGAGCTGCTAAGCTCCAAAAAGAAGCCAAATTTTAGTATTATTTTAAATAGTGAGAATCGAAAATCTATGGAGAAAGTTCACCTTGTTTTATTTTATAAGCAAATTTTATCAATTTTCTTCGAATTTATGAGACTTTTGTTGGAGTCAGTAAACCAAATTTTAAAGTCATATGATAAGAGTCATGAATACGTACTTGAAAATCCGGGACAAGAACTAGGGACGCTCGTGCGCATATATAAGATTTATATTAATTGGTCGCTGGTTAGAGTTTGTAATATAGATAATCCGCGACCGGCCCAACCCAGATCCAATTATCCGCTCTGTTCCTACTCCAGTCCTTTATTGTATGATGAATTATACATTGCCCTATACATACACTGTACAATATACATAATTATATAGATGTTATAATGATGTAATAAATATCAAAACAATATAATGTGACGTAGAATATACCCAATTATTGTTCTGAAGGATATTCTAGGTCAAGGTCATACTGAGGTCGCATTATATCTCGCGAAGGACGAACGATAAAGACAATTGTATATATGTTGGGTAACCAGACAGAAACTCTTTAAAACTTATTTAATAGAATCGCAACTCATCGCCGGAAAACCTGTTGCCGCCAATTTCAATATTGTTGGGTTAGGTTCGTTAGGTTGTTTTTTTTTACACACAAAAACAAAACAAAAAAAAAACGGCATCAGATTTCCCGGTGCTGAGTTGCGATTCTGACAATAGTAGGTTACCCTTTTGACAGTTGAGTTTTTGTCACTTGAGATTTTGACATGGAACCTATATGTTGATATACTTATTCGACTTATTTATAATATAATAATAATATCTTTATTCCAGATCTGGAGGTGGGATGTGCAAGCCTCTCAGGTCCATATTATGATACATATTCATATTCATATAAAAATACAAAATACAAAATAAAATATAAAAAATTGGTAAAGTCACAACATACTCAATATAGTATAGTTAATACATATTCAATACGGTATAGTCAAATCAAATGTAAAAATTGGTATAGTCAACAGAAAAGACATAATAGGTATAACATCTACTAGGCATAAGATATAACATATACAAATGCAAAAGAAAATATAAAAATTGGTATGGTCAATACATATTCAATACGGTATAGTCAAATCAAATGTAAAAAATTGGTATAGTCAACAGAAAAGACATGATAGGTATAACATCTACTAGGCATAAGGTATAACATATAAAAATGCAACAGAGAAAAAACATAAAATTGGTATAGTCAATACATAATAGGTATAACATCTACTAGGCATAAGGTATAAAAGCATATAAAAAATGCAAAGGGAAAAAAAAATATAAAAAATAGGTAATTAGTAATAGTAAATAGTAAAATTAATAGGTAGGTACATAGACTATGGCCGTAGGCAGGCCGTGGGGTTCAACCCCCCTTCCCCCCCTAATTTCCCAGCCAACCCACAGTTTTATACATGAGAGAAATGAATCACGTTATGTATTACCACATCATTTTTTCATCATGAATTTTCAATAATTAAAGTTTCATTAAAAAATTTCGCCTGCAGCGCTAATCTAATTATAGCGTGGTTTGTTTACAAAAAAATAAACTGGACTTTTAAACTATTCTGGTTTATCTACCTTCTTGTGAAAAAAAATCATATTACCCATTCTGGAAAAAAAAATTCGCCTGCGGTGCTATCACGTCCATGGTTGTTACTTATTGTCTCTGGTCCTGAGCTTACCCTCCCCCCCTCCCCGAAATGAATTCCTGACTACGGCCCTGACATAGATATATAACTTTCTCAATCAAAATATGGCGACAAAAACAGAAAGAAAATTGATCTTATTATTGGGAGAAGTTTTGTTCTATCCTTTGGGACGCAAACTTGGATTAAGTGTGGATTTATCTTGCTGATTTTGTCAATTAGCAGAGAAAAAATGTATGAATTTTACGGTTAATTCTACTTGCGAGTATACCAGAAACTCCCAGCGTGCTCAAGAAATAGTGAAAGAAAAAATAGAGAGTATTATATCTATATATCGGTTTTATTAGATTTTAATACCTAGGTATATACAAAAACTGTCTGTAAACAAAGATCTGCCATGTGTTAGGCATAATGTAACAGTATCAAAAAATGCCGAAAACAATATGGGACTGTAAATTGATTTTTTTGAAGTGTTTACAGATTGCGCCAAAAAGAATATTTATTTTATTTTATATGTGACACCCACAGAGACATCAACAATACATGAATACCTTATCATACAAAAAAACATCTCATGTCGACCCTCCAATTAAGGGCGCCCGCAGCGTACGCCAACAATAAAGACTGTCAAAAAATTATAATAATAACCAAAACCAATCGGTGCTCGCAAAAATACCACCAAATAACGAAGTCGTTAGATAACTTATTAAGACGTGAACTTTTGTGAACTTTGTATATTATGACGATTGAACATTGTTTTAAATATCTTTTTTCTTTTCTTTTCCAGACCTATGGAGCGGGACGATGTTTCAGCGCGCCGCCCTGTTCGGCCGCAGCGGGATCAGCGACTCCCAGACCCCACCGGCCCTCCGTGTCGGCGTTGCCGCCCTCGTCGGGGGGTCGTAGGGCTCCGGTGCCCCGCTTCCACTTCCCGCGGGGGAGACCGCCCCCGCAGTCCTCCATCGACCAGGCAGTACTCAGGGTGCAGTCTGCCTTTGCCACATTCCCCAATAGTCAGGTCAGTAAACCATTTTTTTGTCTGTTTAAGTTTTCTCCTTAGAAGGAAAGTGGGAGGAGTTTCGTGCTATATGGGAGGAGCTAAATATAAATAGGCGTGGTCACATCAAAAGTTTGTTAAAAGCCAGCCATGGGGAAAAAGTAAGATTACTCAGCTAATACGAAAGATATCATCCTAAGACTCAAAATCATGGATAAATGAGAATATGTTTTAGTCACTCTTGCAGAGAAATTTTATTTGTGTAAACTTCCTCGATTAAAGATTATTCCAAAGTTACCTCTGATATTAACAGAAACTTGAGATTATTCCCGTAGTTTGTTAGATATAATGCTATAATTTGACATTGATAAAATATTTGAGGTAGGACGCAGTGACTAGCGGGTATTTTTTTTGATATTTGGTCCCTTTTTTATGCAATAAGCCAAAATCTTTTTTGTCGCTTATGTGATTTTTATTTTGCTCGTACCAGAGCTGGATTTACACTTTTCACGGGAGTGAATTTGTACAAAAACTTCCGTGAAAACCAGAAAGTGAAAAGTGGCCGGCCGCTGCCCTTTTTAACATTTCATAGAAGGAAACTCGCGAGCGTTTATTTTATGTTGTTTTGAGAGAGCTAATGCCGCCCCCCGAGGGCTGCCGCCCAAAGTCCCCGGCCTACTCGGCCTTTTGGCGAATTCGGCCCTGGTGTATACACTCCCATACAAAATTTGAAGCGTTCAATCGATAATATAATGATTTTCGCTCGGTTGCTATGGCCTAAGATCGTAGATTTGTACCACGAGATATATCAATTTTTGTACATTATTTGTAAAATGGGCGGAGTTAATTTGCAATATGGGAGGGGACGATTGGAAAGGGGGAGGAGCTAAGTGTATTCATCACTCTGGCACTCTTTGCAGGTTCCTCGTGAGAGCTTCCATCACATAGTGAAGGCGTGCGACTGTCCTCTATACTGGAAGGCTCCACTCTTTCTCGCCACACAGAAGAATCTCCACTCGACAGTTGATGGACACAAGTTTATTGATTTCTGGAGGCAGTAAGTTCCTTGGGTTTTTTTCTATATTCTTCTGGGGGTTTTCTTATTTTATTGCATTTCTGTTCCGAGTAGATCAGTAGAGATGTACTCAGATCTTGCAAAAATTCCCAAGTCAATGAAACTTTGAGATGTAATTTAGGGATGCCCAATGGAGCTGCACTCAATTTATTCTACAAAATTTCTTCAAATTTCTCACTTATAAAAGTTTTTTGATAATATCATCTTCTAAATGATACGTTTTTTGTACACTGCATGTAATTGAAAAATTCTAGAGCATTAATTTTGCTTTAATTTTCACTGATCAAACTTATTTTTTGACCCCATACGTGCCGAAATATAGGGCTTGAAAAATAGTGTTCAATTTTCAAAATGGTGAACAGATGTCAAACTTAGAGAAAAAGGCTGGATTTTAGGTTACTATGTATTTTGAATTTTATTTTGCAACATATTTAATGAAGTTTCGACTTATAGTGAACGCAACACTTATTTTTGTTGTAAGTTCTGAATGCTACATTTTTTTTTGTAGGGTCATTAGTCAATGCCACGACCAGGCGTCTAGGTTTGTGTACGTGCTGACCCGAGGGACTGCAGACACCCTGGGACCAGAGGAGCTGGCTCCGCTGGTTCAGGATGTGGTAGACACACATCCAGGACTGTCCTTCCTCAAGGAAGCTACGGAGTTCCATTCCAGATATGTCCATACTGTAAGTACAATCAGATTTAACCTAATTTTAGATGGGGGGAAAGAGGGATCATCCCTTTTTGTGAATGTGTCCAGATCGAGACTGTCGAACATATTGTGGAGAAATGTTCTGACAAGAAGACGACTCTCTGTAGGGGCATCGAAATCGAAGACTGTCCTCTGAGAGCATTTCCTGGATCATATGCAGATATCCACAATGCCATACCCAATGCCCTTGAATGGCTTGGAAGCCTGGATGTTGCTCTGTAGGGTAACATGTCTCCTGTATGTATCAGATACAATAATTCTCTTATCTTCTGACGTTGCCGCCCAACGGTGGCAGAAGCCATACGAAATAATAATAGTAATAGGAAATCCATAAGGTGACGCCAAGGGTAATAGACTACTTGAAGAACATTGATGCGGAGCTATGACTCCTAAATAACTTGCACAAAGGTCGCATGCATACGAAAGAAGAAGAAGGGGCATAAATGTTAAGAAATTCCATAAATTAAATAAATAAAATAAAATAATCTTTATTGTACAAAGGGCAGGCTTATTACCAAATGGCAATTTCTGCCAGCCAACCCATAACAGAAACCAAAATGAGACATAACTAATTATAAAGTTAGTACCAAAAGGGTACCTTAACTTAACAGTAATTGAATAGATCAACATATTATACATATATAAATAAATAAGATAAGACATACCCAAATAAGATTTTTTCGTACCTATTAAAGACTGGACTGAGCAGGAGAAAAGAGTGAGAGAGTCTCTATTGACTTTGATTATTTTCTTGGTGAACGAAGGGTTTTTATGCTTGTGTTTATTATTTCAGGTAATAGCTAGGATATTCTACTGCGTGAACAGATCCTGGTCTGGTAGGATTAGTGTCACAGAGTTGAGGAGATCAGATCTTCTCCAAGTCTTACAGCTGCTGGAGGAGGAAGAGGATATCAACCAAGTCACAGCGTACTTTAGGTAAGTTTGCCAATATCTTTCACCTTTGAAATCTTGTCTGTCGCGGGCAGTACAAAGCAACTTTGCAACAACAAAGTTATAATAACTGCTCACATAATAGCACAGTCAAGTTCGTAAAATAATACGGGTGAATTGCACAATAGTACAGTCTAGTTCATAAAATAATATGAATATTATGTATTATAATACAGTGCAATCAAGAACGATATGATTTAATTGCTCAGTGCAGTAGAGTTTATTAAATAATATGATTAAATTATGTACTTAATAACGTGCAATCGAAATAGAGATGCTATGGTCAAATTACACAATAAAACATTAGAATTGTGAAATATTTGATCGAATTACACAATAGCACAATCAAGTAAGAAAATCATTTTGAAAATAACACAGAACTCAAAGTGATACTGGTATGATGATAATGGATGTGTTAAGTGGAGTAAGCTTTGAAGCATGTGTGACGAATGTTATGAACCTGAATGAAGCGAAAGATGTATGTAAGGATAGAAACGTGTGGCATTCTGTCCTCTCTGCCTACCCTGCAAAGGTTATTGCGCTATAGGGCAGATAGAACAGAATTGCTGATTAATGAACTTCACATATATATTTCCATACATGTATGTATTTGTTTTTCCAGTTATGAACATTTCTACGTAATCTACTGTAAGTTCTGGGAGCTGGACAGGGATCATGATCTCTTCATCGATAAACAAGACTTGACCAGACACAATGATCACGGTGAGTTAAAATAACAAATTACATAATAACACAGTCAAGTTCATCAAATAATGTGAGTGAATTGCATAATAGCATAGTCAAGTTCATTAAATTTTAATAACACGACTAAATTACAAAATTATAGAATGATATAATAATAATAATAAAAATAATAATTTTTTTATTTCATTAAGTGTACACTTTTTTACTTATGAGTGAATTACATAATAGCAGAGTCGAGTTCATAAAATAATGTGGATGAATTGCACAATAGCACAGTCGAGTTCATAAAATAATACGAATATGTATTATGTTTGTCCTTCTGTTCCTAATAATGAAACTCTTGTGTTATATATTATATAGCTTCATTGTATTCACCACTAAGAGGGCAAGATGTGAATCACACATAATTGTTAAAAGTATATAATGTCCTATACACACACATCTTGCCTGTAGGTGAGTCTTGGAAAACAAAAATAAAAAATAAAAAATAAAAAAAGATACTGTGCAATCAAGAACGATATGATTGAATTGCTCATAGTGCAGTGGACTTTATAAAATGTGATAAAGAGCAATCGATTCTATGATTAAATTACACAATAATACAGTTGAATTGTGGAATATTTGGTCGTATTACACAATAGCACAATCAAATTACAAAATCATATTGAAAATAACAAACATGAGTTATCATAATTGAATTGTGTTTTTTTTTTATTCCAGCATTATCTAGTCGTATGATAGACAGGGTAGTGTCGGGCTGCGTGACCCGAGGGACTCGCAGGACCACACAAAGGGAGGGGGAGGAGCCCAGGATGTCCTACACGGAGTTCGTGTGGTTCCTGCTCGCTGAAGAAGACAAGCAACATCCTACAGCCATAGAATATTGGTTCAGGTATGTTCTCATACCACACGTTTTTTTCTCATACTACTAATTATTAAAATTTGCTCATACTACTTAATTATTTCCAGGTGTATGGATCTGGATGGTGATGGTTACATCTCCATGTATGAGTTGGAATACTTCTATGAGGAGCAGATGCATCGGATGGAGGCCATCGGGATTGAGACACTGCCTTTCCAGGATTGCTTGTGTCAGGTACAGATCAAGTTACAAATTAAACATCGTCATTCTGCATGCATTAATTGTATGCCGAATGATGATATTTTTTTTTTTTGGATACCAAATTTGATTTTGGGTAAGAGCTGCCATTTGTTTTGATACAAATGCCTATATTAAAATACAGCGTTCTAAAAGTCAATGTTCTTTAAACTCCTTGGTCAAGTCTGAAAAAAATAATTGTGTGACTTCATTTACCTATATTAATTTAAAGGAATCTGGATTTATCGAAATAACAAAGCTTGTATAGTGAGGTGGAGTAAGTCGGTATCGGGGATCGAACCCGCGCCCACCCGACCAGGCTACCGACCACCTTAATTTTATATTGCTTAACAATCCACAAGTTTCTATTTATCTATTCATCCCCTTACACTGCATCCCTTGTAGGGTAGGCATCAGATTACCTTCCTTACCCATCATGTTCATGCAACTAGTCGGTCTTTGTCTTATGTCTTTTTCGTACTTGAGAATCTTGTCGATATAGTCTAGCCACCGCATGTGGGCATGTACAAGTTATTTAAAATACTAGTTCTTGACAATATTTATTGCGATGTTTGTATTCTGTCTTTGTAGATGTTAGATATGGTGCAACCAGCGCAGAGAGACAAGATCTCACTGAGTGATCTGAAGAGATGCAAGATGACTCCTATCTTTTTCGACACCTTCTTCAACTTGGAGAAGTACTTGGATCATGAGCAGAGGGATCCCTTCGCCTCGCAGAGAGATCACGACGCTGAGGGGCGAGAGGTATTTATCATTCACTGTTCCTGTTTATTGCTGAAAAGGATGTGAAATGTCTTAAGGTTCGCTTACACGAGGCAATAAATTGCTCCACTACTGGCAATTTCGCGTCACAATGACGTCACGATAACAACATGTGTCATTGTGATGTAAAATTGCCGCAACTGGAGCAATTTATTGACTCATGTAAGCGAACCTTTGTGAAGAGTTTCGAACACCTGAATAGAACAAACTACCAAAAAAAGAATGGAGGGTGCAGCATTTTTTTTTTCTAAGTGCTAAAATTTTCAAAAAATAATTTTAAGTATTCAATTTTGAATAACATGCCTCCATTTTTTCCAAGATTTCAAGTTTTTCGTTACAGGACACTCGAATGAATATCAAAAAAGTATTTTACGGTTATTCCCTAGATAAAGGTTCAATGTGTTTTCCCTATTTTTTCCAATGCATATTTACACTATGAATTAACTAGTACTATAGTATAAAAATACAAGATTGTCGAGATGTAAGGTCTCCCGTTTTTTGAAATTTTTGAAATGTCAGTATGCCTACTCTTAACTAGTTTCAGAATTGACTCATTGTGTATGTATAATTTCCAGCTTTCCGAGTGGGACAGGTTTGCAGCCGAGGAATATGAACTTCTAGTGGCTGAGGAGGGAGGCAGTGATGCGCAGGACCAAGTGTAAGTATCAATACATCTCTTCATTTCAATTCTGATAGTTTAACATATCGTAACCATTTCCTCTGCACTGAATACATCTTTGCCGTGTAACAATTTTTTTATTATGACATTTTATGACATTTTCTTAACCGTGTTATGTAAGTACTTGAGGTGGTCGGTAGCCTGGTTGGTAACGCCCTCGACTGTTAATCCAGTGGGCGCGGGTCCGATTCCCGATGCCGACTTACTCCACTTCACGACACAAGATTTTCAAGCTTACTGTGAAGTGTACAAAGGCGTATTTGGGTTTATTTCGATAGACCCAGATTCATTTTTATAAAAAAAAAAAATTTTGGTGATCAAAATACAGAGACATATCAAGTAGTTATCCCAACAGATATACAGCAAAGGTTGGGCATTCCATCAGGCTTATGACTGATCGTCGGCTGGTTTAATGTGATCACTTTACATTTGAGTAACATTCACCAGTCAACTACGCCATGTAGCAAATTCCGATGCATAAATGCGAAAACATAAATTGTGATTTTCAAAATTAATATCATTTGTTATCAATTGTTCAAGGACGAGCTTATCGCAATGCTGCGATCTCTGCCAGCTAACCCCGAAAGGGTTTTTTTTGTAAAGATTAAATTTTTTTTATTAAAAACATTTGCATTTTAATTCCCGTTACTTGCAAGGAAATGGTTATTTTCTGCTAATAATTATAGTCTGTCAAGAAACAGATGGTCTTCATCCCATAGTGGCAACACTTGTCTAATTTCTACACAAATGTCATTGTTGCCAGCAAACAAAATTGTAATTCCAAATTAATCCCAGACCATCTACTTCTTGACAGACTGCATATCTTTGATTCATTTTTCACTATTCATATTATTTTCGACGCTTTTTCTCATCCATTTCACTCCATTTTTTCATTTCAAACGCATCATTTTCTAAATTTTTTTTACGGACAAAAGTCAAAATTTAACTATTTTTTGTTTATGTATATTCTTTTCCTTCCTGTCAGAGAGTACCTAGAGAAATGCTATCAACTTATGAAATGCAAAAAGAAATTTATGGAGATGAGAAGAAAGTGTTCTGTGTGAAATTTCTATCAAAATTTTATGCGACAGATGCGTATAAATTGGACACATTGTGTGAAAAAAAAAAACAGAAATTAAAACAAAATGGATAAAAAAGTTATATTGTTTAGGTTTTTTTGTTATATTTATGCAACATTCTTGATTTACTGTACAATTTTAATTTTACTTTGTCATGTGAATAGTGACTACCAATTTTGTTCTTTTGTTTAAGTGGAATTAATTGTAAATAACATTGTGAATTCTGAATATGGGATTGTATTTGCTGAGATGGGTTCTGATTATGTATTGATTTAGTGAGATGGATTCCGAATAATATGTGATAATTTACTAAGATTGATTGTAAATGTTTATTGATTTGGTTGATGAATTCTGAAAGTGTTTTGATTTTCTGAGATGAATGTGGGTTTACTTAGATGGATGCTTAATATTTATTGGTTTACTGAGATGAATATTGATTATGTATTGCTTTACTTCTGAATACGGAATGATTTGCTGTCGTAGATTCTGATTTTGTAATGATTTACTATAGTGGGTTCTGATCATGTATTGATTTACTGGGATGTATTCTGATTGTGTAATGATTTACTGGGATGAATTCTGAATATGTATAAATTCTGGTGGTGTATTCGTTTGTTTTTTATATGTTTTATTCAGTAATTCAAGAGTGTTGTATTGATTTTAATACTAAGTTTATGTTTCAATTATTGCAAATGCTAACAGCCATTACGGATGCATATAAGAATATAATAATGACAGTAAGTGTGGAGAGTTTATATTTTTGTTTGTTATTCATTATATTGTTTATGTTAATATGTTTGTTTTTATTATAATCATTTGGTATTTCCTTAGATATGTGCATAATTCTATATATGTATTTGTTGCATCTTGTAGAGTTGTGTATTAGAAGAATGGAATTTGTTTTGATTTGAAACAAGAGAAAGTATTTTGTTTTTATTTTATGTACTTATACATATTATTATATTGTGTTTCTCTTTTGTTAGTTTGTTTGTTTTGAGAATGTATGTTAGATTGTTTGTTTATAAATGAATGTATGTATGTTATTTTTATATATGTACTTTGTAGGTATGTATGTTTGTATATTTTAGTGTTTTGTTAGTTTTTTATTCTTTGGTTTTGAGGTGTTCAGGTATTTTATATTTTTGATCAATACAGAAAATTTTAGCTGAATATGACATTTATCTAAAATTTGGGCATAATACAACCTCTCTGTCATGATTTATGACCTTTTTTTCTGTATTTGGTTGTGACTTATAAATCTGGGTGTCAGAAAGTGGCTTAGAATGATAATTTGAACTAAAAAAAATACTATGATTTTTATTTCTTTTCTGCTGTTTTTGTTCCTTTCAAAGAAAAATATTACTAAATTAAACTTGTAGAATTATGTATTATTTATTCTAATTTCTGTTATTTATTTATTATTTTATTGTTATGTATGTTTTTTTATTATTATCTTTTTGTTTATTCTTTTTGTATTATTTATTTATTTAGGAAGGAGGAGTCGACAGGATTTTCGAGGGTAAGATGTGATTGTGAATGAGTTTTCATGTATGCCTGGATTGCTTGCTTTTTATTTATTTATTTATATGTTTTATTTATTTATTTATTTATCATCTCCATTATTAATTAATCAACACCCTATCGTTTATTCGCCATTTTCACCCTAAAATAACTAAAATTTTGCAGTCAGTCGAACAAATACAAAATTAGAGTTAGTATCTATTCATGTCATCATGGCATATCCCACAATGTGGGATACTCACATTGTGGATTATTGTTTCAAAGGATGCGTGTGTTACGACGTGTGTCCCTGAAATAGTCACATTGCACCCAAAATATGTAGATACCCCAAAGTAATATAATTTACACATGGTACAGGTGAAATCTCGGTATAGCGGAGTTTATGGGGTAAAGCAAATGTTTCGTTGTACTGGTAAAACGGTCTTTGTGCCACAAGGGGCAAGATTGTGCCACAAGGGGTGAGATTGTGCTACTAAGGGTGAGATTGTGCCACCAGGGGTGAGATTGTGCCAATCGGTTTTCAGTCAATTTTATGTTTTCATGTGAAAAATGAACCCAGACTCATTTCTTATAAAAGAAAATATGTTTATTCAAATTTCAGTCCTAACTACTTGGTTATTGTGAGATCAGACTGGGTTACAATCATTATGCTTTAGTACATTTCGTATTATTGTTTTTTGGGGACAAATTGAAGATACATTACAATTGCGTTACAATTACATTTTATCACGTCAATATTACAATGGTATATTACGAGAGATTTGACCTGTGTATATAAAATTTAACATTATAGAAAGCATGTAGTTGGTAGGATTGATTTACCATTGTTGTTTGTATTGCGTATTATATATTAACCGTATTGTGTGAATATATTATAAATAAGACGTTTGATTCTGACGTGAATCGACATTTTGCTTGTGATTCCTGTTGACAAATGTAGTTCAAATTGTAACGAATTTCTCCCAGTAAATATAACACCCAGCATGCCCTCAAATGATTCAATGTTTGATTTTAAGATATTATCGAATTGATTTCAACGTGGCTAGTTAAGTCTGTCACAAACAGCATTGAATCTGATTGAATCGTATTCTAATGAAACTCTGAATAAAAGTTAGGTTAAGGGGGCATATGCTGTCAACCGGCTAAGGCACCCTGAATTTTACTCAGCCAAAACTAAGGGAAACATCTTGAAACTGAAGACAGTGATAGATGAAAGTATGGACTACAGATCGGCCGTTTTAGATTGAATAAAAAAATATTCCTAAAGTACCCCTAAAGTTTACGGGATCTGAAGATTTTCCATTCAGTTTTTCAGATATAAAAGTATAATTTAGCCAAAATACTGGTAATTATAATCTTAACAAATCGGCTGTTTTAGATTTTTTCGTTTGTTCCCAAGTTTCTTTTAAACAGTTGTAGTTCACATTGTCGCTTACTCGACTGTCGATTTTTGCTCAGTGCATATGCCTCCTTAATAATAATTTTTAAAGCATGTTTTCGAACGAAGAATTATTTTATGCGTAGATTTAGTAATATAACTTTGTTGTTTTTATTCCAGCTCATACGATGAAACCGATGATGATTGTTTGTCACCGAATCTGGACGAGATCCTGACAACGGAAATGGTGGACGAAACCACAATCAGTCTTCCTTCTACCAGAAAGATCGGCGATCAGAAATCCCCACTCTATTCTCCGACCAAACTGGAACAAGACTTAGCCATAGGATACACCGCCATAACCTCACTTTACAAAATACCTTCCGTCGAAAACGCCGTGCTGTCGAACTCATCCGAAAGTTTCAACAAAAACGGGTATCTGGATAATATGGCGTCGCCGACGCGACAGAAGAGTTTAAATTTAGGTAGCTTAGCGAAAATGTCATCGCCGGAGACGAGCGGAAATAACAGTTTTTTGTACAGTCAGTTATTGTCGCCGACGCGTAAGTCGCCCGATAAAGAAAACGGACGTAACACGGCAATGTACGCTAATCTTTTGAACGATATTTCGCCACGTGGTTTGACGAGTGATTTGGGCTCTCCGCAGCGTGGTTTAACGTTATCCGAAAGGCTGACTTTCGGAAGCAGCGCTGCGAATAAAGTTTCCGACAGTTTCGGACGGGACACTAGACAAATATCTCCCAAAGAAATGTCCGCCATGAACAAAGTGGGAATTTTTAACAAAGACGTCGTATTGAAGTCGCCAAAGAAAGTCAAAGAAAAGAGTTCAAAAGACGAGGACGATGAAGATTACGCTAGAGACAGTGACGAGTGTTCTATTTAAAATGATTGTCTTTTGTTTGTTTTTTTACGTAAGTGGCGGACGGTAATGTTGATTGTCTATGGGATGACGACGGTGCATTTTAAGATTTTTAAATTAAGATTCCGTATTTGAAAATTTAGGAATAGTTTGACAGTTTAGTAGTTGATTAAAATATTCAAATTATCTTCCATTTTTGAATTTTGTTCTATCATAGACAATCGAAATTATTGTCAATCAAGTAGGTACCATAAACAATTATTAATAATATTATTATACATGCGTAACTTTTTACCAAAATATTAATTTATTATTCGTAACAATTTAGTGTCGTAAGTGCGTAAACATAATTTAAACATAAGTGATTTGAATCTGATCTAACAATATTAGTGAGTCGATGCGTAAGTTACGCATTTAAAATTAAGTTTATTATGTGTATTTAAAATTACGTGGCCTAAAAATAATTAAAAAAAGAAAAATTAAAATGAATTGTGTATAATAAATAAATAATGCGTAATAATTTTGCGTAATCGTAAAAGGGTATATTGTTAAATTATTATTGTTTTTGAGATATGTAACTATTGTATTATACCTTTCTATTAATTAATTTTATTTAACAAACGTATTAATGCCATACTAATTGTAAATTGACGTAAGTTAAGTTAAAAATTTCCAAATATCTTATTGTAAGTTTTTAAATATAGAATCTTTTTAGCGTAATTACGTAACTTAATAGCCTTTATTGTATTGTCACCTTGTAAATGTAATTAATCGTAACGCAAGTGAAAAGTTGTAGCATTTAATTTATATGTTAATGTCGTGGAATGGTTGACGAATTTAATTGCGAAGGGTAAATTGTGGCGACGTATGTCAGTGTGTCATAATAATTATGGTATAAAAATTAATACTTGCAATATTGTAAGACGATTTCTAAATACTGATATTTCAGGCACAATGCTTGTATTTTAGACCCCGCGCATCTGAGCCTAATCCTGTGATATCCGTGATATCTGGATAGGTGAATGTTTCCCAGTATTAGGCTGATGAGTTTATATGTCAATCGTGAATGATAATATGTAGACTCTTCTGGCTGATAATACTGAGAAGTATGTTGGCAAAGTCATGCCTCCGCGTAAAAACCAATTGAAACTGTCACTTAATAAAGCAAATGTTCAAGATGCTACGACATCGCGAAGTTAAGTACTTAAACTTGAAGAAGAAAATGTAGACACAGACAACAAACAACATCAGATAAAGTTAATATAAGTTTGGTAAAAAAATATATGCCGTAGAAATTAGTGACGTAATTTACGCAACTATTTTGATATCCGTCGCCACAATTTATTTTGTACGTAAGTTTTGTTGTATAACTCCATTGCGGATGCCTTTCATTCTCGTTCTTATAATGATGTATATTTACGTATCATTACGTATAGTTACGCATAATTACGTATAATTACATTGATTGCCTAACAGTGTAGTATGTGTATTACTAATTATTATTATCAATTGACAATTTAATGTGTGCAGCTAAAAGTGACAAATGAAAGTATTGTTGTAAATTTTTGAGGTTAGGTTTGATACGGAACTGTCAGAATACGATAACTTGTACGTCTTATTGTTATATGGCAACATTTATTGTATTCGTTTAAACGAAAGTATCCCAGTTTGTCGGGAATTAGTAATTTTACGTAATATCTTAATCTTAACAATAAAGGAGAATGCTTAATAAAAACCTAGGCCCGGCGTAAACGAAATGTAGCACAAATGACAGGTAAAAATGACTAAATAAATACTGCATAGGTGGCATCATCGAAATCAATAGCTAAATGTGTGAAATACCTATTTGAAGTTTTACAGGGGTCCCATGAATGTATTAGTAAAAGGAGCATTAAACAGTTACAATTGCGGTTTAAAAGCGTATAAGATGATGAGTATAAGGTAGCCTGTCTTCTTCTTCAAGAGAAATCATAATTTTGAAAAGATCGTTGCAACATACGCACTCCTGAATTTATAGAATATCTATGTCTTCTGAATTTCGAATAGGTATTTCACACATTTAGCCATTGATTTCGATGATGCCTCCTATGCAGTATTTAATTACTCATTTTTACCAATTGTGTGAATTACATTTAATTTGCGCCGGGCTTCTTTTTTTTTTTCCATGCTAAATTAGCATTCTCGTTATTGAACAAATCTTAGTGATTTTTGTAGGAAATCTAGCGGTAAATTGATAATTTAAGTATTTATATATATAAATTAGCTACTTATATATATGACTTATATATAAAATATACCTAATTTATTAATATGTGTGATATATTCCCAGTATTTATATATTGTATTATACATTTACTTATAAATAAGTGGAAATTATACATTGTTTTTTCTATTTGCCACCTTTTTTTGGTATTTCTTTATTTTGTGTTTTAAAAAACTATCTTATATTTGACCAGTCGTAAAAGCCGCCATTTTATAACAGGGTCCTGAAGTCAAAATAGCTACTCAATTAATTTACAAATAATGCGGCATCTACCGCCTCAAAAATTATTTTAATTTGATTAGAGACATACCTAAATTATTTTAGGTATGGAACCGGATTTATCTGCATTGCACAGACGGAAATACATTACAGTTTTCTCCTCAAAAGAGACGAGAGGCAGCTTCATTCACATTTAGGTTTAAAAATGGATGACATCTATTGAATTTTTTTACAACATACGGCCAACAACCGACTGCTCACAAAGTCTTTTGGTATAGACGGTTTATTATAACCAGGCCAGATATAATCATTTTTGATTATATCCCCAGTAACTCTATCGTCAAATCCATGGTGATTAGGTGTATGAACGTTTGGCTAATTATATAATAGATTTATAATTATCGAGCTTGAAACGAATAAAAAAACATTTATTGCAACGTATTGTGAAATTGCATGTTTAAACCGATTGAACAGTGTTGAGAAATATGGTGCAATCTTGTTAATTTATATACAGTTTTATGTATAGTATTAATTTTTTTATAACATTTACTTTTTTTCGTGTAATTTTTATTTACACACATTTTTTTTCGTGTTTTTTGTTACGTCACACAAATGAAATCTAAGACAATTCGTTACAAAATATTATGCAATAAAAAAATTACAAAATAGTTATTTTTACATGTTTCACGAATCAAATATATCGAACAAAACGCACAAACTTTATACAATAAGTACCCTATTGTACCATAGACAATTTTAATTTAATAATCTGTATTCAAATATTGTGTTCTTTTAGATTCAGTTCTATATTTAAAAGTTCAGATTTGAATAATAGAATTAAAAAAAATTCCATATCATACCGTGTATACCGTACAAAAAAATCAATATTTTTAGTATTTTCAATAAAAACTTGAACGTACGATGCAATACATTTCAATGTACGTAATTTTTTTCATTATTTCATCATCTTATTGTACAAAATGTAAAAAAGAAAACACTATAATCACCGTAAAATAAATATGTCTCAATATGATGTAACATTTATGTAATCCATACTTATTCTCAAAGATTTTCTGTATAAGTTGTATTTTTTAATCGTACCAATGTAAAACTGTAAAATTCATCTGTATTTCACTCTATGGTGCAATCATATGATATCCATTACATATTTTATCATGTGTCTCAAATGTTGTAAGTAATTTTTTTATATATATATATATATATATGACAAATGGCAGTTGACAGTACTTAAAACAACTAAAAGGATAAATGTATTAGCCCATATTCTCCTGATATTCCCATAATATGGGGTAACGAGGGACAGATATGCTGTTATGCAATATATCTTATCGAAAAATAACACATAAACGTGTATGCCCTAATTTTTATAAATTTATATTTCAAGTGAACAAATACAAAAGTATTGCATCGTAGTATTGCATAATAATTTTATTTCGTTTAGTACCCAGCTACCTACTGTCATTTGTCAATTTGTCAACTATTAATTTCTGTCACTCACAATTTGTGGTGCAATATTTCATCCAGTATATTGCGCAGTGTCGTGTAAGTTGTATACTATTCATCACTTAATCTCACCATAATAATATTCAGCAGTTGCACCCTATTTTTTTTTGTTACGCAAAAGCTTGGGTTGAGTTTGTCAAAGTCTTGCACCATAACTAACCGTTTATTGAGTTATTGCATCATATATTATGCATCCATTCACACAATTACAAATACTGTATTTAAATTATTGTGTAATTATTAAAATAATATAAATATTGTGTAATAGATTAATCTTATTATTATACCTCAGTATTTTAAATAATAAATAAATAAATAAAACTTAAATTATGGCCTACAATTTAAAACTAAAACATATACAAAATTGCATGTGATATTTGAATCGGAGGGGTTTTTTCAACATAAAACGGTTTAAAATAACTGTTTTCAATGGTTTCAGTGACTTGTATGATTTTCCATGCAGTATTCGATCGAATAAGAGTTCTGATCGTTTCAATATTGATTAATTCTGATTTTGTGCATCTCAACAGTCAGAAGTTCTGCATTTGTGTGTCTCAATATGTAGAACTTTTCATTTAATTTTGTTAGAATGTGGAATATTTAACTGTACGTAAACATCTGAATCCAATTGTCTTTAAAATCAGGAACTCTAATTACACATGATTCAGAAATTCTGATATTGTGTGTCTCAAAATGCAGAAGTTCTGATATTGTGTGTCTAAATATGCAGAAATTCTGATATTGTGTGTCTCAAAATTCAGAAATTCTGATATTGTATGTCTAAATATTCAGAAATTCTGATATTGTGTGTCTAAATATTCATAAATTCTGTTTTTGTGTGTCTCAATATTTAGAAGAACACATTTGGACTGTATTCTCATTCAGTTCATTCAATTTGTATTCATCCTTTTCAAAAACAGTTAGCATTTTCGGTGCCACATCGAAACTCACTGACGATTCAAATATCCTGCAATATTTACATACATAATAATATCTTTTAAGGGTAGACAACATAACCTATAATCGTATGACATATACTATATCTTACCATAGATAAAATAGACAGAATAATCAAAGTAATTCATAATGACGATATTTTTGTGACAAATAGTCGTATATTTTTGGCAGAGATTTTTCCATTAAAGAAAAAAGTTTTTTCAATAATATTTATTGAACACTAAGTAGAAACATTGTTCATTTTTTAATAGGTAACTATGTACGTAGGTTTGAGTCAAATTGTTCAAAAAATGTGTCAAATCTTTGAGGTAATTTCTCCGTTTTATGGCTAGTATCAGAATTAGAGTGATTAAGATGAGATGTGCAGAGCATGTTGAGAGAATGAGTGATGACAGGATGACTAAAAAGACGAAAAGCGCAAGAAGAGGTGTACCAGACAGACCTGGACTGATCATGTCGACCAAATACTCAAGGATGGACGCGTTTCAAGTAAAAGGAATTGGAGATTGTGTAGGTACGACAAATTGCATGAATGTGACGGAAGCAAGGATAATAGGGCGTTTTGTCTTCTTTGCTTACTCCGCAAGGGACCCGGCGTGAGAGAATCGCGTAATGTTCATAAATGGTTTCAAAATTCATACTGTCTACATCATTTTTTAATAAAATTTCGACAGTGAAATGTATAAGTTACGTAAATTTCCTGTTAAAATACCTGTAATCACAGGAAATTTACGTAAGTTTAGGTATAAGTTGCGTAACTTGTATATTTCTCTGTTGAAATTTGTTAAAATAGATGCAAATGTATGACCTTAGGCAGAAAACGGTGAAATCGCCTTGACAGAGGTATAGTCACCCAAAAATTTCAAGCCCTGTTAAAAGTTACAAGAATGTGTTTTGAAATTTCAGGGGGCTGTACTTTAGCACAGTTTTTGATACAATATTTTTGGACAATAGGACTCTGATTAGCTTTCTTAATAATGATACATAAATTTTACTAATCGTTGCAAGAGTTTTTCGATTGTAGGATCGTTTCAACAAATTGAATGTTGAATTTCATTTCAACTAAGTAAAAAGGGTAAACTTAGATATTAATTAAGTCAATTTTAGATAGAATTATAACATTGCGTTGCTTACATTCTTATGAGGTGCCTCGAGAAATAACATGTCTGTCTTTAAAAGCAAAATGTCGTAAATGATTGTCGCATTTGCGCAGAAAAATAAGCCTTAAGTGTGTAATGCATTGAAGTTATTTTATCTAGACAGTGTGACGATAGTTAGACATTTTTGCAACAGCAATATTAGTACTTTTTTCTTTTAAATCTCATTCTGTTTGACATTTCTTAGACGTGTGATATTGTTGTACAGAGGGATATGATAGTTTACTGGCCAAATCCGGTCTTTTTTATGGCAATTTTACGATATATAATTAAAAAAAGGAAGAAAAAATAATTGTTGTAAGGTTTTTTGATAAAAAATGCAGTTGGGTCCATCTTATGAATGTCTGAATGCTAAAGATCTTATGGTAAATGAATGTTACAATTTTGTTAACTGTGGTAAATCTGGCGTAAATTAATGTTACAATTTTGTTTAGTGTGGTAACTCTGTGGTAAATGAATTTTACAATTTTGTTAACTGTTTTTGTAGTAATTGATTGTTACATTAAATTGAATTGTCTAAATACGGCGTAATTGAACGTAAGTTTACATGAATTACACTGAATTTAAAATGTCTTAATTCGTTGATTGACATAGTGATAACATGTTACAAAGCAAGCATCAATATAGTAAAAACAAGATTCGTAACTAGGCGTAACTGCTAGTTTTTAGTAAACTATCGTTAACATCAAACTTGTCTCAAATACTACGTTATAGAGCGTATTTTCATGTGAAACTCCAGATTTACAATTCTGTAATCGGAATTTACGCCTAGTTCCATTGTAAATCAATGTTACGTCTCTTGTAATTTTGGCGTAAACGAATGTTACATTGAGTTTTGGTAAAAGTTTAATGAATGAACCAGCTAGGTAAGTTTTATAGTGTAGCTAGGATTTGTATAAAGAATGTAAAATATTTTGATATTTTGTAGGGACTTTATATGTTTCGTCACCTAAGAATAACAACGTTCTAACTGACAAGGCTAAAATATTGAGAAAAATGAGATGAATGTTTCTAACACTCATATGTTTTACACACAGATGGAACCTTATTAGTCTCTAGTAGTTATTTACACACACTACACCACTTTAGGGGGTTTTTTGTTAATTATCGTACCCTTAGATTATATCGGTTAGAAACCTGTTAACCTGTTAACATTGTTAACCTTGTTATTCTGAGGATTAAATTTTTAAAAATGGATTCTAAACAAAGGTGGCGTTCACACCGATTGAGCCGTGCATTCGCCGCACCTCTCGACACGTAACCTTGAGCGTAAGAAATAAAAATGTTGAGTCAGTATCGCCAGTTATAAAAAAATCTTCCATTTATTCTTTCACCATAATCTAGTCCCCATATTGTGCTAATATTATTGTAATTCAAATATTGTGTTTTGTTTTTATTTATGTTCTTTTGTTCGAGATTATGATTTATTATTATTATTGATTATTCAAGTGCAGTGATTTTTATTTATTTTATACCAAAGATAAAACCAGTGGTGTATCAAACAGAATAATCTATTATTTATAGTATAAATAAATATATTTATATTACTTATTTATGTTTATGCTAATTGCATTATTTATACTTTCCATTTTGTAATTGTCTTTTGACTGTCAAAAATGTTTATTAAGAACTTTCAAAACCATAATCTTTATTGCACTAGTGTTAATAATTTAGTCGAGTAGCAAGTAATTTAGTAAAATTTTGCCACTAAACATATGACTAGAAAAAAGCTAAAGATGTTACTTTTACGGTACTGGTAAATTTTGAGTACATGGTTGGCACAGTTGGTTAAGGCGGCAGTCTCTCTCGTGGGAGGTGCCAGGTTCAAACCCCGGCGCTGGCGATGTATTCCACACTTTGCGATACAGGCTTTTAGCCTAGTGCAAAGTGTGCAGGAAAGTATTTGAGTTTGTGTATGCAAGCCCAGATCCTTTAAAAAAATAAATAAATATGTAATGACTAAATGTTACATATCTTTAAATAAATAAATAAATAAAAACTTTATTGAAGTAATGACATGCATTAAACAAATGGCGGGTTTATTGCCATGGGCAATATCTGCCAACCAACCACTACATCATCTTTACTTGACTAAATTATTAGCCTAGTGCTAATAGGTCGTTAATGACAGTGAAATAAGTGTAATTTATTAAAAGAATATTATAATTATCATTTTCTCACTAATTAGATGAAAAAATTATTAAATTAAAATGAGTTAGGGCTGTCAGAAATCTTTTATCGAAAAGACAATTGACATATATAATTCGCAGATAAATTGTTTATTTAGTTGGCAGAGTAAGAACTAATCAATTGTGGCAATTACTGGAAATTGCGTATTCTAAATTGTATAAAAACTCATCAAAAATCGTTTAAAATTACTAAATTATAATTATTTGAATATTTTGACTAAGTGTTTTGCCATTTTGTGTAAGTTTGCGTAGTAAACATTAATTTCTTATATTTAGGTCGCGTATTTATACATAATTCAATTGTTTTCTTTTTATTAAAACAAATGATAAATTGTTTTGTTTTTTTATATTCTGTATTTAACATTTTTTTACATTATTATCGTATTACGATTGTGACATATTATTGTATAGGATTATAGCCTCTATTGTATAGTAGCAAAAGATATTTATTTGTATAACTATTATTAATAATTATTGTTACATTTTTTTATTTATATTATAACTATTTTTCACTTAACCATCTTTGAAATTATCAAATGTGCCACTTTTGCGATTGGTTTGTCAAATATTCAATAATGTGATAAAGGAATTTGATCTTTAGTGCTTTATGATATTTATATAAAAGAGCTTTTGTTGTTTCTTGTGTAATACTGGTCTGATTCATTTGTATCAAATTGTTGTACATATTTTGTACAAAGCAATCGTTAAGGTGTGATATTTTTCCCCCAAAAAAGTAGATTTGGTGTTACTTTTTTCTGTAATCAATTTTTTTTTAATGTTTGGAATGCAGGAAAAGTGGTCACATACAACTTTCTCAATTGTGACAGTTCGTTTGTGCTTTTGCTATAGCCAGGTGAATAATTTCTGTAAAATATTATGTATTTGTATGTAAACATTCTTGTCTATGAAAAATTTATTATTTTTATGTAATTTCTTCATTAAACAAAATATTGTGTTTCACCTTTTAATGCTACTAAAGATTACAATTGAAATATTTGTCTTGGGCAAAAAGTGATCATTTAAGCCAGCCATAATTAATTTTTGAGAGGCAGGTTTAAATGACTTCATTTCTTCAGGTATTATTTGTTTTTTTGAGAAATTATATAAAGAATATAGAAATATAAATAAATGCAATTTTTTCTGTCACAAAATGTAATTTAACATTTGTAAAGTTGCCATAATTTGCAACCATAAATAAATAATTAGAGCCACATAAAATTTGATCGATGAAATATTTCAAAATTACTTTTTACTTGACTAAAATACTAACTTGTGCCTAGTTTGCACTGAGAGAATTAGTCAAGTAGGAAATAATTTATAAATATACATATGTCTAAAACAGAGAAAACGTAGTCATGTTTGTTACTTTTGATTATTAAATTAATGAGAGAAATAATAAAAACTCTCAAATCTAATTACTGTTCTGAATAACAGTTTAGATACCAAATTACTTTTTACTTGACTATATTAGTCACAAGATTTAAAACTATACCGAATTACTTTTTACTTGACTAAATTATTGACAAAACTGTCATAACTAGTTACAGCATAGAATTATCATTTGAACTAAATTACTTGACTAAATATTTAGCTGATTGCAAACAGCATCAAACAGTGGTGATAGTTGTTTATTGCGGTTCAGTTAGTCAACTTTGCATTGTGTTTGTTATTCTAGTAATCTCATTACTTGTATAATTATTATAATTCTTGTACTATTATTACTAATATATGGTGACGTATGTATGTATTCTGTAATATTATTTATGTATGTATCTTATGTTGCCAGGTTGATGCAATTATTATTATTATAATGTAATAATTTTCTGAAAATATACCATTAATTCCCAACTTATAGCGTTTTATTTTTCAGAATCCTGTCCATAGATTTTATAAGTTGTTATTATACATCGGCGACTTGGATTCTTTACTACCTGGTACTAAGAGATGTGGAGGGACGTAGAGTGAACAAAAATATTATACAGTTTATTTACTTGGCAAATTTTGTTAATACTACCTGCATAATGCACGCTGATACAAGTTACGTGGAATTTGTTGTTTACACTTCACTATTGTTTTATTCCCCTATAGATATTGATAGTTGTATCGAATTCAGGTAAAGATAGAAACACCCGTACTTTAAATTCGAAGAGAAATAATAATTTTTGTCACGAGCTGTCTATGAATTTGAGGATTAAAAATTGATTTATTGCACTACCTCCAATAAAAGACGTCCAAATATCCAATGTATAGTGATTATAATTCCATTTGACATAGATAAGTTATACTTCAATTGTTTTAATACAAGTCCATACAAATTCAACACAAAACCAATTTATTAACACAATCAAAATGTGACGGAGGCTAGGAGTGTGTGTAAGGATCGGGCAATCTGGCGCTCTGTCCTCTCTGTTTACTCTGCAATGGACGTGGCGTGATGATATATATAGTTAGAAGTATTTGGGTTTAAGTGTGTGCCCAAATACTTTCTTGCGCACTTAACAGTAAGATTAAAGCTTGTGCTGAAAGCAGAATACATCGTCTTGACTGAGATTCAAACCCGGAACCTCCTGATTAGAAGCCGTCGCTCTGGCCAATTGTGACAACCATGTTCTCAGTATTTTTGGACAATTTCAGGTTATCTTTCATAATAAAACTACATATCTCCATTTTCTTCAAACGCTGGTTCAACTCTAAAAACAGTTATGTTGGAGTAGTTATATCTCAACAGATACACCTTCCATCAGGCTTATGACTGATCGTTGGCTGGCTTAATGTGATCACCATCCATCCAGGATCTGGTCCATCCTTTGCTGTGCATCTGTCGAGATATAACTACTTGTTATATTCAACTACGACATGTAGAAAATTCCGACGGTATCACAAAAATATAAGATTGTGATTTTCAAAATAATCTAGTAATGTTGGAAATGTGTAAGAAACACAGCAGAATTGGTATGTTTATATATTTTATTTTATTGAAATTTCAAATGTATATAATAATTATTAATTAATACTTAAAATAGCAAATCACATTGTTAAACATTGCGTTCAAATATCATTATTATATTCATACATTCCGTAACAAACATTTACGCAGAACTTACGTAACAAAATTAACATTTGCGTAACTCTGCGTAAAACATTTGATACAAAATTCTTAAATAAACATTAATGTGTATAATTACGGTATATTATATATTTTTTTTAATCGTTAACTTCGTATAAAAAGTACAAAGCAAATATTATAACATGGCCGATGTTTTTCTCTCAATTTTTAATATTTATGGTAATTGTTTCATTAATTTATGTTTATTTTTTTATTATTTGTTTTATTTAATTTTACAGTTCAAGAAACAGAAAAAAAAATCAAGTAAACGATAGTCGCTGAGTATTTATATGTAGAGAATTAAAATTTTATTGGTAGGTACTTCGTAAAGTTACATTTTGACTTACGCGCATATGTTAATTTTGTTACATGTGATTTTTAAGCGTAAAAGTGTTCTATAGCGTATAAAAGAATATCACGTATAAATTGCAATAACTTACGTAACTTTTTGTTATTATTTACATAAATCACTTCTTCATGAGTGGAAACTACTCTGGTTGACTGAAAGATATTGTTTTTAATTTGATTTTTAAAATTTATATTCGTATGAAACTGAAAACATTTTTTTCAATAATTGTAATTGACGTAATTTCAGTGCTACGTAAGCGTAAATGTTTACTTTCTTACGCAAGTCAAAATGTAACTTTACCTATAAATTCTTCGTTAGTTATGTATAAAGAGAAATATAATTTTATATAGGTAAGTGGTGTTTTTTTTTAATTTAATTATTTTATTTATTTGTATTTCTACAGATATTTACTAAATTATTTATTAATTAATTAATTGTTTAGTAAAGGAATACATGTGCTCGCAAGTAAAGGAAAAAATACATATTTTATTATTTTTTACTTATTGCTTCAAAAGTATTTATTGGACAAAGTTAGTAATTAGTATTTTTATTATCATTAGATATAGGTTAAAAAGTACTTCTAAATAAAATACAAGGAGTATTTATAATAATAGTAATATATATTGTACTACATGTAAACAAAAAAGAAATACAAGTGAGTTATAAGTACATTGCTGTAAATTGTAAAAAAAACATGTAAAAATGTAACAAGCATACAGTCCGTCTAGAAATAATTGGTTTTTCACGAGCAACCTTAATGGTAACACTTGTAGAATATCAATAAAAATGTGATTGTCGCCAGTAAACAAAATTGTAGTTCTAATTGGCGCAATTGGTTGAGGCGGCAGTCTCTCAAACGGGTGGTGCCAGGTTCAAACCCCGGCGCTTGCGATGTATTCCACACTTTGCGATACAGCCTTTTAGCCTAGTGCAAGGTGTGCAGGAAAGTATTTTGGTTTGTATATGCAAGTCTGGATCCTTTTAAAAAATAATAACTATATTCGAGACCATCTATTTCTTGACAGACTGAATGTATGTATGTTTTGGTTCTTTTTTCATGAATTACTGAAGTTTTTGAGTGGCTTTTTAGGTATAAATTGACAAATTCAATAATTAATACAAATGACTGGATGAAAGTATGAATATAGTAATTATTAACAATGTTCAACAGTAAATAAATAAATTAAACAAAATAATGTTGCCATATAATGTCTAGAAGTTCACTAAAATTAAGTAATTCTAATAATAACAATGCTAAGCATTTTGTGTGAAATGTGGAGAGGATTTATTTGTAAAACAAATCACAAAAAAAAACAAATTTACCAATGATTTTTGAACTACTAAACAAGAGATTGACTTGTAATATTTAAGTGTAACCTAATTTATTACAAAGCTAGCATTGCAGAAGTCAGTATAAGTGCGTAATCAAGCGTAAGTAAAGCCAGAATTTCACGTTAAAGCCAGATTTTTGGTGAGCTTTAAGGGAATAACGAAAGCCAATGACAACTTAGATGTGTGAATAAAAGTCAGATGTTGTAATTAGAATTATTAGCCACCTGAGTACGGGCTTTGCCTAGTTAGGTGGCAAAATTATTATTGTTTTTTTAGGTGGATTAGAGAAAATAAAGTTTTTTTTGTGTTTTGAGTAAGACAAATCGTAGAGTGTGTATGAGGAATTGAATTAATGTGATGAAAGCAAAAAGTGCGTGTTACGGTTTGAAAGTATGTCATTCTGATGTCTCTGTGTCTACCCCGCAAGGAAAGCAGTTTAAGGGAATATAATAGGACAAACATCATCAGTAAATCTGTTTTTCTGAATATTTGTTTCACAAAATTAACAGTTAATTTCATATTTTTAAATTGTAAAACAATATGAATTCATTTTTGTAATAATAACATTAATTCTAATTCTTACAATTATTACAACTAATACTAATAATAATAATAATATGTGCAATAAGCTGAATCAGTCCTTTAGGAATTACGATAATAATTTATTTATTATTATTACTTTATATTGTAGCGTTTCTAATAATAATAATAATAATAATTACAAATTCTTATTATTACAACTCTCATGCGTCAAAATATAAAAATGTTACAAACTTTATTTGATATTTTGTAATTGTTTTTTTGTTAAAATACTTTTTACCCCCTTTTGTAGAATAGGCTTCCACTCATTTTTGATAGTTTTTCGAGTGTCCCATATAAATTAGGTATTCGCAAAACTCCCGTAAGACATTTCACATCTCTTTCGACAATCAGGTTCACAACCCATTTTGAATGTCACATAAATGTTTGCGTAAAGAGAATACTGTGTGTGTTTTTATATATATACACACAGCATTCGCTGGTTGCCCCACTATTGGGATGAAGAAATATTTTAACAAAAACACAAATTACAAAAACATTATGTATTTATTTAAAATCACTTTTGTGATTTTGTTTAGCAAATATACAAAATTAAATCGTAATTGGTTCTATTTCCTTATTCAAATATTTAAAAAAGGTGTTGCCAAATGATAAAAACAATGCCATAGAAAAAAAATCGTGATAAAAATATTTAAATTAAGAATGCTCTGGACCCTTGTGTTGCCAGTTGAAAAAGCAATGTAAAACGCAGCATAGATATCAGATATGAAATAAGAATGTTAAAAATGATTTTTTCTATGGTTCTAATGATAGAAATTCTTCCTACACTAAAAAGAATTCATTCTACATACTAGATTTCTTTACAATCACACAAGTTTGTCAATAATAAGTATATTTTAAGACTACGGTAACATTTGACTATAGGAATAGAAACCATAAACAACATTCTAGTAAACAATGCGTTGTCTATGAGCGTTTATGCTAGACATTTCAACAGTTTAAGCTTGGCATTTTAGCTGTTCTATTTACTCTAAAAAGTCAACAATTTGTAACAGCAAGCAGTCTTAAATACAAAATATTTGATTCCTAAGAAAACAACCGATAGCATGTACAAAAAGTTTGAGAAATGACAGATTATTTTTAGGTTAGTTTGTTGATTTGAAATATATACCAACTAAGGAGGGTTTTTTCGCTCAGCTCGGCTGCGGGTTCGGCCGAGCGTGTCTTTTGAGCGCTTGAAAAAATAACTTCACAAACAAACAGATGTTATCTATAGTCCTGTTCAAATGATTTAGAGGGATTTTTTTTTGAATTGCTTCATTTTGTTTCAAATAGAACAACAGAAATTTTGTTTCAATCTGATTGGTCTAGCAATCCAGGTGAACGAAATATATATCTATATGGCTATCTTTGTCTTGATGCTATCATTGGTTGAAAAATTACACTTTATTGTGTTGACCAATGAAAATGGTTTAAAATGTCGATTCTGATTGGACATTCCATTTTTTGAAATTCTGGCAATGGAACTTTAGAATTTGTTTTATATTATTCTTTATTTGAATTATTGTTCCATATTTAAAACTACTTGTTGTTTTTGCGTTAGAAATAGACTTTAATAAGTTTTTAAATCTAAGATTTCACTGCGTATTTTCTATGTGTACTTCTTAAAGAATATCTAAGATATTTTATACATTACATATTAGCAATAAAAAAGTATTTCTATGGAATAGTATCACTTTTTTTCGATAATTTGATATTCCTCACTTTTGCAATAAATTGATAAAGTGACTGATGATCTTACAGCAACGAGTCCCTCAAATTTTCACAAACTACTTACCTACTAAATTATGATTGATGAATTTAGTAGTCACTATCACAAAACTGTCCTATATTTTACACACTTTGCAAAAACGATTCAATATTAACAAAACAATATCTGGATTGTACGTATGTAGAATTAATATGCAGTGTAGTTAAGTCCCCTTATATACTAAATAGTGAGCCCCTCTTTCCGTACAGCTGTCTTCTTACTTTTCTTATGTTTTGAATGTTTTTCATGTTCTATCAATTCTGTATGATGTTTGCTATGAATATATAAATGCAGGATCCCTCCCCACACACGAGACTTGTCTCTATTGGGGAGGTATCTCGAAACATGTATAGTTTTAAGTAACCATATTATTTGTGTATGTAAAATATTGAAGGAAAATAAAAAGAATTTTGAAATTGAATTGAAAAAATAATAATACAGCATTCCTAATTGTTTGGCTAACTCTATTAAAATTTTTCGGAAGCGTTTTGACACATTGTCAAAACGGATTTCTGCAATTTGCGGATAACTGCAGAAAGTTCATTGAATAAACCAATTGCCCCGCTGATCGGAGAGTTTACAATTTTGCTATGGTTAAATGCACCGCCACCTTGACATTTCTCTCTTTCTCTAGCCATGATGTAGGATTAATACATAAAACATTATAGGCGAGGTTGCCATCACCATCGCTAAGGAAATGTATGGAATAACAGTTCCTTAACAACGAGTATGACCGACCACGCATTATATTCTGTTAGGAGATTTATTAGGTGATTATTAGATTATTTTGTTAGGTGGTCCTTTTTGATCATTATGCTATGTTGCCAACTGTTACAGCACGGCTAGAGTACCTACTCTAGGAGGTGGTGTTAAATTTCATTCCCTTGGGGTGACCATTACAAAAAAAGAGACCATAGAACGAAATCAATGCGAGATTTTCTTAGCAGTAATTATGTTAAATAGATATTAAGATGTAGAAGAATTAATTATTAGCGTGATAGAAATGTAAATACAAAGCTCGTGCAGCACCAAGTATAAATAATACATAATGTGAATTAAGTATAAAGGTGCTCTTACACGAGCAATAATTGCGGCAACTCATACAAACCGTATTAACATTATTTTGCAATATCACATTGAGAGATTCCAGTAGTTGAAAAGCGTCGATTGACTTTGTCGAATGCGCAGCCATTCTGCACATTCGCTTTTGGATTGTATCATACATCAAACAAAATTTGCATTCATTAGTTATCCTACAATGAAAGAATCATTCATTTATCGTGAGTGACTCCAAAGTTATTTCATTTTAAAATAGGGGCATTCTTTTTTGATGACTCTGTATAGTATGGCAATTGTTTTGGCAATATTTAAAGCCAGACAACGTTATTCCGTACAAACGAGAAAGGTAGGTAACTGACTAAAATTTCTAAACTGATTGGATATTCAGCAATTCATGTAGCCGACATTATGACAATAATTCTGTTTCTCGTTTGCACCCAATATCGTTGTCTCGCTTTAAATATTGCCAAAATAATTCCTGTATATTGCGAAATAATGTTGATCAATATGATTTGTATAAGTTGCAACAATTATTGCTCGTGTAAGAATACCTTAAGCAACGCTATCTTTTGAGAGGTGAGATACACCATTTCTATTTCATAAATGAATACAATATTGGGAGCATTCATTTCGGTGTAGGTTTTTGTAGAGTTAACCTCATTTTTACTCTTATTGCCTCAATTCAATCAAATTATATGAAACTAATGATGTATGTAAACTAAAAGTAATCCTTATGTTATAAAGAGGAACATTGGTTTAATACTGTATTGTGAATTGCTAAAATTATTCAGTTATACCACCCCCACCTTGACATTTCTCTATTTCTCTAGCCATGATGTAGGATTAATACATAAAACATTATAGGCGAGGTTGCCGTCACCGTCGCTAAGGAAATGTATGGAATAACAGTCCCTTAACAACGAGTATGATGGACCATGTATTATATTCTGTTAGGAGATTTGACAGGAGTGATGGTCCTATGCAATCATTATGCTATGTTGCCAACTGTTACAGCACGGCTAGAGTATCTACTCTAGGAGGCGGTGGTTATACCAATTAATAACTACATTGCTTTGTGTAATACTGACGTGCATATTTAATAAAAGTCTTAAAATTTGAGAAAAAATATGCTTCTATAATTGAAGAATTTTGATGCCGACGCCACGCGCTCGTCGAGGCTCGACAAATGTTCACGAGTTAACAGTCTCGTATAGGTTCGTGAACAATTGTTAACGGTTGGATTCTATACAAATCAATGAACGTTTGCGGCAGGTGCTTGCGAAACATCCACACTTTTGTCACTTATTTGTGAACAGAGTTTGTAAATGGAGTTTGTGAACACTCAGCGAGAGTGCGGAGCCGTTGAGGCTTAGAAATTGTGTGGCTTAGTTTAAGCTACTGTTAAAAGCTGAGATTTTGAATTCAAGTTGTAGCATCGAATGAGTATTTTGCACATTTTCGTGCAAGCTATTTTATTGCTGTGAAGTATGCAGGAAAATGTTTACTTACAGGGTCATCAAAAAATAATGTCACAAGTCACAATTTTAAAATGGAATAACTTTGAAACCATTTACGTTAAATGAGTGATTCTTTCATTGCATGGTAACTAATTAATGTAGAATTTGTTTGATGTATGAGACAATGCGTCAAAATCTACATTAATTATTTACTATACAGCGAAAGAATCAATCATTTAACGTAAATGGTTCCAAAGTTATTTCACTTTAAAATAGGGACTCTCTTTTTCGATGACCCTGTTACTACTATTTGTCCATTTTTTGCAGCATCAAACTATAATATGGCAACATTTACGTACGTAATTATTATAATAACCCTTTAGCGTAAGTATTTATTAACATTAACTTTTACCAAAGGCAAATATCCAGGTACAGGCTGAAATGTCGATCAAGTATTCAAATTTTTAAATTATGAATCTTGGATAAATAATTGTGTAAAAACTGAATGGAAAATCCATAGGTCCTGTAAATTTCAGGGGTACTTTTGGAATATTTTTTTATGCAAGGAATTTCCAAATATTGTAATTCTAAAACAGCCAACTGTAGTCCATACTTTCATCTATCACTGTCTTCAGTTTTAAGACGATGCTCTCAGTATTGGCTGAGAAAAATTTTAGGGTGCCAAAGCTGAATGACAGCATGTAGGCCCTTAACAGAGTGATTAAATACCCATTTTCATAAATATGGTTGGTAACGCACTCGACTGTTAATCCAGTGGGCGAGGGTTTGATCCCCGATGCCGACCTACTCCACTTCATGACACAAGCTTTTCAAGTTTGCTGTGAAGTGTACAAAGATGTATTTGGGTTTATTTCAATGAAAACAGATTCATTTAAAAAGAATGAGTATGACTTATCCAAGATTCAAAATTAAAAAATAGGAATACATTCTAGAGTAGAATTCATCCTATTTGGCGCGTGGTCCCAGCGCAGCGATCGACCGTTTTTCATAGTTTTCTTTTTTTTTTCGTAGTTTGATGTAGTTCACCGTTTTGCCACCGCGAGCCAAAAGGGATGAATTTGACTCTACTCCTTGTTTCATATAACTTGGCCACTGGCTACATAGTAATTCTATACAAAAAGTGTGACAAGACGGATGAAACGAAATGTAATTCGTAAGCCATAGACGTCAGGCACACGTAACTTACACACCATAGATAAAGAGAAGTAGAAGCGTATTTAATGAATGATCATAACCTAGAATATAAAAGCATTATTAATATTATTTACAATTACATTATTGTATCGTATAGTAATAATCTGGCAAGTGATTCTTTCTTTGTATTCCTATTACAAATTACGCCACTGCTTGGCTGGTGAAAGCTGATTGAATGAAGTTAGTGAATCGGTTGCTTTCAAGTGATAATTCCTTTTTCTGCGCCATCTTGTTCATCATTATTAGTTGGGTCTCCTAACATGCACTCCGTTTCAATGTTTGGGTTTATTCGGCAATTGTGCACCGTCGGTCATGTACCAAAACATTATAGTAATGAATGGATTTCAAAAGACACTTTGATTTATTTGATAAACTTTAGTAGACAGCAAAAAAACATTGAAACGGAGTGCATGTTCTATTTTTGAATTTGACATCTGTCAATTGACTGTGTTGTCTCAGAGTAATATAGTATAGAGATGACACGGTTAAGCCTTGCATGAGTAAACTCGTGCTATCTCCCTTTAACTATACTACTAAAAATATTCTATGAGAAAGAGACAAACATAAGTTTCACTGGTTAATTAAGATTGTCCTCTGTCCCAGTAAATTTGGGGGAGAGCGGGGGAGTGGGAGGAGGAATGTCATTATTATGTTGCCACAAGGTTGCCAACCTAACGATTAGAATGTATGGAATTCCTAGCAACTGCTGCAGCATTTGAGGCAACTTCAGTCTCTGCCTTTTTCAGCAAAATTTACACTTCTCACCCCTATGAAAGGAATAGTCGAACTTAGAAACAAACAACTTTGCTAAAAGAGACATCTCATTTAAGAATCATTTATAAATGAGAAATCCTACATACGAGACTTGTCTCTATTGGGGAGGTATCTCGAAACATGTATAGTTTTAAGTAACCATATTTGTATGTGTAAAATATTGAAGGAAAATAAAAAGAATTTTGAAATTGAATTGAATTGAATAGAAATGATGACCGAAAGAGGAACACTTTTTATACAAAATCAAAAATAAGGACTATGATTTGTCATTTTTTCGTGAGTTAAATTTATCATTTGAAAGCAACCGGTTTAAGCAACAGTTAAAATAACAACATGTGAATAATAACTGTGATATTTTAAAATATATTTCGTATTTCAATAAACAACACAAAAATATTAATAAATCAACATACAAAACAATATACCTAATATAAATACAGGTCAAATCTCGGTACAGTGGCGTATCCAGGATTTATTTCAGAGGGGGGCTGAGGGTTAGTTTCGCCAATTAAATAAAATTAATTCCAAATTTTGCGTGCAAGGATATGTGATTCATCCCCTCTCCCCCCCTGTGTCCTCACATGCATATATAAGACCATAGCCCCGCAGGCGATTTTGTTTTTTTGAGACTGAGCGAAGGAGGGTCGTGATATTCTTTGATTTATGTCCTTTGAATAAAAAATGCATGAATAATAGCGCCACAGGCGAATCTTTTTAGGAATTTCGTTAAAATAATTAACCTGCGTGTATATCATTAGCGCTGCAGACATTTTTTTTTACAAAACAATATGGTAGTTTTAGAAAATTCATGACGTGATAAGATAATAGATGATAAGTAATAATGTGAATGTGGGGGCTTCAGCCCTCTAGCCCTGGATCCGCTAGTATCTCGGAACTCTGAAGTTACAGGACCAGAAGAAATGTTTCAAATTGTTGACAAATTGCGAAGATACATTTTATTGTGAATTTCGTTTTTCTGATATTCATTACAAAAAGATTTGACCTGTACAAATATTTCAACAATAAAGATACATTTTTGTGTCGTATTTCTTAATAAAATAATAATAATTCACAACCATTTATCGTGTTTTATGCATTTTGATTATTTTTTAAACATTTATACAAAATGCATTTATTTAAATAACAACATTCATATGGAATAATGGAGGATATAAAATTATTTTAATTAAATTATTGACTAAATAAATTCATATATTTAGACAAATAAATTATACATATATTATACGTATGCATATATTATTTATAATAAATTGTCTTCATGTTGTTTTTTACTGGAATGTCAATTTAATTAAAATACATAAAAAAAAACAATATATTTCTTATACAAAGTAAAGCATAAACTATAAATAATAAATTTATGCAGAGTTTATTAAAATGAAACATGTTTTTTTATGTGTTTTTTTTCACAAATCATGTCTGTTCTAGACAGCACTTTCTCATGCCTTTTCTTTTACTCGGTTGTCCTGTCATCATTCATTCTCTCAACATATCCAAACCATCTTTGTTTATTCACTTTCATACTAGTTACAACATCTGTCTTACTAAAGTGAACCATTGAACATTGAGCCCCTTCTATTATCTATGACAAATCTATGGTGGACGCCATGGGAGCTACAAACATATGATTGCGTGTCATATTGGTTGTCCACAATTGCATGAGATCTGGTGCTATTTCAGTGATTTTTGCGACTCATTATGTACTCAGTGTGGAAATTACCTTTGGAATATAACCTATGCAATTAAATGGTAAATTAGTGTACTTTACATCGAGAAGAAATGGTGTATACCTAGCGGAAAGGCTATGAACGCAATGGCGGCGGTCAAGTTTTGTCTATGGCTATATCCATTAAGTCTTCCTACATTCATAGAGGTTCCCTACGTCTTGCAGCCACTCACATTTCATATCTATTCCTCTGTTGTTTTCCACACACTCTTCTCAGAAATCTCATTTAAACGGTATTCACACCTAATTCGTCCTTCTTCAGGCATATCCGTAATTGTCCATGTCTCACTTGTCCAGCATACATCAGTGTTGGCACCGGGATGCTGTTGTCCTTAATTAATACTAGCTTTGTAAATCCAAACCAATTAGACAAATAAATAAAAAAAGAAAAATAAATAATATAAATAAGGATAAAATAATTCATCAATTTAATTTTCTGAATAACCCTGTTTAGGTTCTGATTTAAGCAGTCATGTGCATAATTTAATAAAAAAAATGCACATTAGCACATCTGTCTCTAATGGCAATCGTCGTAATGATATAAATAAATAAAAAAAATAAATAAAAATATGACTAGAAAAAATTATTTAATGTATTGTTTTTTAAAACAAATATTTTAATGTATTTATATTTATACATATTTGTGCACTTGAGTGATTTTATACATAATTTACAATATATAAAAATTATTGCAACATATTTTGTGCAAAAAAATTGATAATCATTATAAATCTATGTACTTATGTGTTTTCCGTCTTTTTATAATAGGCACTATCGCGATCCTTCATTAAAAAAAAAGAAATTACTAATTTCTACATTCTTGCCTATAAAATTGCAGTAAAGTTTTGCACAACTTTATTTTTAGTTTTTCTACAACTACATAATTTTTTTTTGCATAATTTATATAAAGTTATGCTCTTTGATAAATATTAATTGTGTAGAATATTACATAATTGCATTAGAAGCGCATGTTTTGTCTTAATTAACATTTTTTTGAAACTTATGAGGTGAAAAATGTTTAATTTTTTTTTTAGCAAATCTTGAGAAAGTAGAATCATGTAGGTATATTTTTTTTTTGAATAAATCTGGGTTTATCGAAATAAACCTAAACACATCTTTCTACACTTCACAGTAAGCTTGGAAAAATTGTGTCGTGAAGTGGAGTAGGTCGGCATCGGGGATCGAACCTGCACCCGCCCGGATTATCTAACATTCGAGCACGTCTCCAACCAGGCTACCAACCACCTCAAATTTGTGTATAGGTACGAGTATGTCATATTGTCTTTAATGGGTGTAAAAGGTGTTATTTAACACTATTATTACAAATTAAGATCAAATATTGACAGTTGGTGAAATAAGAGATATAAAAATCTGTCATTTTTCTGAAAAAAACACTATTTTTACCATTTTATCATGGGGTTGTTCACATGATTTGGAACCTTAATGCCATGAGAAATGACTGTGACGTCATAGTTGGGTCGGGAGCCTTAAATTTTAAACAATTTCCACCTCATAAAATATTTCAAATTTGATAAACATAATAATTACGGGAATAGGAAATATAAAAATTAAAAATGTAAGCCTAATTCGATATCATTTACGATTATCAATTAACAATAAATTATAAATTAAGTATTTAGTCTAAATATTTATAGGTTATGTAACACAATATTGAATTATATTTCAAATCACAATATTTTTTCATTTATTCTTAATTCATAACTTAATTCTTAATCTAGAAATAATGTCTCCTTAATTTATTTATTTATTTATTTATAAATGTACACAATAATATAATATCATGAAGCGTTTATATTGAGCATATTATCCTCACACTTGTGTATAAGTTTAATATTTTTATATGTTTATTTATTTATTTATTTATACAATACAGTGGTTATACATCAGAATATTGGGCAAACAACAACATGTATGATGATCCTATAACAATTAAAACATTGACAGCATCCACATAAATTGAATCGTAAAATAAATACCTAAATCAACAAAGAAAATTCTTGTAGGTATAAATAATATTAGTTGTAATAGAAATTTTGGATTTTGACAAACTAATCCATCAGTTGACAAACTGATATATTTTAACACTAAACAATAATTTATGATTTGACGAACTGATATAGTTTAACACTAACCAATCATTTCATTATTTTGACATAGTGATATTTTACATACTTATTATGATTTTATTTCTTGGACACAAACATTTTGTTGGTGATGACTTTTTATTATACAATATTGCTTTTTTGTGAAGCATCCTCGAGGTGCTCCGGCACAAAGACGGCGCTATAAAATATTCCAAGTATTATTATTATTATTATCCTTAATTTATCAGTTTGACTTTTTTTTAAATAAACTCATGAGTTTGAGAAGTCACTCTGGCTTTTTCCTGAGTTTGACAGAGTAATATAGTTTAATACTAGCCACACAAATTTGACTGATATTATACAAATTTTTCCTGTCATTAATTCATCAAATGACAGAATTTCACTAATAAATTTATGAGTTTTACAAAGTGATAGAGGCCGATGTGAGTTTGAGAAACTATTTGACAAAGTAATACAATATGTGTATCCGATGTACCAATATTTTACCAATAAGTTCATGAGTTTGACAATAATTTAGATAAAGATTAACAAAAAAAAATATTTAATTATAGTAATTATTGCAAATGCTGTCAATGTTAGAATTTCAATTCATAACACAAGTTTAAGCACAAGCTTTTTTTGTCAAATAACCATAGATAACAATAATAAGAAATTATAAAAGAAACAGCATTGTAAATAATATTATTCTTAAAAGTTTCAACCACAAGTAATTTAATATGGAATTATATAATTTATTACAAACTATTGTGTATGTAAAACAGACAATTTATAATTCTTGTATTTACAATAAATTAAATTTAATATGTAGATAAATTGTAGGTAAGTGTAAACTCACCTTTATTATGATAAACATTGATGTTTTCAATGAGTGATGGTGACATATTTCAACTACTTATTGGATTTCGACTTTTCTGATTTTTTTTACCATTTCTCAAGAAAAACAGGGAGATACAAAATTTTGATACAAGTTAAAACTTGAAGATAGGCATGCATTTTACACATTAAAAAAAATGGAAATATGCATGGTTTTAATGACGTCGAAACCTTAAAAATATGCATAATTTTAATGAGATCGAAACCTCGAAAATATGCATGCCGTCATGGTCATAAAAAAACTCGACAATATGCATTATTTTTATGACCTTTTTAACTCGAAAATATGCATGCTTTTTACGACCTTATAATTTTGATAATATGCACCCCTTTTCTAAAATATGCATCATGTATTCTATGACCTTGAGAAACTGGAGAATATGCACGCTATTTATGACTTTAGAAACTCAAAAATATGCATGTAACTTAAAACCTGAAAATATATACATGCATATTATCAATATTATGATCATATAAACTTCAAAACAAGACCTTTATTTCATATGTTGTCATCAAAAATTAGAAAGTTTATATTGTTCTTATTTTGAATTCAAATTAATTCTCTACAATGCTTACAAAATGGCAGTACAGCTAGCATTTTTTGGTTCTTTTAAACAAATAAACAATAAACTTTGAATGATAGTATGGAGTAACCAGAGATTATAAAATAGGGTCTATCTTTTTCGAGGGATCCGTTTTCATCAATTTTAAAAATTAAAGGCAATCCACCCGACAGCGAGTGATTTACAATGTATATATCAATGTTTATCATAAAAAAGTGAGGTTATGTTTATATTGTATTGTGTTTGCAACAATAATTATACAAGATCAGGTGGAAACTTTGTAATTTGAAGTGAGAGACGCCTTTTATTAGAAGTAGAAGTTGTCGTAGATAATTTGGGAGAGATGTCGGTTATTGAAGGTATATCAGTTTGTATAGGTTTGATTATCGGTTTAAGGGGAAAGATTTTGGGAACACTTGTTGAATGGACTGTAAGAGGGGTTCTTTTAGATATGACAATCAGTTGAGGGGGGTTATTATAACTGTTATAAGTCATAAAGATAGGAGGGAAAGGTTTCATGTTTGTGGTAGTGGGGCACTACCTGTGGAAGGACCTACTGTGGGGGGGCGGGGGGAGGCAGGGATGCGCGGTGGCGGGGGGTGGGGGCTCACTCGCTGAGCGCTGGACGGGGCACGTGCGCAATCCTGAAGTTGGTTTTACAATCTGTAAAAATGAAAAAAAATAATTTTTTGTACCTCTTTTTTATGCAACCACTATGGCATTTTGCAGTAATTTTTCTCTTCAAGGGGGCATATGCTTCTATCGTTCTATTTTTGCTTCAACTTTTTCAAATTTTGTATGAGAATGTTAGCGCTAAAAAAGAATAACGTAAGCGACAATCTGAATTATATCCTGCAATCTTTCATTCTCTCAACACCGCCAAACCATCTTAATTAAACTTACTAGGGAAAAAACTTACTTCATTATTATCGCCTTGGACGACAATGGAACTCGATGTCGTCACGAATTCAGTTTCAGACGAAGCAGCTGGACTTGTCTTTTCTAATATCGCCAATATCCTCTTTAAATCTGCACCCAAACCTCGCTCAAGTGAGGACAGCTTATTCGACATTTCTTCCAATCTTTCTATTAGAACATTGACATCACATCTCGAACAGCTTTGCTGCGATTGCTGCTGAACCACGTTCTGATATTGCGGCGAAACATCTTGAACTAGGATGGTATGACTAGCTCCCTTCAAGGCTACGGTATCACTTGTATCATAACTTAAGTTTTTTGTTATACTTCGAGGGTGTAGCGATCTGACAGGTAGCGTAGGCATAGCGGGGAATGCTGGGAAACTGTCTAAATGTCCGCCATCTTCCGACGAACGCGCTCTGGCTGTTTGTCTGTAAGGTAAACTGATTGTAATAGGAAAGTTTAATTAATTTTGCACCTTTTTTGAGACCACAAATAAATAAACAAGGTAAAATTTTGTTTAGTCATAAAATAAAGTTTTACTCGTGCTAGTAATTTAGTCAAGTAAAAAGTAATTTGACTAAATGTTTATGAAAGTTCTTTGTTCAGTTATACGAGAAAATATTGTTCAGTCATAATATAGTTTTACTCTCATTACGCTAGTAATCTGGTGACCAAACATGCATGAACATTGGAAATGGACTAAAATGTTTTTTGTTCAGATAAGCGAGAAAATATTGCTTAGTCATAATATAGTTTTACTCGCATTATGCTAGTAGTTTAGTCAAGTAGGAAGTAATTTGACTAAATATGAATGTACAGTAAAATCAGACTAAAAATGTTCTTTGTTCAGATGCACTAAACATGCGGAAATAGAAAAATTTTCTAAAGACAAATGTAAAGAAAAAAGTTTATGTAAATTTTCATAATGTGATGCAATATTGGTTTTCTTATTTACACTGGGGTTGTCTGAAAGTTGAGTAAATTTGTTTGTGAGTCTCAATGAGGTGGTTATGTTACATAATGTTTTGAAATTGTATTAAAAGTTGCTGTGAAAACTAATTTATTTTTACCATGCCTAAATAATATGTGATAAAATTACCTCGTTCGCACCTTGTAATAATTTAGTCAAGTAGCAAATAATTTAGCAATTAACATATCTGGATAGTGTGAATTTCATTTAATTTCCTTGTTTCAAAGTATCTATGTATTTAACAACTAGTTATATCTCAACAGATACACAGCAAAGGATGGACCTTTTATCAGGACTATGACTGATCACCGGCTGGCTTAATGTGATCACTTTACACTTAAGCAACATTTACTAATTCCAGTCCATCCATCTGCCGCGGCCGGGAATCGAACCCAGACCTGCAAACTATGTATTTAATTTGGATAAAGCAAATTAAAACAAACTTTTCTGTTTTCGTTCGTTTAATTTGTCCAAACAAAGTTTATTAAATTTAGCATTTTTTTCTTTAGTTAGTCCAAAATTATTTTTTACTTGACTAAATTTCTAGCAAAATGCGAACAATGGTGTAATAATAGAAAAGGAGAGAAAATTAGATAATCATTGTTTTTTATACCTATGTAACATATTGACTGAATGCGGCTGAGATCTGGAATGACTTAACCCTCCTCCGACGTTGCAATAGACATGGACATCCCTCCCCCCGTTACTCATGTGGGGGCTACTGTCGTCAGTCTCCGGAATGTCTGACACTTGCGGGGACATCCCAGGCGGTGACGGGGGACAGTCAGTCAGGGGACCGACGGACGACTGTCTTCTGACGCCGGCACGACGCGACCCACCAGTTTGAGGCGTGGATTGAGCTGAATGACATAAAAATTAATTTGAACAACGTATTGCACAATATTAAAATTAAAATTTGTTGTTAATACATCTAACACATATTACATAACTTACGTATTGTGAAAGAGTGTAACACCAATGAATATTTTTACATATTATGCAATGCTTGCGGCCTACTGTGTATTATACATTTTTTTACATGACCTTAAGGTATTGCACCATATTGCGTAATTTCTTAGCATGTTTCATTTTTTATTGTGGAATATGATGAAATTTGTGAAGTCTTTATTATGTACTTCAATATAAAAATTGCATATAAACTGATTTAAGTTAATTATGTTTTTTACTATTATTTATACACCTATGAGCGAAATTTCATAATATTTTATAAAAGTGATGCAATATGTACAAATCCAACACCATTTATTTAAATTATAAACAATGTCCTTTTCTGAATGGGGGGTGTAATTATGTGAGCACACGTGATAAGTGTAGCCGCGCACAGGTCGGTGGAAAAAGGTGATGAGCTGGCAAGCCGGCCGGTGCTAAATTATACTTAATGTGAACTCACACAGTAGTCATTGGTTACCCTAAATTGCGGTAAATGGTGTGGACACATTTATGTACAAAATTATAGATTTTTAGGTTTTTTTTTGTATTTTTTTTCATATGTTATTTAAAGCGTAAGCAGGGTACGAAAATTCAAACAAAAAGCAGAAAGATTCAATTCTATTCAAGCTATTTTCAAAATTACAACGACCAGTCACGAATGGTTGTTTGAAAATTATTTAAAAAATAGAATCGGAAGTATTTTTAAATAAAGAATAGAGGGGGGAGAAATTTAAACAAACATTTCAACGTATGATGAAATAGTGTTGTGCAATGATGTCATCACACCTATGCAATGGTTTTGCCTCAAATCATACGACATTCATTGCTTAGTAAAGTGTATGTTTAGTATGCATTTTCTATAAATACAGTCTGTCCAGAAAGATATGGTCTTGCATTAAATTGGAACTATTTTTTTTTGCTTGCAACAATGACATTTCTACTTCAAATATTGTGTAAGTGTTGCCACTTTTGCTGCCAAAAAGCTACAATAGTGCTCGAAAACCATCTCTTCCTTGACAGATCGTATAGCTTGCCATATAATTTGATGGCAAAAGTTTTGAGTATAGCTTTTCATAAAAAATCATTATTTTTTGTAATATTTTGTTGTAAATTCAGTAAAAACAGTTGATTTTTTTTGCACGAAATTGCATCATATATGATGAAATATTTTTTTTTATGAAAAGCTATTAATGTTAAATTGTGTAGACGATTACATTTACAAGTACTGTACACAGACACCAATGTATAGTGGAAAGACATTGCGCAATATTGTGTAATACATTTTTTTATTGCAAAAAATAAGTAAGGGAGGCAATTTTTAGCTGATTGTGGAATTGTTGCATTTGATTTAAATGTTGCATCATATACCTTTTATTATATTAGCCAAGGAGACTAGAATTTGGCTCACCACAAACGTCCCGAAGTTCAGTTACCGGAATCGACCGTTTTGCAAAAAAGTTCCGACCAAAACCTCTTTCTGAATTTAAAATCGGGGTGACGCTGAATTCAGAAAGAGGTTTTGATCGGAACTTTTTTGCAAAACGGTCGATTCCGAAACTGAACTTTGGGACGTGTGTGGACAGGCTTTATAGTTTTCTCAGTATAAAATTTTGCGCAATACTTTTTAGAATGAATCGCATACAAATAAAGATTTGCCTTTCATTTACTTAAGTGAGGGAGATTCTGGGCGGAGATATTTGGGCACCTAACTAAGGACAGCTGCATGTTGTATTTTGTATGGATTTATTGCTCCCTACTCTGTACATTATTATAAAATCACTCAAATTATCTGTGTTTTTGTATGGAGATTCCTTAGGGGTCTCCTTCCTAGGTTAAAGTTGGTGGGATCGGGCAATAGAGTGCGAAATACACGACGTTCTACAATATTTTTATCAGGCTTGAATTATTGTTTTTATATTTGTATGTGATTCACGTTGTTATGTGTTGTGTTGTTGATTGTTGTGTTGTTTGTTGTTACTGATACTCACAGTACACGTTATGCAACGGCTGGTGATTTTTGTGATGAAGATCTGGGAAGCTCCGTTTCAAGTGAGCGATCATGCCTGCGGGAGATGCCAATACAAAATACCAGATACAAACAAAATACGGGAAACAAAACAGACAAACACTCGCCTAAATATTCATTCAAACAAATATGGCAACACAATTATTTCATTTCACAATGTAATAATTCAGTATTCCTCCTACAACAGTGTAGAAGAATTAGGATGAACATTGTCGGGCTTACGACCGACTTCAACTGGCTTGAGTGATCACTTTACACTCGAAAAAAATTCGCCGTATCAGTTCACCCCGGGATTCGAGCCCAGACCTTCGTCTCGCATAGTAGGGATCATATCCACTACACCACGAAGAGCGATGGCTGTGTTGTCGAATTTTAAATACCTATGTATTGTTGCCATTGTTACTGTTGAAGGGAAAGGGTGGTATATTTACATGACTGAATTGATAAAAATTGGGGATTTCAATCAGTTTCAATCATATTTCAAGTTTAGCATTTAAAACTGATATAACTTTCTATATTTATTAGCTTTTAGCAAAAATCCTTTGAATTTTACCTACTAAAATAATGTTGTTAATTTTTACACGAGAATATACATAATACAGTTTGCCATATTTGTTTCAATACTTCTGTCAGATTGGTTCAGCCAATTGATAATATTACTAATAATTGTTGGTTAAAATAAAATGAATGTATGGTTGACAATGTAATTATATTCATTGTATGCAGACATGTTGAAGATTTTCTACTGTAACTAAATTAAATAAATGGAACTAAAATAAGAGAAAAATAAATAAAATTAGGTGAGATTGTCAATTTTTGTCGAATTGCAAAATTATGTTTTATTAAAGAATTAAGTTTCGATAATCGTCAAGTTTTAGTTTCAAGTTACAAAAAAACAGTAATTTCCCACAAATTGTATTTTGTATGTCGGATTTAGTTTCTTAAACACTGGATTAATAAATAACATTTGTCAACCCTATCAGAATAAATGATAACTTTTGTCAATGCTATTAGAATTATTGATAACTGGTGTCAATCCTATTAGAATCATTGATAACTGTGGTCAATCCTACCAGAATTATTAATAACTGTAGTCAATTCTATCAGAATTATTGATAACTTTGGACAATTCTATTAGAATAGTTGATAACTGTTGTCAATGCTTTTAGAATCAATGACAACTTTTGTCAATGCTATCAGAATCATTGATAACATTGGACAATGGCAGATTTAGCCTCTCCAGAACTGGAATAATAATAACATTTTGTGGAAAATTACTGTTTTATGTAACTCAAGTTAATTTATTTTGGACCTGATGGAACAGAAAAGTAGACTGAAATTCAGAATGGAACAAAGATTTAAATTATTTCTAGTTTATCAATTAGGTATTGAAAAAATTGCAAGTTTAATATTTTTTTAATTAATTATTAAAAATGTGATCAGGGTTCGAATTCATTTAAAAGGATATTTTTGTTTTTAAATGTACTATGTTTTATATTTCATTTTAATTAGGCTGTTATTGTAAAATTAAAAAACAACAAAAATAGAAAAAAAAAATAAAAACCAAACAAAAAAAATAAAATTTAATAAATTTTGAAATAAACATTAACCTAATGTTAAAAACTACATGCAATTGTGTAATATATTGTGAAATAATTTTGTCTGCTGAAATTATTTCTGAAAAATTAGAGATTATTCGATTATTACGAAATATTTTACAATTTAAAAGTAGGTAGTGTACTAATTTTTTCTAAAAAAAACTACGCCTAATGATTAAATTATGGGTCAATTTATGACAAATATCAAATCTCCAACAAGATTACATCATAATTTCGTAATTCTAAATTAAATAATGTATTGATGATTCATTTTTTACAAATGCGTTTATCGAAATTAAAATTTTGAACTGACAAAAGTTTTAGAAATAAAATTTGAAAACTAAAATAAATTCTAATAGATTCCAAGAAGAGAATAGTTTGTAAATTAAAATACAACATTAGAAACATTTAATAATAGAACATTGAACTATTCTAAATAAACTCGCTTTAAATTCTTGACAGCTAAAGATTGAAAATAAATTCTAAATCGAATTTTAAAATTATCATCTGTCAAAAATAAAAGTCTAATTAATAATCAGCTTTTTTGGAGTTGCCACACCGACAAATAAAAAAACAAGAAGCACATTGACCTTTATTACCAACAATAAATATTTATCCTGATATCTAAAATTATACCCTTAATCCTATTTTCAAACACGGTATGCCATTTTTAATTTAATAATTTTCTTAATTCATGTACTTCTGTTAGGTTCTAAGGAGGGCTCAAAGATGAGAAAGAAGGGCTAATCCCTAAAAAATTCCACAATTTAGGACCATTATTTCCCTTACCTACTCATAAATTAACTAAATTATTTAAACTTGAAAAATGTGGCTAACTGTTTTTTCTTCGAATTTTAGGGATAAAAACATTAATCTAACCGATTAATTAATAGATTTTATTGGTATTTGGTTCCATGGAGTGCTCAAGATTCACTAAAAGGACTACCCTAACAAAATCTATATTATTGTTGCAATTCTCGCAAGGCTAACTGATTTTTCCTACTAAGATCCATTAATTTAATTTATGTTTAAAAATCTAATGATATCTATATTTTGTAACGGTAAATTATTGGTAAAATTACAAATCTATTTTATGTAGTATATTTTTAGAGCTCATTTTATGATTACTGTATAATTTTACACTATAATTTATTCACAAAATACAAACAATAACAACAGTCTAAAAGCTAAAAATGGGGGGAGAGGGGTCTACTATAAACAATTTATCAAGAACCTATGAAAGATTAAAAGTTCTACAATCTTTATAAAATTTAAATATAAATTAATAGTGTTAAATGTTATAGAAAAAATAAAAAGCTGTCCAAACCCAACCATAGATGTTAAGAAAAATATTATGGAGAAAATCTCTAGGCATTCCCATCGTGCAACTATCCAAAATAAAATCATTGAAGATTCTAAAAAAATAAATAAATAAATCTATAAAAAGTTGTTTATTATTTTTATTACATTACAGATTATTTTTTGTTATTTATAGTTTGTTAAAGAAAAACCTATTGAAATATCATGAAAAGATTTTAAAGTATAAAATTAAAAATGTAGGTTTTTAAATAGGGCACAATTGATAATAGAAAGTTTTGGAGAAAAGAGAGGTGGAAGTGGCAAAAGATCCCACAAAGTGCAAGAGATTTGGGGTCTTGTGATAAAGGTACGTAGATAATTTGAGACCCTGACTCATGAGGTGGTATGGTAAAGTATATCAATGATAACTTTTGTCAATGCTATCAGAATCAGTGAAAACTTTTGTCAATGAAATCGGAATCAATGATAACTTTTGTCAATGCTATCAGAATCAGTGATAACTTTTGTCAATGGTATCAGAATCAATGATAACTTTTGTCAATGCTATCAGAATCATTGATAACATTTGACAATGGCAGATTTAGCATCTCCAGAACTGGAATAATAATAACATTTTAATAATAATAACATTTAACTTTTGTCAATGGTATCAGAATCAATGATCATTTTTGTCAATGGTATCAGAATCAATGATAACTTTTGTCAATGCTATCAGAATCAATGATAACTTTTGTCAATGGTATCGGAATCAATGATAACTGTTGTCAATGCTATCAGAATCAATGATAACTTTTGTAAATGCTATCAGAATCAATGATAACTTTTGTAAATGCTATCAGAATCAATGATAACTTTTGAAAATTATGTTATATTATAAAAAACAAAACGCTTTTTAAGAACTGTCAAATTATTCTTAAAATTTGGATATAAAAGAATTATTTCAAAATTAGAAAGGATTAATAAAACTAAAGCTAATTTAGTTTAGTTAATGGCAACATCATGTTTTAAAAGAAGGGTAGTGTTACCAGTAATTGACTGTAGTGTTGTACTCCTTTGCTTTTCATGTCCGAATTGCAGGTTGAGAGGGGTCACGTCTTGTCCTGCTTTATCAGGACAAAAGTCTAGGATCCCTCTGCCCGATTCAGACTCATCGCTGCTATTGGAATCCTGGAAACAAAACGGCAACATCAAAAAAAATATTTTTTTAAATCACAATTTTGGAATCATAGGAATTTCTACACGTCGTAGTTGTAATAACAAGCAGTTATCTCGACAGATATACACCAAATGATGAACTTTCCATCATGTTTATAACTGATCGTCGGCTGGTTAATGTGATCACTTTACACTTAAGTAACATTGACCAATTCCAGTCCATCCGGAAGCTGCGGCCTGGATACAATAAACAATAAACAATAATTCAACTATCAGCTATCAACCATCATAGCACAGAGGTAGAATACCGACTTGTCAGGTTGGAGGTCTGGGTTCGATTCCCAGCCGCGGCAAACGGATGGATTAAGTGTAAAGTGATCACATTAAACTAGCCAACGATCAGTCATAAGCCAATGAAAAGTCCATCCTTTGCTGTATATCTGTTGAGTAACTGTTAGTTATTGTTAAGTACGTTTTGTGAGAGAATATTTGAAATGTAATATTTAATTTGAATCGTACTGGTCTCTCAGCCAAGCTATCTCCTCGACTGGCCGCAGGCCTCCCCTCTTTAGGAGCTCTCACTCGCCTGGGTCGACCCATCACTCCCGGTTGAGTGTCCTGTAAAAGAATTGGTAAATTACATGACTCATTTATGTAAAATAAATTAAATTTGTGAAATTTAAATAATCTTATACTGTCTGTTTGTCCTTTATACATTCCTAAACCATTCATCCGATTGAGATGAAACTTTGGTTAGTTATTGTACGCATCTCCGGAAAAGTTTTGTCTGACTTAGTAAAACCTTTTTACAATAGTAGGCCAGTTAAATCACGATTTGTAGCGTAAATAATTGTCAGAAATCTAGAAACTATTTTAATCTCTTCATTAGCATGCAAATAAGGTTTTTGAAGTTTGCACCAATTTTCCACTTGTGCTAAGTACAGGGTTTCCCAAAAATTAAAGGTTTTTAAACCTTTTTTCAGTTTTTCACTAGTAACTCCTAAAGGAAGCATTCTAGGAAAATCTTATTGTCCTCCTATGAATTAAAGTAAATAAAATTCTTCGTCTATTGAGCGCAAATATTGCTAGCACTTATTACGCAAATATTACACAAATAGTACAACTAGTTTTTAATAAACAAACTTACATCTCTGAGATCAAAGGTCAACTCAAGGTTTCTGCAGAAGTTCTGACAGAACTCAGGGTACAACTCCAACACATCAGTGAGGTCATCCCTGAGGACTCTGTGTAGGTCACAGTAGGTGAGTGCCCTGACTCTACAGGCAGATCTCCCCATATTGGGGTGGATTAAAGGGTTCTCACCGAATATATCGTCTTTGCCTGAAAATAAAAAATATATATAATGGTTTGTTTGAGGATTTTGTTTAAGCGGGAATAGTAGGAATGGATGCTGTGATGGGGACATTGAAAGAAGAAAGCTGGCCAGTAACAGAGTGAGTGGTGTAAAAGGATATTTTTTAGTACCTACATAGTAGCAACGTGTCTATAAAAGCAAAAGTGATAGTGCACAATTCTGTAGTGGTGTTGACCCTTATGTATACTAGTGAGACTTAGAAGGATGAATCAGGGTTAAATTCAGTAAAAATGAAGTCATTGGGAAGAATGTGTAGGAAAGCACTGAGAGATAGGATAGGGAATGAGGTTATTACACAGATGAGTGACTGTAGACAGAGGTAGCGACTAGAATGGAAGTGAATAAGCTTATGTGATTTGGGCATGTTGAGGAAATGAATGATGACAGGACAACCAAAAAGCTATAGGTATATGAGTGAAAGAGGAGGTGGGATGAAGCGCGGCCGCCCGAGACTGACGTTCAGATCCCCAAGAACAGACGCGTGTTAAATAAAAGAAAATAGAGAGTGTGTATGATAAATTGCATGAAAGTAATGGAAGTAAGGAGTGTGTATAGGATTGGGCCGTCAGGCCGTCAAGTGATACAGGGTGAGGAGACATATATATAGTACAAAGAATAGTTACCTAATATAGCCATGACAATATCATCTCTTACAATCTCTATAGATCCTCTAGCTATGAAGTAAAGTGAAGTTAAGGCGTCTCCTCTATGTACTAAGGTCTCCCCAGGGGGGGCGTGTGTCGTACGAAACCTTAATGATAATGCTCTGAAACACAAAACATAACATGTTACAGGCACTCATAAAGAGAATGTGTAACTTGGATCAATTGTAACAAAAGTGTAACTTGGATCATTATTGTAACAAAAGTGTAATTTTGATCAAATTGTAACAAAAGTGTAACGTGGATTAAACTGTAACAAAAGTGTAACGTGGATTAAACTGTAACAAAAGTGTAACTTGGATCTAATTGTAACAAAAGTGTAACTTGGATCAAATTGTAACAAAAGTGTAATTTTGACCGAATTATAACAAAAGTGTAACATGGATCAAATTGTAACAAAAGTGTAACTTGGATCGAATTGTAACAAAAGTGTAACTCGGATCGAATTGTAACAAAAGTGTAATTGGGATCAAATTGTAACGTTTAACTTGGATCAAATTGTAACAAAAGTGTGACTTGGACCAAATTGTAACAATAGTGTAACATGGATCAAATTGTAATAAAAATGTAACATTGATCAAATTGTATTAAAAGTACGAATGTTTTTTATGGCTACATTACCAGATTTTTGTATAAAAATACTCATACACTCAAGTTTTATATGCTACTATTGAGTTGGAAGAATACCTCAAACAGCCAGGACTGGCTCCTTCGAAAGCTGGGCACTTGGTGAGTAGGTTTCTATTGAGATGCAGACATATGTCCGCCTGCAGGCACTCTGGGAATCCCTTCAGGACGCTACTGGTATCTATACCATTAGTGTACGCCCATGCATGCTGGAAATATTCTTCCAGGCGCTGCCGTAGAGGGTTTGGAATCTGGAATCAAACAATTCAAGTTAATGACATGACAGTTACTGGTATACTGGCTGTCTAATACGACTTCATCATTTACATATAATCGAGGTTGGGAGACAGTTCAATCCCCAACAGTTCGTCCCCCGACGGTTTGTCCCTCCGACAGTTGGTCCAGAAAAATAATAACGACTATATTATAACTTTTTAAAAACAAAATTTAAAAAATACGATATCTATCTATGTAAGTATGCAAGATGGAGAAATGGGTTGAAAAGGATATATTAACCAGGGGACGAATTGTCGGGGATGAATTGTCAGAGGGACGAACTGTCGGGGACGAATTATCTGTGCATTATAATCAAAGTGAATTGTGAAATAAGATATTTTGATGTTCCAAAGTTGCAAATTCTTCGCAAATTTCACTCTTTTCCCGACGCAATTTTCGCATGTTTGGCTACTTCAGTATTGATCATTCATGTACATTGTACATCCAATATATTCTAGAAGAATCTGTTTTTGTTATGCTTACCTGATGAAACCTAATGAACTCTCTGACTCGGAGTATCTGCGTGTGATACCTGGCAGTGCCCGAGTATAACCTCTGAATGATCGCTGATACATTACCGAAGATACTGGCGTACATCAGAGCTGTAATTCGACAAAAAAATATATTAGAGATGCAATAAAAAAAAAGGAGTCGGGCCATGTTTATTTTTTTTAAATATTGTAAATATTTATGTTTTTTTTCACACTATTTGTAAATCAATATTTCATAAGTGATTAACATTTTTTTAATCGTACTTAATTAGTACTAAATTTCCCACAAATATCGTTATTAGTTTCCTTTTCTTTCCAGTAAAATTGATGGTAGTATGTCAAAAAAGAAATAGTCTCGGAATATTTGAGAACCACAATTCTGTTTGCTGGCAACGATGGCATTTCTATTAAAATTCTAGAAGATTACTATGGTTCCCAAAGTGCTACAAGTAGTGCCCTCATTAAAAACCATATATATTTCTTGGCAGATTGCATTTTGCGATAAGCTTATTTCTGCCGTGTACCCTCCAAATTATAAAGTATTTATTATATTCATATTTTTCCAACTAAATAAACAATCTTAGGATTAAATTGTAGTTTCAACTATATATGTTTTTATGTATGTATGCATTCTGTTTCTTGTTTATTATTTTATTCCGTCTTTATTTGTTTTTTTCTCACATATGTATGTTTGTATATATTTTCTACTTCGTATATTCTTTTATTCAATTTCTTTTTTCTGTTTTTTCCAATATTTTTGTGCAATTTCTTTTTTTTTATGTTTTTTCCTGGGGTTAACTGGAAGAAATCGCAGTCCTGCGATAAGTTCGCCCTAGTGAACAACGATTTATAATCTGTACTATGTCCATTTTTTATATTTATATGTATTTGTTGTTCACTTTAAGTTTAAATAAATAAAATAAATAAACGAATATAACTCACATCCTACCAACATGACGAACACAGTGAACCCCTTTTCTGCGTCCGTGTTGGGGGCCACGTTCCCAAACCCCACACTAGTCAGTGACGTACACGTGAAGTATAGGGCCGTAATGTACCGTGACCTGATGGTGGGGCCACCCGTCATGTTGGGGTAATACTCCATGTCCAGATCCCTGGCCAAACTGTCCAGCCAACCTATCCGCGTCGTCAACTGCGGCCGTTCAAAATTACCTATTGCATACCTGAAACGAAAAAATCGAATATCAGCAAAGGGTACAAATGTATTTTGCAGTGGCTAGGTGGCCTACATTCGTACTTATTATTTTAACAATGATGTAGTCTCTCAACTAATGTACAGTGTAAGATGGCCATCTGCTAGACTTACAGTTAGTTCGGTAAATCTAGGAATCAATAGTATGGAGACCCAACATTGAGGTAGTTAGGAATCCAAATTTGCACAATTTTCCTCCCTCCGTCCCCTTCACCATCTTGAATAAACCTTAAAACTCCCCTAGTCCCCTAGTTTTTGTATATTATGCAAAATAAATTCGTTGTTTCGCGTTTTAGGTCAAAAATAGTTATTCGCCGATTTTTATAACATTAACCCATCAGCGCCGGCTGATACATATATGTAACGCAAAACAGGGTGAAAATATTTAGGGTTATTTTCGCATCCGGTTTTCCGGGAAATTTAAATGTGTTGTTTTTTTGCTAAAAAAAGACTGTTCTTTCGTACTCATCAAACCTTTGGCCAGTGCGGGCCCATGTTTTCGAAAAAAAGTGTCACAAAAATGCTTAAAGTTCAAAATCGAGAAATTTTGGGGGGTGAGTACCTATTATTGTAATTTGTATCTATCCAGCTTAATTTTTTTTTACTATTTTTTCAGAATCTCTATCTTGAATGTTGCCTTTAACGAACAGTGTATAAAATTTTGGGCTCACTTGTATTTTATGTACCTAAAACTATACCTAAACATGAGCGTTACATATATGTATCGCTCGGCGCTCCCACTGCCATGAAATATTAAAATATCCGCCTGCATATCTATATCTATATTATCTACTCTTACGGAACAAGACATCATATTATGTATATACATCACAATAAACACTTGAAATCTGATTGATGAATATCCTGAGCCATTTAAAAACGAGGGGACTTTACGCGACGGGAACTATTAGGGAAAATGGAATTCCGAAAGATTGTCCATTGCCATCAAAAAAGGATATGGCGAAAAATGTAAGGGGTGACTACGTAGCTAGTCTCGACAAAACTGAAGGAATTCAGATAATCAAGTGGATGGATAACTCGGTTGTATCCATAGGATCGACTGCATATTGTGTTCAACCGATTACTTCTGTAAAGATATATTCTCGGCAACAGAAGAAGATTATTTTAGTTCCCCAACCTTCTGCAATAAAGGAGTACAACAAACATATAGGAGGAACTGACAGGATGGATGAGGACGTCAGTTCATTGAGAATTGGAGTAAGTAGACGCAAATGGTGGTGGTGTGTGTTTACATGGATGCTAGATGTTGCCATGAATAATGCGTGGTTGCTTTATAAGCAAACTCATAATTCAAAAATTACTAAACTTCAGTTTAGGAGGCAAATCTGTAAATTATATTTCACAAGGTATAAAACGCTAGTGAAAAATTTTGGACCTAGTCCCAGTAGAATAAAATCGGAGGCAGTCGTGTTACTTCGGTACGATAATCTACTCCATCACTTGGTCCAAGAAATACCAAACAATAAACGATGGAGATGCGCAAATGAAAAATGCACATCATCAGTGAGAACAATGTGCATAAAATGTAATGTAGGATTATGTGTTAAGTGTTTTATATCATACCATACAATACAATCTTAAGTTTATATTTTTTCAGTATTTTTTTTATAATTATATTCAATAAAAACTTATATAATTTCATATACGATAGTTTTACTATGATCTTCCTATACAAAAGAAATATATCAGTGGGAACGCCGAGGCATACATATATGTAACGGTCGATCTAGTGACCCCGGTGACCTTGACATCTAAAATTTTATTTTTGACAGTCCATTTAGGACTAAAGTACCCCGATTATACTAAAAAAATTGAAAAATCTAAAAAAAATAGTTCTCGGCGTTGGAGGGTTAAATTTCCTAATAATTTTACCATATACATTTTTGCTCCAAAATAAATAGCAACGGAGCTTTCAAGCTCCCAAAATTGGCCAAAATTCAGTAATTTACAATTTTGAGTTTTTTTAGCCATTAAAAATCACAATAACTTCGTTTTGGTTTATTTTAGCTCGAAATTTCTCATAATATCTTATAGAGTATAGAGTATTCAGCCGACGCGACGGTCGGTTTAGGTGACGTTACTTTTTAAGGTTGTAGGCAGAGATTCTTAACTTGATAGTCGTGGGTGACGGTAGTATAGCCTTGCGTTGCCCCTTGTTTTATGTAACCACTATTACAAGAGTCTAATAATTCTTACATTATATTGGTACCTAGTGATATTAACGCAACAGGTCTATCTACCTATACCCTCACATAGGGTCCCTTGCAGGGCAGGCAGAGAGGACAGAGCGCCAGACAGCTCTATCCTTACACACACTCCTAGCCTCCGTCACATTCATACAATTTCTCGTACACGCTCTCCGTTTTTTTTTTACTCAAAACGCGTCCATCCCTGAGAATCCATGAGAAGCCATGTGGTTCTTCGTCACTCAGGTATATTTTCTTTATTATCCTTTCATCGTTCACTCTATCCACATGACTCAACCATCTCAACTTGTTCACTTTTATTTTAGTCGAAACATCAAGATACCTACTTGAATAAAAAATACCCACTTGATTTAAAAAAAAACCTACATACTTGAATAAATAAGTACCTACTTGAATAAAAAAAAGTACCTACTTGAATAAATAAGTACCTACTTGAATAAAAAGTACCTACTTAAATAAAAAAAGTACCTACTTGAACAAAATGTACTCCAACTTACCATATACACGCTAACCAATGTGCTATAAGAACGAATGTTGCCATCAGCAATAAAAGAACGGCCGTACCATACTCTGAGTATCTGTCGATCTTTCTGGCAACCCTGACCAATCGGAGGAGACGCGCTGTTTTCAGTAGACCAATCAGCGTTGTCGTCTGAAAGAAAACAAGCATCCATTTGGAATCATTTAAATTTAAATTCAGAATAGAACAAAACAAATTTTATATTTAGAAAAAATGTACAGTGATTTGCCAATATTTTAGCAAAGTGCATAATGCTTGCATATTTTTGAAGAAGAAAAACGATGGTTGTGGTTGGTTGTCAAAGATTTTTATTACGTTTGAAGTTCATATTTAAAAAATGCGATTATAGATGAAGCGATGAGAAAAAAAGTAACTTAATTGGGTAGTAGATCTATCGTAAAATCACATATTCATGGTGTTACATGCGACTTATATAACGCTATTTGAAAAACACTGAGTTTAAGAATTATATTTTGCCATTACATTTAACAATAGACCCTATTTGTCAGCGCGCCCCTAGCGGTAAAAATGGAAAACACACAACCCATTTACGCAAAACGACAGTTTGCTGTTTTTTGATACTCGGGTTGACTGTAAGATATTGCTTTTGCAATAAGTCCGCCTTTTAGCAATACTACTATTGTCTTGTTTTGTAACCACTGATCATTTTTATGCTAATAAAGATTTATTTGTTATTTATTAACTCGTGTTTCAGAAAAAAATATTTTTCTTTTGTCGATTCTTTTACCGAGAATAGCCGGGAAAAACAGCTAGTTATTTACCATTTTAATATGACACTTTTATAAGTAGATTTAAATTTAGGGCTAAAAATATTATTTTCTGATAATAATAGGAAATAACAATAATAATGTTCACGCATTTCCTCAGTCCAATAAATAATTGAGTATATTGAAAAGGAAATAGAAAGGCGGAAGTTGATTATAATAGACAGGAAATGACTCAGCAATGGCGACACTAGCGCCACCTAGTAGACGTTATCGAAAATATCTAGAGTAAAAATATTTTTCCTAAATAAATACTCTGATTTTTCGTATTTGGGCGAGTAGGAATACATTAATGGGGCGAAATTCTCTGAGCAAAATCGTTCTATAATCGGTTCAACTGTGTCAAATTTTGTATGAGAGTGTAAGCTCAAAATAAGAATAACGTAAGCGACTAAATCGATTTTGACTTATTGTATAAAAAGGGGGCGAAATATAAAAAGAAATATCCGCTAGAGTCACTGCGTCTTACCTTAAACATTTTATCAACTAAGTTACAACATTAAATCTAACAAACTACGTGAATAATCTCAAGTTTCAGTAAATTTCAGGGGTACATAATTTTGGATTGTTTTTATTGTGCAAATTTACAAATATCCAAATTTATACCCGCTAGAGTCGCTAAAACATATTCTCATTCGAGTCTAGCAGATATATATTTTTTTAATATTCGGTCCCCTTTTTATACAATAAGTTAAAATCAGTTAGTCGCTTACGTTATGGTTATTTCGCGCTTACACTCTCATACAAAATTTGAGTAAAAATGAAGCTATAATAGAATTTCTGAGGCGGTCCACCGGTCCTCTGCCTTCACCGTCGGCTCCCAGAGCTTTCAACGGAAGCTGCTCCTCTGGCATCTGGATGACGTGTCCGAGCCATCTCTGCTGAGACCTCTCTATGAAGAGGAGTGTGGGTTCCACCCCGAGAGCTTCCCGGACATACTCGTCCTTTATTCAGTCTCTCAGGCTTACTCCTGCCAGAAATAGCTGGCAGAAGCAGGTGACAAAGGTGTGCGAGGAGCGACTGTGCTTGGAGTGGCCAGAGGTCCCGGAAACTGCAAGTGACAGGGGCCTCTGGCGAAGATATGCAGATGCTTTGAGTCCCCGACCCACCCAAGGATAGAAAGGGAAGAAGATGTATGATAATAGAATGATTTTTACTTAAAACATATTGGCCTTTAATATGAAGTAATAATAACATACAGCTTTTCGCTAACGTCACGTAGATACGTAGTTACGTGTATGGTTACGTTATCTATACGTACAATGGACACGAGTAGGGTAACTATAGATATTATGATATTGGGTCCACTCTAGATATCCTCGTTCAACGTACATATTATTACAATCAAAATAAAATCGTCACTTAAGCAAACAGCGGGACTCCGCAAATGAAATCTCACCCCACTACAAAATAGCTCTGCTTTTACGCTGTTTCACTTAACGCCAATTCGTCGGTTGTAATTCAACATTATGCAATGTTTTTCAGTAAACGAATCCCATGAAAACAAAACAATGAAAAATCATTGCTTGTCAATTATTTTTGTTGGTTTTGCATGACTGCCTAAGGGTTTTTATTGACTAGGTCTTCAAAAAGAATTTAGTCTTTACAGTTTTATCCACAACAGAAACGAGAGCTATCTTCATTTACATAACGTAGCGTTATGAGAACTCCCTTGGGGTGGAAAGCAGGATAGGTGTTCCGACGCTTACGAGTCGGCTTTGGCTGGCTTTAGTAATCACTTTATGCCCAGGGCAACGTTCGCCCATTCAACCACATCCTGCTGTCAATCGTGTAATTTTTGGAAGTACGCTTCAGTTGGAAATTATTTCACATTGAACCAATTTTCCAATGCTAACGCCATCTGCTGCCTTAATATTTTTTTCAATTTATCTATAGAAAATACTTCTAAAACACACTTATTTTACTCTTCCTTCTAGGTTGTTTGGGTGTTGGCTGCGTGTACGTTGATTGTCTCAAGCTTTCTACAGCGATACTGCTGCCATCTTCAGGATGAAATAGTTTTTCTATGTAAACATCCGTCGAGTCATCAGTAATTTAACACTTATTTTAGTTCCAAAATTTACAAAATTAGACGAAATATACTTTATTTTCTTAATACAATCCCTAGTTAGGCTCCCCATGTAATTCGTTTAGTGGAAAATAATGCATAACATTGGATTACAACCGAATTATCGCGGGGTCGACCTGTTGTGAGGTGATACAATAACCGCTTGTGAATATTGACATAATTCTGATGTTTGTATTAATACTGAAGGGTACTGAAGAGAGGAAGTTGGGTTATTGCAATGGTTCCATTTAATGAAACCCTTTCTTTATATTAAACCTATTAATTATATCTAGTATTGTGTTTTGTAATATGACCTTAAAATAATATAACACATTTACTAATTAATATTTTTTTTATGAAAAATAAACCCAAATACATCCTTGTACACTTCACAGAAAGCTTAGAAGCTTGTGTTGTGAAGTGGAGTAAGTCGGGGATTGAACCCGCACCCACTGGATTAACAGTCGAGCGCGTTACCAACCAGGCTACCGACCACCTCAAATTACGCCCTTTAAAATAAAATGAAAGCGGAATTTTTACTCAGTACGACTGAGTTTATCTACAACGTTTTAACAATTATCTAGAGAATTATTTTTTAAAGAAACAGTTTTCTGGAAATTCTTATAAAATTGATTTTTACCTTATTAAGAGATATTAAAAAATCCCTTTCTTGAAGCTCATTTTCATCCCTTTTCGTAAAAATTTGGAAAAAGGCAAACGCTCTATTACTAATTTTGATAGGAAAATCTATGTGCCAAATATCAAGTTCGTACCGCGTCTGGTTTCAGAGATATTCGTATACTCTAAAAATCTTTCAACCCTATTTTTCACCCCCTTAGGGGCATGATTTCCAGAAATCCCTTCTTAGTGGAAGGTTTTGTATTAAAATCTATCCCTCATCAAAATTTCCACTTCTCTATGATTAGCCGTTTGGGCGCTGCGTTGATGAGTGAGTAATGAGTATGTCAGTCAGTCAGGACACTCTGGTTAATAGCTATAGATATGCGTTGTCCCTGAAATATCATTGTTTAGAAATCTTCTCACAATATTGCATGTAGGTTTTAATAATTACCGATTCTTGCATTTTTACGGACGAATTTTCCAGCATATCTAAATTGTTGGTCATAGATTTTGGTATTATACCAAATTCATTAATTTTATTTATGTACAAACTTTGTGATATCATGTAAGTGCAGTGCATCAAAGTTAAGCATAAAAATTACCTGTTTGTCGTCAATCAAAATCATTAGTACATCTTTACTCAATAATCCAGTACTTACATTAACGTCGTAAGAAATACTTACGTACCTGGTCAGATAGAACAAAATTAATCAAAAAAGTACAGAACTATTTCTTGTGTATTTGTAAGAAATATAAAAGCTTTGAAACGCTTCAAAGAATCGTTCAATTACGAAGCTATTTTTCTACTCGCAAAATCTGATGCGCATAATTTCTAATAAACGAAAAAAAGCATTTTTTAAGGAGCCATATAAATAGCGTGGTCATTTCTGGTACTAAAATTTCAATACACATCGTGTGTTTACACTCACCAAAACATAATAATTATATATACATTATCTACTCAATACAAATCATAGAGAAGCATTGAATTTTGGGCGACTTTAAACTGTCGCTAGTGTCACTTTTTTCCAATTCATTTGCTCATCAAAATATTTTGTTATTTTACAACCTAATTAATACATGTCACAAAAAAGCGGGTGGTTTTTGTTGGTATTACATCTACACAAATAATAACAGTCACATCAGTTTGTTTTTTTTTTGTTGTTGGTATATTTCTAAAAAAAGCGGTGGTGAATAATGCATAATAAAACATTGTCATTCGGATTTTGTGTTTTCAGATTCAAAATTATATAAAAAAAAGTATATTTAACTGGGCCCAAGAAAATACCTTGGGGGACACCATTTTTTAAGGAACCAATTTTTGTGCCTTGAGGCACACCAATTTCACTAGAGTAAATGTAGTGAATTTTGTTATGTTTGTGCTTAGTTCATGTTTGGTGGTGTAATGGAACAGTTCCAATGTTTTTTTTTATTGATTTGATTCTAAAAACACATTTTTATTGTGCATTTTTTTATCCAAATGGACAACATGAAACCTCGTGCGGCATCGTGTTAAGAAATCTCAATAAATAAAAGATTTTGGTCAATAAATATAAATAAACCATAAATAAAAACTGCATAAAAAAAATGAAAAAATAAAAATAAACAAAACACATAGTCTGAAACTGTTTTAATTTTGTTTTTTTCTGTATAAATTTCTGTATCAATGTTAAAATGCGTGTTTTTTTATTATTTTGTAACATCTGCAAAAAAAACTAGACAATTGGGTTAAAATTTTAAGAGTTTACAAATCATAATAAATTCCAATTTATTTTGTATAATATATATAAAAAAATAAAACAATAAAATATTATAAAAAAAATATAGGCGTGTCGCTTATAACGTGGAATGTAAAACTAAAATATTGCTTATAAAATATACAAGTGATATCAAAAGAATGTCGAAATTTTGAATTAAGAATTATAATATTTATCTTTTTTATATTTATAAAAAAACAATAAAAATATAAAAATGGAGTGAAGGTGTAAAAAGAATGTAAAAATAAATAGTGTGAAAGTAATAATCATTGAAAGTTTTTTTAAGTATAAAAGTAACAAAAATGAGTGATTTTGAAAATGATGAAGATGTTAGCTGGGTACTGTCAATGAGTATAGTAACAGTTGATAGTTTTTTTCTGTTTTACTTCCATATATTGTTTTTCGATTATTTCTGTTTTTTTTTATCTTGTTCAATTGTTTGCTAAATTTGGCGTGGCCTAGAGTTTTGAATGTCCAATTGTTTGTTCTTATTTGTAGTGTTTGGAGTTTTTTGAGAACTGCTGTAAAATTGTTCTGTAACTTTGTTCCATTTTTGTAAATAATTTTGCAGTTTTATATGTTTTTTTCTTGTTATAATTAAATAAACAAATAAAAAATCATTTTTAAATAAATGCTTTTTTAATGTTGAACATTCGTGGATATATGAAATAAATTTTATGATAATGAAAGCTGAAAGTAACAATAAAAATGTAAAAAATATTTTTATTATTTATATATTTATTTATTTATTAAAATTAGGACATTCTTTTGAACAAGTAGTGTTAAATTAATAGCGATCATACAGCTTCAAAAATTACGTCATATTTGATTAAATCACCAACAGCATTGATTGCGTAATACCTCGCTAACATGCGTGAATCTAAATAAATAAATAAATAAATATATTAAAAATAAATGAAAAAATTATAATATAAATTCAATATAAAAATAAGCTTCTTAATTATTTAAGAAATAAATATGCCGCGTTATATGCGATCAGCCTAGGTTAAATAAAAAATAAAAATAAATAAACAATAGTAATAAGATAAGATCTTAAGAAAATTTCGAATTACATGATACCTCGTCATTTTCCACGCCAAACTGTTGACAAAATTGAAACAAAAAACAAAAGAATATAAAATATCTGAATGCTCTCAAAACAAATGAGGAATATTTTTTTTTATTTATTTATTATTATTTTATTTTTTACGACAGCATAGAGCGTCGTGAAATTAGAACAATTTTTGAACTAAGAACCTAACCAAAAATAATATATAAAATATACAATAAATAAACATTTCCTAGAATATATAAAAATAAATAAATAGTAAATTATAAAACGTTCACAAAGAAAAACATACAAAAAATCTGTACCTACAACGATTAAAATAATACATAAAAATATCCATAAATAATATTGAAAATAAATACAATTAAAAAAGTGGGAAATAATTGAAAATATATGTTGATATAAAAAGTGTAATGTCGCCACGAGCCGCTCAAGTTTTTGTTCCCTCTGGATGGGTTAACTGCTCTACGCCACTGGATGCTAAATTTATAAAATATAGAACACAACAACTATAGTAATATAATAAAAATAGAATATAATATAACAATAATATATAGTACATTCAAAACACATAACATGTCATTAACAGAACAATATGAAAAATGCTTTTATATATTTTTATTTTATAATTTTTTCAACATTTTTTTTTACAAAAAAAAATAGGATCTGCATTAAATAATATACATACTGCTGTTTTTTAATAACGTTTTTTTATTGTCAAAAAAAAATATTGAATAATATTATAGTGGGGTGATACGGGGTGGAAAAAAAGGAGAAATAAATGATAATATGGAAGAAAAATTCACGACCAAAAATCAACCGTTTTTGAGATATGACCATTTTAAAATTAAAGATAATGAACATTTCTCATTAAGGATTTTTGACAATATCTCACTAAAATAAGTAATTAGATTTTTACAAAACAAAAAAAAATCATAGCAATCGATTTAGGCTTTCGAAAAATACCTTAATTTGTTGCTAAACTGATTATGTTAAATTTGTTTTTGTGCATACTTTAAGAATTTCTTTAAGACTCACGTATTTTAAAACCACGTGAGGGTGTGCAACTGTGCACGCCGTTCGCACGGTGAGTTAAGATCACTCACCTCAAATCCGTGGTACGATTTCGCGTTAGTGCCGGCGTGAAGTGAGTTTAATCTGACGTGAATCAATATCACGCGAAAAGATAGATAGTACCCTTCCTGATGATTCCAAGTACCATAAGTAAGGCCTATAGATGATTAAGAAATGATAAATAATGAGAAACCCTTCTATGGTACAATAGAAAGAAAAAATACAGCAAATCTAAGGTTTGGAGTCTCAGGAATAAGAATCCGTGCATAATTGCCAGTCCTCACCTTTTGCATCCTCAATTAGGACATCTGAATGATGGAAGAACTAAATTTATCACTTTTTCTTTGTATTATTTTATTATTAACAAAGCCTTTTTTATTCTTATTTTTTTAATTCACTATAGAACCCAACTTCACTTAATCATTATAAAAAAAAAAAAAAAAACTGAAATAGTCATTACAATGACTTCATAGAATGCACCCCATCGCCTACGTTTGAGGGGGTGTAAAAAGAAATAGAACCCAAATATGGGCCGGCAACATCCGATTTCTTTATCTTTGACCTATCCCCAACAATAATCAATTGATGGAACTCGGTCCTCATATTGTTCGTACGAAAATACATTCAGCGCCTGCACTATAAGGTTTGAAATACAGATTACACCTATTCGTAAGTTTAAAGAAAGGTTTATATAAAAAAAAACAATGAAAAATTATATTTGATATGTTTATAGCTTGGTATAAAAAAGTCATTTAGTTAATTTTTAAAATATACATATTGTTTGATTTATGTAATAAAAAACATTATTCATTATTATATGAGCATAAATAAAACCATAAAAATAATGTAAAAAAAACATTAAATTGTAATAATGTTCGTGTATTAAAAATACGTAGTAATATTTTTTTATATTTTCAGTCTTAAAATTTATGATTTCTTCGCATGATCTCAAATATTTTAAAGTTCGCGTGAACGGTGGTTTTACCAATTTTTGTTGACTATTAAGTACTCCTTGGAGGCTTGGAGATCCATTGTTCTGGAGGCCAAAACTCTACCGGAGTTGTACGGCCATCGGAAGTAAGTAAGTATTAAGGGCTTGGTACCAAGAATGACGTCACAATCATTTCCCACGGCATTAAGGTTCAAAATCGCGTAAACCATCGCATGATAAAATGGTAAAAATAGAGTTTTTTTCAATTTTGGGGGTTAATTTTGCGTCTATCAAAAATCTTTTACGGTTATTCCCTAGATTTTAATGCATATTATCAGTACAAAAAAAAATTCTCCGCGACTTTCGGGAAACGAGTTTCCGCCTTTAGGATCAGAGATGTTTTAAAAAAAAAAATTAAGGACTTGGCCACATTTTTCTCAGTGTTAGCAGCCGGAAAATCCAGATATTATATAAACTCATCAGCCTAATACTAGGAAACATTCACCTATCCAGATATACGTATACAGTTTCCTAACTTCATGATTATCCATATTATTAATACCGCCTGTAAGCAATATGAACATTGCATGCATATTGCATGTTGCATGATTAGTATGCAAGGTGTACTCCACGTTTTAAGAGCACTTTTTCATTATAATGAAGTATATTTAAGCTCTGTTATATAAAAGCTCTGTTATATTATTATAATCATCATAGAACTGTTTGAAACTTATTATAAAGCTCCCATATTGTATTCTGAAATTATATACGCGCAAAGCTAAGCTTGCAACGAATATCTGGTCTATATATTCGGCCAAATATCGTTTTTTTATTTAGCCGAATATTCGGTGAACATTTAATAAGAACATACCTTTAATAAGAACATAAATAAAAAATCGAAGTAACCTTGAGCTGAACAAAATCAAACTTTCAATCTAAATTTCTTTTCCAACGCCCTTTCATACGATAATACACTTGACCCAACCCAATCCTCTGGTCCCTCAAATGCTTTACATGTTTTTGTCTCTAGAGAAGACTGATTCAAAGTGGTACAGAATATATATTAAAAAAAAAACCTTATGTATTTAGATGTTTTTCTTTTACACAAAGCAAAATAATATCTACATAGTTTTACTTCACAATATGTGTAGTAAACTAAATTTATATCGTAGTTAGCTGGAAAAGATCGTAGCATTGAGATAAGCTCGACTTAGTGAACCTGGTAGGTATTTTATTCCAGCAAATTATTTTTTCACTTAATTACGCATAAATTGAGAAAAATCCCGCGGGCTTAAGGCCCTCCACATCCCCGGGTAGCTCAGGCGGATTAATAGGGACCTCTTTATCCGCACTTCTAAGCAAAACTTATTAAAAGGTGAGCCCAGGGTTAGCCTTAAGGGAGCCCCCCGGCAAACCCCACCCCTAAATTACGTTCCTTCAGTGTCCTTATCCAAGGAGGTTCCTTCAATATCCCTATACAAGGAGAAATTACGCAAACAGTCATAAAATAAATTTTTTCCTAAATAAATCCACCACCGCAAATAATTGGCCGAATACGATATTCGTTACGAATACGCATTCTGTGTCCGAATACCGAATGTAGTCGAATATTAGTTGCTAGTTTAAGTACTTGCATAATATTAAAAAGGAATATTCATACGTCCTTCACATTTGTTAACTAAACGAAGCGAACGAGAAAAATTAAGCGTTTTATGATAGAAAAAATCTGGCTTTTTTGCTTGCATAATTTTACTTATTTTTTTTACGCAAAAATAATGATAGAAAATCAAGTAAATAGGTACAAAAAGGAAACAGACGTAACGTACGTACAATATGTAAGATGTTACATTGTCTTCAATTTTATTTAACTTCATCTGTTGTTGTAGACAACGCAGAAAGAACAGCAAAACTAAAATGGCAGTGGGGGGAACATGTGGCAAGACAGGACAGTGTCAGATGGGCACCTAAAATCCTGAAGTGGATGCCCTGGGAGAACAAAAGAGGAGTAGGAAGACCACATTAGAGGTGTACAGATGACATTGTCCAGCTTACGGGTAGTAGATGGCACACTAGCGGATCCAGGGTAGGGGCTAGGGGGCTGAAGCCCCCCCAAAACCATGAGTGACAGTACATTATACACAACAAATCTAGGGGTTTCAGCCCCTTAGCCCCCCCCCAAAACGTTGAGTGACAGTACTTTTTACCCTGTGACGACATTCAGCCCTCCCCAAAATTGAATCCTGGATCCGCCACTGAGATGGCAGCAGATAGCCCAAGATAGAAGACAGTGGAAGAGTTTAGAAGAGGCCTATGTCCAGCAGTGGAACGTAAGTGGCTAGCAGTAAGTAAGTAAATTGTTGTAGTTGTCTGCATCTACATTTTTCTTCTTCAAATTTAAATAACTTCCCAATGGCCCAGAACCTTGAAATTTTACACGCATATTTGCTTTAGGTGACAGTTTAATATTGTAGTACGTTTTATCATAAACAGGTTTCAATTGGTAAATTTTAATTAATTTAATTTTTATATGGAGAAATATAAGCGTTAAAATAGACAATTAGAACAGAATCTTGAATAAATCGCAGCATTGCAGTAAGTTCGCCCTAGTGAACAATTTAATGATTTATTTTACGCATATTATATATATAAAAGCACTTTTCAAATCACAAAAAATTAATAAGACACATATATATTGTTAATTAACAAATCAAGCATATTACATAATAAATAATAATAATAATATATATAATACACATATTAAATTCTAGATATATATAAATATATAACATCCATCATTCAAAATAATAGAATATATAAATATCATACAATAAATACATATATTAATAAATATAAAATATTTAAAAATATATACGTTAGCATAAAAAATAAATAAAATAAAATACATACATACATACAGAAATAAAATAAAGTAAATAAAATATAGATAGGTACCTACCTAAGAATGACATAAAAATATGTGGATGAAAAATAAAATATAGATGAAAATAATAAACCCCGTGGGAAAAAGGATTGTAGAATAGTCCCCTCCCCCCAATTATATTTTGCAGGTAATTTTTTTTATGAAACAATTGTAATTTAATTTTCAACGATTTTCACAATAACGAAGAATAGTGATATATGACGAAAAACGATAGAAAAATAAATTGGTGGAAATAAAAAAATATAACAATAGGAGAGGCAGTGCTGCCAAAGGGCGGGCTTATTACATATGCATTATCTTACAACCGACAGAACATGATATTTGTCATGTGGTTATTATTATGTAGATTACTCCAGGTAACGGGTAGTTTTACCTTGCAAAATGTATAAGTTATAGTAGTTCTGATTTTTGGATATGTTGTATAGGTTGGTCCCGAGGTTCATAATCCAAGTTTTCGACCTCCCCACCCTTGTGCGTTCACTAGGGCAAGCCAAAAACTGCCGAAATTTCGGCTAATTTTCAGTTTATTGATCATAACTTTTAGACCAGTAGATCTAAGATTCGTTAGTATGGAGACCCAACATTAAATCAGGTAACCGTGAATTTTTGGTATGTTATGTAGGACAATAAATTAGTTAAGAATCCAAATTTGCACAATTTTCCTCCCTCCGCCCCCTTAACCATCTTGAAAAAACCTTAAAAAATCGCCACTTTTTATATATTATGCACTATAACTTAGTTATTTCGCGTTTCAGGTCAAAATGAGTTATTTTCTAATTTGTACACATTATAAAATTTCCTACAAGTTTTGTTTATAACATTTTGCTCTAAAGTAAATACCAACGGAGCTTTAAAGCTTCAAAAATTGGACAAAATTCAGTATTTTTTCAATTTAGAGTTTTTAACCAAGAACCATCACGATAACTCCGTTATGGTTAACTTCAGCCCAAAAATTCTTATAACATCTTATAGAGTATTTAATTTACTTACAATGCATTTTAGAGGGAAAAATTGTACGTAAAATTTGTAGAATATTAAATTACCTGCAACTTGAGGATACAAAGTTTTTATTTAATTTGAATAAAATGAATCTGGGTTTATCTAAATAAGCCCAAATACACCTTTGTACACTACACAGTAAGCTTGAAAAGCTTGTGTCGTGAAGTGGAGTAGGTTGGCATCGGGGATCGAAACCGCGCCCACTGGATTAAGGGCATGGCACCAGGAATGATGTCACAGTCTTTTCCCACGGCATTAAGGTTCAAATCGCGTGACAATCGCATGATAAAATGGTAAAAATAGCGTTTTTTCCATTTTTTGGGGTTAATTTTGCGTCTATCAAAAAACTTTTACGGTTATTCCCTAGATTTTAATGCATATTATCAGTACAAGAAAAAAAAATACTCCGCGACTTTCGGGAAACGAGTTTCCGTCTTTCGGAAAAAAGGTCAGAGGTGTTTTTAATTATTTTTTTTGAGAAATCTATACAAGATATAAAAAATCTTTTACGGTTATTCCCTAGATAAAGGTTCAATGCATCTACTCTATTTTGTTCCACAGCAAATTTCGTAACGGTTGTCGAGATAGAAGGTCTCCCGTTTGTAGAAATTTTTGAAATGTGGGTATGCGTACTCTTAACAGTCGAGCGCGTTACCAACCAGGTTACCGACCACCTCAAAAAACTAACATACAGGGTGTCCCGTAAATCAACGTCATCCCGTGGAGGGGTGATAGACCAGCTCATAACCTACCAGAAAATCGAAATATGACCTAATAGAAAATTACTCATTCTCGAGATATCGGCACTTTTTTGTTTTTCGTGAAATTCGACACCTTCGATCAGTTTTTCGATCGCCACGGTCACAAAATTCAATATTATGGGATTAATTTTTTTGAGTTTTAATCCTGAATAATTCAGCTATTCGATTATAGTCCAAAATTCACAATTTTGAAAAAAAGAACATTTTTTCCGCTTCTCGAGTTTTTTGTTTTTTATTAGCAAATTTCGACTCCTTTACACTGTACAAATTTTGTATCACATTAAGCTGGCAAATTATTTTAAAAACTTCCTTATTTAGTGTAGTTTTTAGAAAGGTAGAAAACTGGATATAGTTCCCTTTACAAAAAAAGATATTCCTGTTTTACTTCAAAAGGAGCTCATTATAAAAATAATGAAATGCAGGGTCAAAGCTTCTTTATGTCCAATATTTTGACAAGTGATAGAGGATAAAAAAATATAAAAAAAAGCATAATAAACGTATGTCGAAAAATCAACCTTTTTGGAGTTATGGTCTTTTGAAAATTGAGGAGTATGAAAATTTCTCATTTAGGTTTTTTGTTAATAACTCACAAACCACTGACTCGATTTTGACAAAATAAATTAAAAATCATTGTAAATAATATAGGCTCTTGACAAATTTCCTAATTTGTGGCCCTTTCCTTAGAATTTAGCAAAAATTTTGTTAGTTTTATGACATTTTTTTTTTTTTTTTCAAAAAATCATGTTTTTTCACAAAATTATCATTAATTTCTAAAGAAAAGGCCGCAAATTAGGAACTTTGTCGAGAGCCTATATTATTTACAATGATTTTTAATTTATTTTGTCAAAATCGAGTTAGTGGTTTGTGAGTTATTGACAAAAAACCTAAATGAGAAATTTTCATACTCGTCTTTTTCAAAAGACCATAACTCCAAAACGGTTAATTTTTCGACATACGTTTATTATGCTTTTTTTCATATTTTTTTATCCTCTATCACTTGTCAAAATATTGGACATAAAGAAGCTATGACCCTGCATTTGATTATTTTTATAATGAGCTCCTTTTGAAGTAAAACAGGAATATCTTTTTTTGTAAAGGGAACTATATCCAGTTTTCTACCTTTCTAAAAACTACACTAAATAAGTAAGTTTTTAAAATAATTTACCAGCTTAATGTGATACAAAATTTGTACAGTGTAAAGGAGTCAAAATTTGCTAATAAAAAACAAAAAACTCGAGAAGCGGAAAAAATGTTCTTTTTTTCGAAATGGTGAATTAATAGGTTTTATTTTGGACTATAATCGAATAGCTGAATTATTCAGGATTAAAACTCAAAAAAATTAATCCCATAATATTGAATTTTGTGACCGTGGCGATCGAAAAACTGATCGAAGGTGTCGAATTTCACGAAAAACAAAAAAGTGCCGATATCTCGAGAATGAGTAATTTTCTATTAGGTCATATTTCGATTTTCTGGTAGGTTATGAGCTGGTCTATCACCCCTCCACGGGATGACGTTGATTTACGGGACACCCTGTATAACGAAAAATGTAAAACTAATACATAACGAGTTATGTGGTGTCTATATTTCCAATTTCGTCACAAAAATGCATTTTTTTATAATTATAAAATGTGGTTTTTGTGATTTTGTATATAAATGGTCTCCTAACAGAATGTAAATGGAAATTTAATGCAATGTAAATTTCCTGTAGTTCAATGGAACCCGTTGTTAATCCACAGAATTATATAATATTATTATATGTACATATGTATGGCTACATATAAAGTATCACAAAACTTTATTAAAGTATTATTCAGGAAAACGGTGTAGGATGTATGTAGGTCATAACATAACATAACATAACATAACAGAATATTACAGACTTAACTTCTAAATGAATACGTGCCTACTTATATAGTATAGTATAATCTACCTAGAAGACGGACATAGTTGTATCAATAGATCCTCAAGTGTTTTAAATCTTTAATAGCCCACATTATGGAGTTTAAAAGGTCCGCCACCCAACTATGACGTCACGGTCATTTCCCGCGGTACTAAGGGTCAAAATCGCATGATAGCGTTAAGAGTATGCATATTGACATTTCAAAAATTTCTAAAAACAAGAGACCTTAGATCTCGACAACCGTTACTAAATATGTTTTGGAAAAAAGTGGAGTAGATACTCGTACATTTAAGGTGACCATATTTTTAGAAATAAAAAGGAGGACAAAAAAAATTCAAAAATACCTAAACTACAGCCTATCGTGGGCGCCGCCAGAACTAGGCGGGGGGAGGCAATAAAATTAAAAAAATGGATACAGCATAAAAATGTGTAAATAGCGCCGCAGGCGAAATTTTTGTCATAAGACATAAGAATGTACCAAAAAGGGCCGTAATATAATATAAAAATCTAGTTTATTTTTTGTTAAAAATAAAAAACATAGGTAAACCTACGTAATTAGCGCCGCAGGCAGTTTTTTTATGAAACAAACGCATTTTAATGTAATTTATACTATAGTACTAGTGAATTCATGGTATGATGAAAAAACGTGTGGTTTTGAGATTTATTAGTTTGAATTACAGACTATTTAGTTTAAAATGTTAAAAAGTAGAAAAGGAGGACAAAAAGGAGGACACTTTTGGAGGGAGGACAGAACCTAGAAAAGGAGGACTGTCCTTCCAAAAGGAGGACGGTTGGACACCTTAGTACATTGAACCTTTATCTAGGGAATAAATAACCTTAAAAGATTTTTTATATCTTGTATGGATTTCTAAAGAAAAAATGTGAAAAATACCTCTGATCGTTTTTAATGGTAACAGTAGATGCCAGTACCTACTTGCCTCACATATAGGGCAAGAGAGAATACCTCCTTTGTGAATGCAGCCAGATCAAGACTGTCGAACATAATGGTGGCGAGAATTTTCTCAACGAAAGGCGGCAGATATCAACATTCACATAATAACTTATGCGAACTCCCTTGGGGAGGGGAGCAGGATCGATGTTCCGACGCTTACGAGTCGGCTTTGGCTGGCTTAAGTGATCACTTTATGCCCAGGGCAACGTTCACCCATTCCACCACATCCTGCTATCTGCGAGATGCAGACATGAAAAGCCAGTAATACCTAAATGATTTGGGTATCTTCTTCTCATAATGGTGGCGAGTTGTCCTAACAAGAAGTACGTAATAATAGACCGAGAGCCGCTAAAAATATGATCTATCCGTTTTTTGATCGAATATTACTTCTCAATTAAAACTAACAAATTGGAAATTTATAATCGAATATACACATAGCTACGAATAAAATATGTTATATATACATTACATATTGAGAGAAAATTATATTCCTTTACTATTCTACCTAATTATTAGGTACTTTTAAACACAAAGGTACTATTTTAATAAGTTCTAATAATTAATTATTCGAACAATGAATTAATACGAGTAATTCTACACACATTTGTCTAATATTATGACGTTTACATAAAACCTAACCTAAAATTCACATATTAAACTCTATAAACACATCACATCACAGTATCTATATTTTTAAACTAGGATACTTTAAAAGTACTGTTTTTAAGAAACTATTTTATACCTAGAATATCTAAACTAAAAGTAAAATTCGAATCAACATCTAAAAACACAATTTAGAATGTTGAAAAAGTCATGATACCTGCGAAATTCCTTGCTCTTTTCACAGCCCGATCCTGTTAATAAAAATATGGTATGTTTAGTTAAAAAATCAATGTGTATGCCTACAAAATAATAAATATAAGGGGTTCCTAATTTAATAATGAAAATCACGTCCCTCGGTTTGAGAAACATTGTAATGGTATTCGTAGTACAAAACAGTGTAAGAAACTTTAATAAAATAAAGTAAAAGAATATGTCCAAGTAGCGGCCAAGCCTGCCGGAGAACAAAACATAACTATGGTGATATGCTTGACTGGTGGAAATGAAGAAAATACTCGTAACAATAGGAACTAAATTAGTGATGTTAATTTTAATTTAAAACATCGACTTCTTTCAGATGACATCGAGGTGGTCGGTAGCCTGGTTGGTAACGCGCTCGACTGTTAATCCAGTGGGTGCGGGTTTGAACCCCGATGCCGACCTGCTCCACTTCACGACACAAGCTTTTCAAGCTTACCGTGAAGCGTACAAAGGTGTATTTGGGTTTATTTCGATAAACCCAATTTCATTTAAAAAAAAGACTTAGTTAGTTCATATTGTAAGCAAATTATTTAAGATGTGAGAAATAGAAAAAAAAAAGCATTATTCTAAGACATGCTTACATCATCAGAACATCACAAAGAAACCCCGGACGACCCCAACTCCGCTGGATAGATGACATTATCAATTTTTCAGCTGGAACATGGATGCAGACGGCGTGGGATAGAGAGGAGTGAAGAGACTTAGTGGAGGTTTAGGAGTGGACGGTTTAAGGCTGAGAAGAAGAAGATGTATACTGGAGTTTTTTTTTTCAAAAGGATCTGGGCTTGCATACACAAACCCAAATACTTTCCTGCACACCTTGCACTAGGCTAGAAGCCTGTATCGCAAAGTGTGGAATAAATCACCAGCCCCGGGCTTTGAACCTGGCACCTCACGCTCGAGAGACTGCCGCCTCAACCAACTGCGCCAAGCATGTGCTCGTTCATTTAGTAGTTGGATTATTTGGAAAAAATCTCAAGTTTGCAATATGTTTGATCTAGAGTTTATTCGTGCGATTTAGAACCTTGTCGCGGGAAATGACCGTGACGTCATAGTTAGGTCCCGACCCCTAATACGGAAATTCAAGACCGTACGGCATCATTCCATCGAGACAAAACAAAGAATAGAATCCTAATTGATTGTGTGAGTGTATTCATGAGTGTATTCACATGGTTGGCGCAGTTGATTGAGGCGGCAGTCTCTCAAGCGGGAGGTGCCAGGTTCAAACCCCGGCGCTGGCGATGTATTCCACACTTCGCGATACAGGCTTTTAGCCTAGTGCAATATGTGCAGGAAAATATTTGGGTTTGTGTATGCAAGCCTTTAAAAAAATCATCGATGGAGAAAATGATAAACATCGATGTAGTATTTACATCTCTACTTAACCCAACAATACCCAGAAGTTTTCTTTATGAAGAGTGAACAAGATTATGTATTATACAGGGTATATCCAAGTGAGAAATGTGAAATTTTATACAACTTTATGCAGGGTATCACACTGAGAAGCATTATCCCAATTTACATTGTTTGGAAACATTATAAACTAGCTTTCAGTGCCTGATGTAACTCAGGGAAGAAAATGGACGGATTTTTTTTTATGTTCTATCCTAACATTCCTAACACACATATGGGTTAACTGTAGGCAGCTGTAGGGATAGCGATAAGCTCGCCCTAGTGAGCATGATTAATTACTATTATTAGATGTTGTCAATCAGGCAGCTATGGTGATATGCAGAGGTGGGCACCGTTAATCAAATAATTAAAATCGTTAATCGATAATCCGTTAACTAAAAAGTTAACTTCGTTAATCGTTAAAGCGTTAAATTTTGAAAAATGTAACGGAAGTTAACGTCAATCCGTTAAAGCGTTAATGTAAAAAAATGCAGTTAAATGGCATGAAATAGAACTAGATAAGTACAACTACTATCACATTTACACTATCGTGATGTATCCCAACAAAGTGAAATTTCTATTCCAACTCCCAACCCACATACGATACCACACATAACCCCATACAACCCTTGGATTATCTAACGCCAGCGCCTCCAGTGGATGATGTCTAAGCAAAAAATCAAATATTAACGGACTTAACTGACGGAAGTAAAATAATCCGTTAACATTTTTTGGAGCTGAGAAAAGCGTTAAATTGTTAACCAAAATGTTAACTTCGTTAAATAACGATTAACGGATTAACGCTTTTCTGTCCAGCTCTGGCGATATGTATGATCTCACAACAAGCTCCATACCATCCGCCATACATACACAACTCTATTGGATAAGAAATAGCATAAATACATTTATACATATTCATTTGGTCACCTAAAGGTACTTGGATCAGCTAGCCTATTCGAAATCCGTTAATGGCTTATATGCACTGAGCAAAAATAGTTCTTTTTTCACTTCAACTTTTTCAAATTTGGTATGAAAATGTTAGCGCGAAATAAGAATAACGTAAGCGACAATGTGAATTTTACCTTTTTAAGAAGAGCTTGGGAACAAATTAAAAAATCTAAAACAGCCAATTTTTTAAGACTATAATTACCAGTTTTGGCTAAATTATAATTTTATATCTGAAAAACTGAACTTTAATCCTCAGATCCCGTAAATTTCAGGGGTACTTTCGGAATATTTATTTATTCAAGGAATTTCCAAATATTTTACTTCTAAAATAGCCAATCTGTAGTCCATACTTTCATCTACATATTACTGTCTTCAGTTTCATGACGATTCTCTCAGTATTGGCTGAGAACATTTCAGGGCGCCGAAGAATGACAGCATATAGGAGCTTAAATAAGGAACGCATACCGCCCGTTATATTTTATGGTTATTCCGTTAAGATATTTCAATGATATTCCAATAATAGTGGTATAATGGTATCAGTGATTCGCTCACATTCCAATAGACAGAATTTCAATTAAAGCGATTTGTATGCTAGGCTCCTAAATTTATGCAATCATTGCAATCAATATCTGTTTTCACAGTAATTAAAAAGGATTGGTTTCGCAATAGCATTCTGAAGCCACACATATTTATTTTTCAAGTGAGCAATCAGATGAATAAAAAAAAACAATAGTGCCCAATCCCACCAACTTTAACCTTGGAAGGAGAGCCCTAAGAAATTTCCATACAAAAACAGAGGTAATATTCTATTTATTTAGTAAAGAAGGGCATCACCGCCAACAGACCATATGAAATGCAACATGAAACTCACCTAACGATAGGTGCCCAAATATATAGAGTAATAATATATACTAAATAAATAGAATATTATCTCTGTTTTTGTATGGAAATTTCTTAGGGCTCTCCTTCCAGGGTTAAAGTTGGTGGGATTGGGCATAGATATACGGCAAAGAATGGACTTTCCATCAGTCTTGTAACTGATCATCGGCTGGTTTAACGTGATCACTTTACCCTTAAATAACATTAAACAATTTTGAAAACTGGGTTTATTAGACTATGTAATCAGTCACTTGAGTTTGTAAAACACGCTACGACGGTTTCAACGCTTGCGCGTCATTTACGAGCGTAAATTTAAAACTTTTAAGTTAAAGGAGTTTTAAGTAAACTTTTAAGTTTTAACTTAAAAGTTTTATTTTTACGCTCGTAAATGACGCGCAAGCGTTGAAACCGTGGTAGCGTGTTTTGCAAACTCAAGAGACTGATTACATAGTCTTATAAACATAGTCTTATAAACTCAGTTTTTTAAATGTTAAAAAACAGTCTCAGTTAATGCCGAAAACATCAGTGAAAACGTTCACCAATTCCAGTCCATCCAACTGCCGCGGTGGGGAATAGAACCCAGACCTTCAGCTTGTTACACCAGTATTCTAATCGCTGTGCTATGAAGGCTCATAACTGAGGCGATCACAAGCCTGATGGAAAGTCCATCCTTTGCTGTATATCTGCTTGTTATATATTCAACTACGTCGTGTAGAAAATCTGATGTTCTCGAAAACAAAAAATTTCTATCTATCTATCTATCTATTTATACCCTCATGCCACGTCCCTTGCAGGATACGAAGAGAGGACGGAGAGCCAGACAGCCCTATCCTTACACACTAAATTGTGATTTTCAAAATAATAAAAAAAAAATACGTATTAAGTACCAGATTGTTCTTGAATAAAATTGTATGAAATGAATCAAAATTGTTGTCAAGTAAGCTCAGTTGATTCCTAATGATGACCATTATTTTCCCAAGACTATATTTCAAAGAAGTATTTATATTATATACTAAAGTTATATGTTTAAAAATTGCCAGTCACGCGCAAGTATAAGGTCATGACTTATTGAGAAATAGAAATCGCTGCTCTTTTTCACAACTGTTTTTTTTTGTTGGGGAAAGTATATGTCCCTGTGGGACTCCCAGTTTGTTGATTTTTTTTCTTTTTGCCATGTTTGAATTCAACTTTATCTGTCATTTTTTTGTTGTTTTTTCGTTCAATTTCTTCTTCTTCCTATTGTATTAGGTCGGGTGATATATTTTATATAAATGAATCTGGATTTATAGAAATAAACCCAACTAAGTACATCTTTGTACACTTGACAGTAAGCTTGAAGAGCTTGTGTCGTGAAGTAGAGTAAGTCAGCATCGGGGATCGAACCCGCGCCTATCGGATTAACAGTCGAGCGCGCTACCAACCACCTCAGTTTCCTCTTCGAATTTTAATAACTTCCCAATGTCCCAGCACTTTGAAATTTGCACTCAGAAAACAAGAACGACAGACGAAGTTAAATAGGGTAATGAAATGGTGGGAGCTTATTTAATGCCGCCACCAGACGTGCGCGAGCCAACACGCGCTTTTGGTGTTCATGAGTAAAAAGGCGTGTGGATGGAACGTTTCTTGACATGTGTACGTAATCGACCGTTGACGCTTTTTTACTCATGAACACATAACATAAAATAACAGTTCTACGGATATTAAAAAAATGCTATTTTATTGAAATAACGAACTGTGAAAAATCACTGTTACAAATAACCCTTAACACTTGCACGACCCTATACCCTATAGTGATAGTTGATATTGGTATTTGATATTATATTAGAAGTATAGAGCGCACGAACTCAATCCGAACGTGACTAGAATGTTAAGTTTAATTCTAAGTCTCTCTCCTGTAGCTAGAATATAGATTGTCAATAAGATGAATAAAACTGTACGGGTATATAGGAGATAGTCACTGAATATCAAGGAGGAGCATATCAACAAAATCTATCAGCTGGATTTAAATAATTTCATTATTATTGATAACGCTAGGACTAACAACAGTAAAATAAATCTGGACTTTCAAGGTATTCACTGACAGTGGCGGATCCAGGATTCAATTTGGGGGGGGGGGGCTGAATGTCACATGGTAAAAAGTACTGTCACTCAACGTTTTGGGGGGGGGCTAAGGGGCTAAAACCCCTAGATTTGTTGTAAATAAAGTACTGTCACTCATGGTTTGAGAGGGGCTTCAGCCCCCTAGCCCCCCCTGGATCCGCTAGTGTTCACTGACATGAAGACGAAAGAGATTTTGGGTCATCCATGGTAACTATTCTTGTCGCAATTCTAGTCGGATTGCTACCAAAATGGTTACATGTGCAATTTAAGTGTGGCACGACAAAATGTCTACAGACATTTAATCCAACGACAAAACGTCCACAACAAAAGGTCCAATGAGAAAAGGTTCAATGATAGAACGTCTATGACAAAAGGTCCACGCGACATAACGTCCACACGACAAAAGGTCCAATGAGAAAAAGTCTAACTATAATAAGTTCAACGACAAAAGGTCCAACGATAGAACGTTCAACGACAAAGGTTCACGCGACGTAACGTCAACACGACAAAAGGTCCTACAAGAAAAAGTCTAAAAGGTCCAATGGAACGTCCAACGATAAAAGGTGTAACTGTAAAAAAAAATCAACGACAAAAGGTCGAAGGATAGAACGTCCAGCGACAAAAGGTCCAACGATAGAACGTTCAACGACAAATTGTGTATCTATAAAAAGTTCAACAAAAAAAGTCCCAGAGACAAAACGTCCAATGATAAATGGTCCAACGACAAAATTCCTAATATGTGAAAAAATTGCTCTGATTAAAAAACATTTTTTTAACAAATCTTTGTCTATCGTACAAATGATATTTCCTACCAAAAAAGCGATATTTTGCTACTTCTACTCAATATATATTTTCCATATCATACGCGGAATAGGAAATGATAACAGGGATCAGCCTTAAGATTGATTTCTAAAAACTTAACATATCAACATTGCACGCACGTATAACATCCAATCTTGTAATCATGAACTCAATAATATAATGAAAGGATACGGCCACGAGATGATACTGTAAAGTATGAGAGAAAAACAAACCAAATGCAGCAATATCCGTAAACAGATTGCTAAAAGTTTTTGTCAATATGTTTTTATTGACAAAATATAACTTTCAATAAAAAACATATAACTTTCAAATAGTTGATATTTTTCGAGTTGGAAATGATTTTTTTTTGCCTTTTTTGCATAATTTGTCATGAAATTTTGTTGCCAAACCTCGGATTCGGATTCAGCACCCCCAAAAAATATATAGAATGAAAAAAAATCCAGACTATCCCACAACTTTCCTGCTAAAAATACCTAGTGCAGGCGCTGAAAGGAGTTTCATTTGCATAATATGAGGACCGAATCCCATCAATTGATTATTGTTGAGGATAGGTCAAAGAACAAGGATCTTGTTCTTGCCCCTCCATTTTCCAGTCCAATATTTTATTACACCCCCTCAAAGGTAATCGATGGGGTAAATGTTTTGAAGCCATTTTAATGATTGTCGAAGTCTTGATTTTTAGTTTGGACTGATATACCAACTAATAAACTAAAAATTAAGACTTCGATAATCATTAAAATGACTTCGAAACATTTACCCCATTGATTACCTTTGAGGGGGTGTAAAAAATATTGGACCGGAAAATGGAGAGGCAAGACCCGGATCCTTGTTCCTTGACCTATCCGTAACAATAATCAATTGATGGAATTCGGTCCTCATATTATGCAAACGAAGCTCCCTTCAGCGCCTGCAATAACCATTGTTTTGGACTATATGACGTTTTAAAATGTGTGGATAATAATATTATTATAAAGAAAAATGTCACGACCTTCAGAAAACGGGACCAAGGGATGGGAAAATAGTAGAATAGATAGATAAAAATATATTGATCGTGAACCATTCTGTACTTAGTACAATACCTATTCAACAAAAACCAAAACAGTTCATACCGGACCAGATGTACGCAACCTTTTGAAACGCGTCAATAAGATTTTTTTGGGAATCTTAGTTTATTGAAATAAATCTGAATAATCGTCAAGGTGGCGAGGCAGAAGGACGGCAGATGGACTCCCAGAATACTGAGCTGGAGACTCTACGAAAGTAAACGAAGTGTAAGGAGACCACAAAGGAGATGGGCCGATGATATCATCGAGTCGGTGGGACATGGTTGGAGACAAAGCGCCCAAAACAGAGAATGGTGGAAGACAAAGGAAGAGGCATATATCCAGCAGTGGAGGGAAAGGGGCTGATAAGAAGAAGAAGAAGAATCGTCGAGGGTCAACAAAAGTCACGACAAAAATGCTTGACAAGAAATCTACTAGTTGCTCAAGGAGGGAGAATTGTGAATTGTCATGAAAGTAGAGAGTAAGGGGCTATTTACAGGAAAAATCCAGTGCATGTGACTGCGGCGCAGCGCAGATCATGCCACACCTGTTGGAGTGTCCGTTGTGCCTTATCATACGCATTATTGAAGTTATATTTCACGCATCTCCATGTGGATCAGTTTGGTTGGTTTCTGGTTTCGACAAGCTAAATATATAAATTATTCACTGGAAAAAAAACGAACTAAAAGGTGAAACTCATGTGGTTTTTTAAAAGTTCAAGGTCAATTTTAAATTATTTCATTGAAAAATGATTGAATGAATATAATTGGTTAAAATGATGATAAAACAATATTGCCAAATACATTCGATATAATTAGTTATCATTATGCTTGCTTCAAATCAGTATTTACAATCAGTATTTATAAAAATCCTGCCTTAGGGACCAATTAATTTCAAATAAATTCTTTCTTAGTTACATTGTAGACTGGTAACTTTTTTGCTTCACTATAATAATGATCGATGATTCGCAAGTCGTCGGTGATATGCCAATAGGTCCAATGTCAAAAAAATCAATTTTGCTTTTTCTGCTAAATGTGATCCTAATATATAGTAGTCGCCATACAATCATGACAGATACTAAAACCTTACAAAAGCACTTTCACAACTCTTTCATACAATCGCAATCTCCTGTAAACGTGACATTAATTGCGACCTATTGTGACATTCCTGACATTCCTGACATTCGACATACGCCTTTAAACATATCTCTATTTATTAATTTATAGTATGGTCAAAGCGAATAGTGCATAAGCTGTTAACGACACAGAAAGCTATGGAGAGGAAGATGCTGGGCATTTCTTTAAGGAATAGGGTACGAAACATCCATATTAGAGTGAAAACCAAAGTAACCGATGTGGCGGAAAGGGTCGCCAGCCTTAAACGGAGCTGGGTTTAGTATGTTGCCAGGTGCCAAAACTGCCGATGGACCAAAAACCTAATGGAATGGCGACCAAGAACAAGCCGAACGAGCGTCGGTAGACTCCAGGCAAGATGATCTGATGACGGATGCAGTGTGCCGGAGGGAGATGGATGCAGTGTGCCCAGTACAGGGAGCTGTGGAGAACCAAAGGGAGGGAGGGTGGTTATGTCCAGCAATGGATCTAATTCGTTGCAGAAGAAGAAATAAGTATGCGAGACGATGAACTTGTAGAATTGTTATATTTGTAATTTGTTATAATTAAATAAAATGTACCTAAATTATTGAATATTGTAATACGGCAGTAAAATCAATTGTAAACTGTTAAAAGCCATACGGCCAGGCATAAATAAATAAATAAATATAACTTATTTTGGACGAAACAGTTAGAAGATTCATCGGGTAAAGATAAAATTCGCAAGCAAGTTTAGTCGCCACGTCACTGACGATTTCGCTATGGTTCGCCTACCAAAAGTTAAGGATATCTGTCATACTAGCGGCATACCCTCTACATATGTACATGAACACTGTGTACTAGAAGCGTAATAATGATATAATCAATTTTATATAAAATCGATAACATTGTTATATTGTGCTATGCTAGTGGCCAAACATACATAACATGTAGAAATCTACCTAAACAAATTATTATAGGTATTGCTTTGTTAGTGTACTGAGTGATTACTGATTACCTCTGTCTAAAGGTAGCTTCCCACGGTCGCGATATTGCAGACGGACGTAAAGTAGGTAGATGCACACAAAGGTTCATGAAGCGGCAGATGCATAGTGCTAGTCTCCGGAACAGGCTTTAGAAACGAAAAAAATAGACGGAGAACCAAAGTTACCGATATCATGAGCCGTGTGTCGAAACTCAAGTGGCAATGGGCAGGACATTATGGCCAGGCAGGGTGTTTATTTTTTTTTCTTGCTCTATATTTTTTTAAATTTTTTTGCCCCCCCCCCCCTATTTCCGAGGCTGGCGACGGCCATGTATGTAATACATTGATTTACAAAGTACAACACTATGGACACATTCCAAATCGATCAGGGACTCTCAACTTTACTGTGAGTAGGTACCGCGTACTTCCAAAGTACACAAGCACAATATTCTGCTGTAATGACTAAAGACGGCAATATAAGCAAATGCATATTTTCCCTTATAGTGCAACACTTGGTTGCATATTAAAAAATTGATATTGTAACAGTTTTGCACATATTATATATAGGGCATTGCTTGAACTTGATCTGTGTTGTTTTTTGTTTAGTTTGTGTTTATATGTGGGTGATGTCTGTTTGTGTGCCAGGAATAAATAAATAGATAAATAGATTATCTTTTGAAAATTGAAGAGTATCAATATTTCTTTTTTTTATTATACCTCTCAAACTACTGACTCGATTTTGACAAAACCAAACAAAAATCATAGTCAACAATTTAGGCTTTATATAAAGATCTAAAATCGTGGATTTTTGCATTAGAATATAGCGAAAATTTTGTTGCAAATCTTTTTTTGTTACAAAATTGGTAATTTTTCAAATAAATATCAGATTTGTAAAAAGAATGCCCTATAATGTGCCCATTTTTACATTTTACAATGAAGCCTTAAGTAGTTTTCAATAATTCGAGTTAAGAAAAATACGGTGTTTCCGGACGATGGGGCCATAGTATCCACAGAATAGCACGGATGAATGTAACTAAAAAATATTAATAAATATGCATATTTGCGTGCATATTTTATTGGTTGCATATTGTTGCATATAATCTCATCCTTACTCATAATGACCGAGTATCCTGCAAAGCAAACAGTTTCTACATTAAGAGCGAAAATCGATAAGCCGATATCGTAATGTGCTTACTGCTTTGTGGAGGGAAATACAGTGGAAATGTTCATGGGATTATGAGCTTCCGTGAAGTAATTATTTTCATATTGAGTCAACACTTGAGACGCTGAAATATTGGAGAGTTTTTTTGTGTTTTTTTTTTTGTTCCCTTTTTTTACTGTGTTTTTTTTTCTTGTCACTGTTTCTTTAAAATGCACAGCAGATTTTATGACTATTTAAATATAAAACATAGTCTTTGATTACTGTTGTTGTCTGCGTTTCCATTTTCCATTTCAAATTCTTGAGCTTGACGAACACTTGACTCTTACAGGACACAAAAGTGTGTGTGTGCGTCTTGTGTCAATTTTGTAAAGTAAGGTAAATAACCATCGCTGTAAAGTTATCTTAAACCGGCAATTTTTCGAGCAATTCATCAATTCATATTGCTCTAACTAAAGCAATTAATTAGTCGCTGGTGGTCGGTAGCCTGGTTAGTAACGCGCTCGACTGTTAATCCAGTGGGCGCGGGTTCGATCTCCGATGCCGACCTACTTAACTTCACGACACAAGTTTTTCAAGCTTACTGTAAAGTGTACACAGGTGTATTTGGGTTTATTTCGATAAACCCAGATTCATTTATTTATTTATTTATTTAATCTTAAAGTAAAAAACAAACACATATAAATATAAAAAATAGACATAGCACAGATTATAAATCGTTGTTCACTAGGGCGAACTTATCGCAGAACTGCGATTTCTTCCAGTTAACCCCAATATTGTATAAAAAAAATGGGGCAAATATTTCGGCGATAGTTTCTCATGTAAGCGAACCTTTACAAACAATCCTGATTTCAATGTTGGCTGCCTGAATAATTGAATGGTTAGCGTTTCCGGTTTCCAAAATTAGCCGGAAGTAGTGGTAACTAGATTCGACGATTTTTCAATACAATTACGTGAGGAAAATCTACCTACCATCATTAGGGTCTATTAAGAGTATGCATATTGACATTTCAAAAATTTCTAAAAACGGGAGACCTTAGATCTCAACAACCGTTACTAAATATGCTTTGTAAAAAAATAGGATAGATACATTGAACATTTATCTAGGGAATATCGTAAAATATTTTTTTATATCTTGTATAGATTTCTCAAAATAAGTTTTGAAAAACACCTCTGATATTTTTTTCCGAAAGACAGAAACTCGTTTCCAGAAAGTCGCGGAAAAAACATGTTTTTTGTATTGATAATACGCATTAAAATCTAGGGAATTACCGTAATTTCTTTTTTTGACTGAAGCGAAATTAACCCCAAAAAATGAAAAAAAAAACGCTATTTCTACCATTTTAGTGCGATTGTTCACGCAATTTAGAACCTTAATGCCGTGGGAAATGACCGTGACGTCATAGTTGGGTCGGGAGTCTTAAATAGAAAGTTTTTTTTTTATATAGGTACCACTTTCACACCCCAATTATTTCGATATTAGCATTTGTAATTTACACTTAAGTAAAAACCAAAATACTATAGGTAACGATTCTATTTTGGTGTTTCTGTTACATAAAGTTAACTCTAGCTGAATTGCCCGGCGTTGCCCGGGTAGCTACTTTTGACGGGATCAAAGGCATTGGGACTCAAATCCAATCGAAATAAAAAAAAAGATGAGTGAGTATGTCTGTCAGTCAGGCGCGTACATGAGTAGATATTATAGAGTTGCAAACCGAATTATTTTACCCACCGCTATTCGCTAATATTTTTACGTAATTTGTCACTTGAGAAAAAGTTGTAACTGACAAGACCAAAATGTTGAGAAATACGTGATTGCAGTATGAAGCACTCTGTACTTTTACACACAGATGGAACCTTATTAGTCTCTAGTAGTTATTTACACACACTACACCACTTTAGGGTCATATTGTTCATTACTCTATGAGTAGATTATGACGGTTGGAAACATTTTGCTCGTAAAAAGTCAAAAACTCTTTTTTTCGTGTTTTTCAGATTATGCAGATGGTACGTACGTGGGTATGGAATATGGGTTAGATCCCCGATTTTTTCGTACTAAGTAATGACCTCCTCTCTCTATACGAGCTGTCTTCCTACCAAAAATGTCGGCTTCAGGATTTTTCATTTGTTTTAAATGTTATTCATGTTCTATCAATTGTAGCAATGATTCCTAATTCTATACTAAATAGTGACCCCTTGTCTCCATACCGCTATCTTCTAATTTTTCTTTAGTTTTGAATATTATACAACATACTAATGCTGGATTCCACCAACTTTTTAGGTGAGGAATAGCGGAGATAGGAGCCACAATTTTTTTGAGAAAAATAATGATAAGTGGCTCCTATCTCTGCTATTCCACACCTAAAAAGTCGATAAAATGCAGCAATATTCTATCAATTATTGTAATAATACACTAGCATTGCTTATTCTATACTAAACAGTGTCCTTCTCTCTCTCCATACCACTCTCTTGATACCTTTCTTTGGTTTTGAATGTTATTCATGTTCTATCAATTACAATAAGTACCTATACGACATTATTATTGCAATTACATAAGATAATATTAAATTTCTGTTGTTCAGTTCAACTAAAACAACATATTGGCGCAGACCTCGTGTTGTTTGTATTAGGAAAACATGTTTTCAATAAGATCCTGTGTACCAAACATTGGCGCACTAGAATCAATGTTGAGACGAAATTATTAGTAACTTGTATTTTATGTGTGTCACTCCTAATCGTTACCACTAACCTGTATAAATGTAGGAAGACTTTTTTTTATATAAAAATGAATCTGGGTTAATCGAAATAAACCCAAATACATCTTTGTACACTTCACAGTAAGCTTGAAAAGCTTGTGTTATGAAGTGGAGTAAGTCGGCATCGGGAATCGAACCCGCACCCACTTAATTAACAGTCGAGCGCGTTACCAACCAGGCTACCGACCACCTCTTAATGGATAAACCCATAGACAAAACTTGACCGCTACCATTTTCGAGCCTAGCATTTCCGCTAGGAATACGCCATTTTTTCTCGATGTAAAATACGCTAATTTACCATTTTATTACATAGGTTATTTTTCAAAGGTAATTTCCACACTGATTATACATAATGAGTCGCAAAATTAACTGAAATATCAGCAGGTTTCATGCAATTGTGGACAACTAATATGACACACAATCATATGTTTGTAGCTCCCATGGCGTCCACCATAGATTTGTCATAGATATAGAAGGGGCTCAATGTTCAATAGTTCTTCCCACCCTTATATAGGTTCCTTAGTTACCACCTGTGACTGCGTTTTTCTAAATGTCACAATTTATTTTTTGTGAGAACATTGGATTGACCGGCAGCTGGTCTAATGTGACCACTTTACCAATTCTAATCTGTCCACCATTGACTTTTGCTTATACGATAAATACCCATCCTAATCTAGTCTCGATGGATCTCGATGGATGCCGATAAACAAAATATAGGTACCGTTTCCGTTTCAAAACAAAATAAGCGGCTTAAGCCCGATAAAAAGTCCATTCTTTGCTGTATATCTGTTTAGATAACTACTTATGTTATTTCAAATGCGACACGTAGAAAATCCGGTGCTTATCACAAAAAACAAAATTGTGATATTAAAAAAAATCACTGTTACTTTTAAACCTGTTCAAATAAAATTCTGTATACACGCAACACTAAGACGTACAAAAGCCAGTACATATTATTAATATTGAACAGTTTGAACGGAGAATTCGTAGTAAACAACTATACGTATTATCCGTGTTTGTTTTATGAGGGTTTCATACAAGATGTTGCATTCACTTGATTCCGTTTAGCTTTGTTTCCGTCAACAATAATCCGCTTAAGGCCTTGGCACCAAGAATGCCGTCACAGTCATTTCCGACGACATTAAGGTTAAAAATCGCATGATAAAATGGTAAAAATAGCATTTTTTTGGGTTAATTTTGCGTCTATCAAAAAATTTTTACGGTTATTCTCTAGATTTTAATGCATATTATCAGTACAAAAAAAATTGTACTCCGCGATTTTCGGGAAACGAGTTTCCGTCTTTCGGAAAAATAATCAGAGGTGTTGTTCAAATTTTTTTTTTGTGTTATCTATACAAGATTAAAAAATCTTTTACAGTTATTCCCTAGATATATGTTCAATGCGTCTACCCTATTTTGTTCCAAAGCATATTTAGTAACGGTTGTCGAGATATAAGGTCTTCCGTATTTAGAAATTTTTGAAATGTCGGTATGCATACTCTTAATACGAAGTTGGAAATCGAAATGAGCCAATTCATGTCAGACGCATTCAATGGAATATGGGACAATTATGAGCTCATGAACACTGTTTATTGAAGGTTGTGTTATAAAGGCTGTATTTCCTACTAAATTAATCCATACCTTGATTTCATTGACAATATTTTATAGCCTTTTGCTCGACCTTTTGAACATTGGTATTGAATAGAGAAATTACCTACCTACACTACCAAAGTTAAGAATATTTTGACAGGCGTCGATATTTTTTTCATTTTCTCCAGATCTATAAGCAGAATGTGCAAGGTGAACCCAGTGGCGTAGCGTGGATTTCTGCCGCCCGGGGCTGAAATCCAATCCGCTGCCCCCCTTATTTAGGCATATAAATCCAAAATTCCCGAAAATTGACAGGAATTATAAAGAATTTCAAAGCAGGCGAAGTTTTTGCACGTGAGACAACTAAAATTTAGACATAGATATGGTACAAAAAGAGAAAAATAGCTTTACAAGAATTTTTTTCCAGTTTTTAATGAAACAAATGTGATTTAATGGTTTATTGAAATTTTTCCCAAAAAATGCCGCCCCCTTAAAAGTGCCGCCAGGGGCAGACCGCCCCCCGCACTCTCCACGCTACGCTACTGGGTGAACCCTGTGTAGATAAACTTGATCATGTTGACGTTAACGGTTCACCAGAAAAAAGGTTTAATTTACATTGTCGCTTACGTTATTCTTATTCCGCGCTAACATTCTCATACTTTGAAAAAGTTCAAACGAAAATAGTAGAACGATTTTTGCTCAGAGGCCTTTAAGAGTATGCATATCGACATTTCAAAAATTTCTAAAAACGGGAGACCTTCTATCTCGACAACCGTTACTAAATATGCTTTGGAACAAAATAGGGTATATGCATTAAACATTTATCTAGGGAATACCTAACCGTAAAAGATTATATATATCTTGTATAGATTTCTCAAAAAAAAAATTAGAAAAACACCTTTGATGTTTTTTCCGAAAGACGGAAACTCGTTTCACGAAAGTCACGGGGTAAATAAAACGCTATTTTTACAATTTAATCATGCGATTTTGAACCTTAATGCCGTGGGAAATTACCGTGACGTCATAGTTGGGTCGTGAGCTATAAATAGAACAAAACGTTTAGGCAATAGTGGTTGCATAAAATTCAGGCGCAAACCATTCGGGCTCGACAGCTAGTGACAAACAAATATTTTCTCTTGACTAAGGAAGCATCTATCCGACCAAACATCCTCTTCCTCTCTTAAAATAACAAGCCTTATTGAAGTTGTACACCTATTGGTACAACTACATACGTACCTACTTTCACAGATTCTGATATTATTTAAACACTGACCTGCAAACCGCTCACGATCTCCTAATGTTTCTAGTAGTTATTATTAAACTAGCTGTATTTCCCAGCGTTGCCCGGGTAATTATTTTTGACATCGCTTTTCTTTGAGTCCATTTTTATCCCTTTTAATAAATTCGGCCTGTTACTAATATTGATAGAAAAATTCACGTGCCAAATCTCACGATCGTACCATGTCTTGTTTTCGAGATGTTCGTATACTCTTAAAAACTTTCAACTCTATGTATTTTTCACCACCTAAGGGGCGGAATTTCCAAAAATCCCTTCTTAGTGGAAAGTTTTGTATTAAAACCTTCAAATTTAAATAAATTTATTAATTAAGTACTAAGATCTTACATTTCTAGTACGCACATATAAAACTTGTCCAAGATAACGTTTTCCATACTACCCTCCAATGTAAGGAGACCTCGTGTATTGGAGGGGAGTTCCGGGGTTTTCATCAATTCTCATAATACACAAATTACCTATCTGTCTTCAAAATTTCACTTCTCTAGGATTAGCCGTTTGGGCTCTGAGTTGATGAGTGAATACCTCATTCAGTCAGTCAGGTGCTTTCGTTTATTATTAGAGATTATCATATCATAACCTTACCTTACGTAGCACTGCACTATACAATACAATATATGATTGTATGATATTTAACAGTTGTATAAATGTTTCAGTACTACGATTACGGTTAACAACACTGTTACACCAGGTGCCTACGGTTTACGACATTACGTGCTAAATTTAAACGTATTTGTAACGATCGTTAGTGATGCAAATATCCCGACAAAAACATCTTTTTTTATTTTTACAGTCGAACATGGATGTAGCGATCACGAGATACCTAGTGAATTATCGGCTATAGAGAACAAATGCTCGACATTCTTTTGAATTTTGTACGTAAATCGTCACGCTATATCAAAGATGCTTCATGGGTATAGTGAACAAATTTTAAATAGTTTTTAATAGAATACTTTTAGTTGAAATGATCGATTCGTAATTTTGACATGCGAAAAAAGTGTCTCTTTCAACAAAAAGTGGAATTTATTTGTGACATTGACTGTGGAGTGAAAAATCTTTTATCCCACAAATTATGCACACATAATTTGTGCATCTATTCTTTGCACAAATTATGTGTGCAATAAAATGCATATATTTGTCTATTAAACTATATACTTCATTCCATCACCTCAAGCCGTTTTCCTTTTTTCATTGTTTAAATAAATTCATAAGTAAATCTTCATTGAAAAAATACATTTTCAGCATCGCGATACTTTAATAATGCTAGCATCAAAATCTATTCTTTTTCTATTTCTATTATGGATTGGCTTTTCACCCGGTACCAGAGTTTTTCCGCCAAGAACCGCTGTAGAGTTATCATGGGCGTAGACGAAAGGGCATCAAAATCGATGCTAATTTGCACCTCTATCGGATACGGTTTTTAATAAAAAGCTTAATTTTTAATCGCCCATTATTTTAGTACAGCAATAACATTCTGAGTTGGATACAACATTATAACAAGCAAACAGTGAGAGTGAAATCACGCACGCTACTATGCGGACATATTATTGATCGATTACATTATTTCGCTGAACACTTTATACCACACCTATCAAATAATACAATGCGTAACTAACCTACCTTCTATTATTTCATACCAAAATAACTTTATTATTTCATTTCGTTTTATTCATTCTGCGTTGATTTGATTTCGTAAAAATATTTTTCAGAATTATTAGACAGAGCATTATTCCTACAACAGTGTAGAAGAATTAAGGGTGAACATTGTCGGGCTTACGACCGACCTCGGCTGGCTTAAGAGATCCCTTTACACTCAAGAAACATTCGCCATTTCACTTCACCCCGGCTGGGATTTGAACCCAGACCTTCAACTCGCATAGTAGGGATCTTATCCACTACACTGCTAGGAGCGACGGCTGTGTTGTGGAATTCCGTATACATTAAGTACCTACGTATTGTTGCCATTCACGCTGTTGCAGGAAGAGGTGGTATTTTTAAATTCACACTGTGGTGTTTTTATCACTTACTATATTTTTTGTTTTTTTTTTTGTGTCTGTGCGCAAATCTTGTAGGTAACCGATTTTTCGACCACTTCCTGACTACTTAAAGAGCTTAAACTTTGAAAAAACATACGTAAACTTGGTGACAATACAATTCTGTATCAAATTTGATCAGCTTACTCCGGAGACAAAAAAGATGTAGGGCGTTTGAGGAGGGTCGAAGGGTCGTGTGGGATCATGTGTGGTATCGTATGAAATGGCGTTGGAAAATAAATCCAGATCGTAAGTCAAATTTTGTCCAGCTCAAATCTCGGAAGACACTGAACGATCGAGAGAATCCAGTCACTGCATACAGTCGTTTTTGATATCTCAAGTAAGTGCTTCACGCGTAGAATTCATATCTTTTTGCAAATTTTGATTCTGTCTGTTCTTGGTGGGAGGCGACATTGGAATGAAGGAATCCAAGCGCCTCGGCATGTTTGGAGTCGTTTGGAAGACCGCTTTGGAAATCTAGAATGTGAAGTCATGAAGTTTTTGAAAAAAAAATAACGATTAGGTAGGTACTTTTTTTACGCGGAGGCATGACTTGCCAACACACTTCTCAGTATTATCAGGCAGAAGAGTCTACAATTCTACATATTATCATTCATGATTCACATATAAACTCATCACTGGGAAAAAATTACTACGGATATCACAGGATTAGGCTCAACGCGGGGCCTAAAATATAAGCATTGTGCCTGATATATCAGTATTTAGAAATCGTCTTACAATATTGCAAGTATTAATAATAACCGATTTTTTTTTATGTACCTACTATAAATTTTCCGGTAAATCTATTTTTTTAAATTATTTTAATTAGAAACTAAAGTAATAATAAGGTAATAGTTATAGTACCAACATTATGACTACAATTAATTTCTTACTACCAACATAACAAATTGGAAAAGTAATTATATATAATTATAGCAAAAATAATTGCCTGGGATTCAAATGACATATAATTACTTCATCATGTCAGTACGTAACGACCTAACCCCAATGAAATAATACAGAGCTCTCTAATGATACGTCATCATAATAATTCTCTTGTTGTATGAATACATTAGCTTCGCCAGCCTCGGAGCTAAGGGGGGCAACAAGATTTTTTAAAAACGATACAGCATATTTATTTATTTATATAATGGTAATTTCCAGTACATCACATCAATTACTAATATTAATTCACAATAATAGCTCATGTTTGATTGTCAGAAATTAAAAATTAAAAGTATTATTTCTGAAATACTCAGTCGCCGACTCATTTAGTGTCAAGAAATCATCCAGGTTTTCTCTATACGCTGATACAGCATAAAAAAACTCGTAAGTAGCGCCGCAAGCGATTTTATTTTATGAAACATAGTGAGGAAGGTCGTGATTTGGTTTGTTTATTTGAAAATGTATATTATACTTTGCACATTAATATGTATGAACAATGATGATTTTTATAAACAGGTAATAAAAAATAGCGCCGCAGGCAATTTTTTTTTTAAATAACTGATGCTTTTTCATACTTATTTTAGAAAATTTATGATATGATGAGAAAAATTGTGGTAGTATTGAGATTTTTTGTGAGTTTTTATCATTTAGTGTAAAAATTATATACCTACCTATTCCAATCTCCAGAGGGGGGGGCTGGGCTGCACCCCTGCTCCCCTGGCGACGCCCATGTATGAATATATGATACGTTGTAATAATTGTTAATGATTTTAGTGTTATTTATACTCAGTCATTTGAATATTTTCGCAGTTTTATTGTAATTAACACAGTAATTTACTTACAGTGTTGTAAAACTTTATCAATTTTTTTTTTATTATTACATCATTTAGCAGTCTGAGGCATGGGCGTCGACAGCCTCGGAGCTAGGGGGGGGGGAAATGAAATTCGATATAGTAAGAAAAAAGCGTAAATAGCGCCGCAGACGAATTTTTTTGTGAGACACAGTTAAGAAGATCATTATGTGGTTTGCTTTATTTGAAAATTTATATAATTCTATGTATCTCTAAGAAAAAAGTAGCCTGTTATGGAAATTTTGTGATTACAGGACTTTTTAAACACTTTAAACACAAACTAAACACTAGTGCAATACAATATCATTCGCGGAATTCGTGAAAAAGATTTTATGCGATAAAAAAATTGACATAATATTGTGAGGCAATTTTTTTTCATTATAACACCCAATAATGTAAAATAGTTACTGGGGTCAGTTCTATAACTAATTAAGTGCGTACTAATTTCATAGTAAAGTGAATTTAAAACAGAGTTATTTTAATTAAAAACTTATAGAATTAGACCTAGGCATCCCTAATGTATAATCCTATTTTGATTTTATACACATAATATAATTAATGACATATTATTTTAACAAACTTCATAGATCATCGGAGTTTTTATAATTCCATGTTATTATAAAAACATAGTAAATTATTATAAGCCAACATGATTATTATATTATGAGTGTAAACATGCGAACGACAGATTTGACGGGCAGATAACTAATTGGATGTAATCACAGTTAATTGGGGGAAAATGCTGTTTGAAAATTTACAAGTTTCAAACTGAAATATAAAGATTTTTATGATAGAAAATAGTGCGGTGAAAGAAATCGCGATATCGCGATTAAATCGTGTATTTTACGAGTATGTACATTTAAATTACTTTCACCTAAATAAATAATAATTATAATTAAGGCTCTCGTCCCAACTATATCGTCACGGTAATTTCCCACGGCATTAAGGTTCGAAATCGCATGAACAATCGCATGATAAAATAGTAAAAATGGCGTTTTTTCCATTTTTTGGAGTTAATTTTGCGTCTGTCTAAAAACTTTTACGGTTATTCCTTAGACTTTAATGCGTATTATCAATAAAAAAAAACTCCGTGACTTTCGGGAAACGAGTTTCTGTCTTTCGGAAAAAAGATCAGATGTATTTTTCAAATTTTTTTTTGGGAAATCTGTACACGATTTAAAAAAAGCATATTTAGTAACGGTTGTCGAGATCTAAGGTCTCTCGTTTTTAGAAATTTTTGAAATGTCGGTATGCATACTCTTAAGAACAATATTTTTATTTGATGCTAGAAAAAACTGAAAATTTAGTTTTTCGCGAAATCGCGATTATAACTATACACTAGGTACTTACAACGTTAGAGGATAGATAGATAGATAGATAAGACGTTAAAAGATTTAACTGCTCGCGAATTCGCGTTATAAGATATTTCCAATTTTATTTATTTATCGTATGGTCAAAAGAAGTATATCACATCCCTCAAAGGAAAAAGTTTGAAGGTTGGGCATTGGGCAATGATAAATTTCGCAAGCAAGCTTGGTCGTCAGAAATTAAATTGAACGATCTTTATATATAATAGATATTTCCAATATTGGAATATTTAAAAGCGAACTTATTAGTAAGAACTTTTCCCTTCATAGATAAAAATTTATGAGTTTTTATATTAGCGATTCATAACTCGACATTCGTAAAAAAGTTTCAACTGAAACTGTGGAGGAAAATCTTCGCTTCAGGCAATCAAGAAACTTTCCTTCAAAGTGTCGTAAACTGTGACATTTCTGTGAAGTGCCTTCGTTCTATGAATATACCTAATATTGATAGGTAGACCTACTTGCCTCCTATAATCTTATACACATGTTGTACACGTTCAATATTAATGTACCGGCATACAAAAAAGGCCTATACTTCGACTAAAGAAAATTATCGAATGAATTTCATCGAATGTTTTTCACACCACGAATTCTTCAAACTATACCTACTATTTATGTACCGGTTTTTACACATTTGATAGCGAAATAACCATTTTCTAAGATTATGTAAATAAGTATACCTACATACTATAAAAACCAATTTTATGAACCACTATTATTGGCCCATTCCACTACAAGAAAAAAACTTTTTTAATTCTGTTTGAACAATCAAGTTGACACTTTGAAAAACAACCTAACAAATTAACAAGTGAACAAATCAGCTGGTTATCAACTAATCGGAGGGCGGCATTGGAGGTTACTTACTTACTTTACTTTACTTTTCGTGCGGCTTATAAGGCAGGTTTCTTCACCCAACGTGGTTGCGTCTTCATAGTCTCTTATAATCGTACGTCCAACTGCTGCAGCCAATTTGTAACATCCTGTTCCGCTTTATTATCGAGGTTACTTTATTAAGGAATAGCTTTAGTTAATTATACAAATTAGAAACAGACTTAAATTAAATTTAATTTAATAATATCAAACTGCCATCTAAAGCCAATACGTGTGCAAAGTTTCAAGGTTCTGGGACATTGGGAAGTTATTCAAATTTGAAGATGAAAATTCAGAGTCAGACAACAACAACAGATGGAGGTAAATAAAAGGGTGGAATGAGGTTTGGCTTATTTTTTCTAAGGATTAAAAACATTACTATAAAATGCCAAATTATTTAAATTTTCTTTGAAAACGCTAAAAAATTACTAACTTAAATTTTCAGTAAGTATAAAATTTTGTTTAAACGGATACACCTTATGGAACAAATTTTAGAGTATAAAAAAAAATAAACTAATTTTAATCGGTGTATTTTCGGCGGTAAATTGCGATGTACAACAATCCGAAGAAAGGCAATAAAACGTACAATGTGTAAGGTACAAGAAAAAACAAGAAAGGTACACATAAATGTGTGTCCCTTGTGACAGGTACATGATAATAGTAAACCTAATGTCAAGGTGTCTCCGCAGCGTACACCAATATAGAATATGGTGGTGACGGTTAAACATTATGGTATCTGGTGAAATAAAATGGTAATGGGTTGTGGTATTTTCATTGGTGACATTATTTCGTATGTTAAGAAAATTATATCTCGATGTTTTTGATTGAGAAAATGAGCAATTTAAGTCTGATTTTTATGCTCAGTTTAGTCAGACATTTTAGTCGCAATCAATATAGGCCTCTTATAAGACTGAAAGTCTTGAGTTGGTGATATTAGTCTGAGGATGGCCCCTTAGTGCCACCTCGACAACAATCCTGGAACTTCCACGATGTTGTAGTACCTATCTACCTAGTAGTAGAGTTTGTGCATTTTTGAAGAAATTTTGAAATCCCTTTTTTTCGACATCTCCGTTCGACATCCGCGAATGTGAGAATCAAATATTCACATCCGCGTGACGGAAGCTCGAAGTGTGTGTATGGATAGAAAAGTCTGACGATCTGTTCTCTCTACCTAACCCGCAAGGGATGCGGCGTGAGGGTATGGTATAGTATAGTATATAGTACTATTCATATGTCACAAGCAAGCAAAGGCAGTGTTAGACCACGTAATCACTTCACAGTTATTCTAGAAAGGATTGCAATAATTACGATCGTATATTTCACTAATTGCTTCCGAATAGTCCCCAAAACGGTGTATTTTGGCATTACGTATAAAGTTGTGTAATTACTATAACAAAGCAACTATACATTGTTCCTATCATTATAATAAAACTATTACTGTTTGTACGTCCTGTTTAAGAAAATTCAATAGATGTCGCTAGCTGAGTTTATAAAATTTAAACTTAATAATTATTTCGTGAATCTTATCCACCCATTCAAAACAATTTCATGCGGAAATCGACAGAGTTTTTTCTATAGGCATATTGACATTTCAGAGATTTCTAAAAACGGGAGACCTTAGATATCGACAACCGTTACTAAATATGTTTTGGAAAAAAATAGGGTATCTTTGGAATGACCGTAAAAGAATTTTAATATCTTGTATAGATTTCTCAAAAAAAAGTGAAAAACACCTGTGATCTTTTTTACGAAAGATAGCAACTCGTTTCCCGAAAGTCGCAGATTTTTTTTTGTATTGATAATATGCATTAAAATCTAGGGAATGACCGTAAAAGTTTTTTGATTGAAGAGAAATGAACCCCAAAAATGGAAAATTTTATCATGCGATTGTTCATGAAATGTTGCCCCTCAATGCTGCGGGAAATGATCGTGACGGCATAGCTAGGTCGCGAGTCCTAATTAAAATTATTTTTGTCATATTTTGTTAATTTCCTCTTCAAATTTCAATAACTTCCCACCTTGAAATTGTGCACACATATTTCCTTCAGATGACAGTTTAAACTGTAGTACTGTTTTATCACAAACACGTTTCAATTGGTAAACATTGTTGTCTGGTTAAGAGACACTAGTACCTGATGTAGTTACAAGATGAATCAAGCGCCATCTATGTACGGAGATAATAATTACATACAACTACTTTCTATCCTAACATGAAATTTTCTATGAATACCTCTTCATAATATAATGTATGTAAACAACTATAAATGTGCTGGTATAACATGTGCAGGGGACACCAACAGTTGTAACAGAACTGAAAACATTAAGGACAGAATAATAAATTAAGGACAAAATGAGAACATTAAGGACAGAATGAGAAAAGGACAGAATAAGGACAGAATGAGAACATAATAAGGACAGAATAAGAACATTAAGGACAGAATAAAGACAGAATGAGAACATTAAGGACAGAATTAGGACAGGATGACAACAGAATAAGGACAGAATAAGAACATTAAGGACAGAATTAGGACAGGATGAGAACAGAATAAGGACAGAATGTGAACATTAAGGACAGAATAAGGACAGAATGAGAACAGAATAAGGACAGAATGAGAACATTAAGGACAGAATAAGGACAGAATGAGAACATAATAAGGACAGAATGAGAACATTAAGGACAGAATAAGGACAGAATGAGAACATAATAAGGACAGAATAAGAACATTAAGGACAGAATTAGGACAGGATGAGAACAGAATAAGGAAGAATGAGAACATTAAGGACAGAATAAGGACAGAATGAGAACATAATAAGGACAGAATAAGAACATTAAGGACAGAATTAGGACAGGATGAGAACAGAATAAGGACAGAATGTAAACATTAAGGACAGAATAAGAAATGATGAAATCCCTTTGAGCATGGAACCTACCTACCTACACATACTGCCCTCCTACCTATAAGACGTGCACAATGAAAAAAATGTGTCAAGGTACGAAAGATTAATGCACAATAATATTGTATTTAATGGGTGTAGAAGGTGTTATTTAACACTATTATAACAAGTATCATCGAGTGTTGAAAGTTGGTGAAGTGAGAGATATAAAAATATAATGATTTTGACACTATTGTGTCAATAAATTGGCCTCATGTTGAATTTATTTGGACTTGTATTGAAACAATTGACTTATAACTTATCTGCGTCAAATTAAATTATGATAATTTTCAAAATATATGAATAAATCAGACGTAGAGTTATGGACCATGACGTCCATAGCCCGAGATATGGCGTGATATGATAAAAAAACGATATGGTAATAACGTGATTCTTTCTCCTATGTATAAAACGGTGTCTTGGCTGAGGAATTTCAGAGAGGGGTTTGAACCCCCAACCCTCCCCCCTCCTCTGCCTACGACCATGTTTACAACGCATACGTGAAGATTAAATAAATAGAATTAAAATTTAAAAAAAGGTTGTGTATCTCTGATCTAATTGAAGACGTTTGGGCAACGTGCCAAACGACAATGTCTTTCCCAGAATCTGTTTGACAAATTATCAGAGAGTCTCTTATCCTATCCTACATGAAGAGCAATCAACTCAGAGAGAGAAAGAGAGGAAGATTATTAAACATTATTAAATTACGTCAAACTTTTTATTGAAGTTACAAAACTTTCTTTTTTACTGATGTAACTTAATCTCCTCATATTTCAATCTTCTTTATTGTGTCGAGTTACTGATACACTGTGAAAGCATGCACTTTACAAATTTCCTATATGTCTAGAATCATTGAATGAAAATCCTGCGGGCTTAATAAGGCCCTCCACATCCTCGGGCAGCTCAGGCGCATTAATAGCGACCTCTTTACCCGCACTTCTGGGCAAATCTTATTAAGAGGTGGGCCCAGGGTTAGCATTGTCTAGAATCAGCTGTTGCCGGCTGCAAACAGATATAAACAATGCATCCCTATCTTTAAAGCTAGGGACCCAACAATGACGTCATGCTCATTTCCCGCGAGAAATTGTTGCCTTGACAGTGCTTTATAATCTGTTTTATGACCAATTTCTTTTATATACACTTTGTTCACTTTGAATAAATAAAATGTATAAAAACTATTGTTTACATCACTCAGACTCGGAGCGTAAGCAAAGTCATAAAAAAATTACATCTTTAGAAGAATTACACCCTTATGTCAATACCCTTGTATAGATACTTCGTTCGTCCTCTTACTTAGATTTCAAAGTGATTTTCAGATGAGAGACTTTCTGATCGGTAACCCTCAAACTTATTCATAAAATAGCTCTGCACAACAAAACTGGATTATTACAATATTTCAAAACCTTCACGATTCAAGGTCACCATCGTGCGATTTTCAGTGATTCTATAAATTGCCTGAATTTCATAAATTGTTCGTAACATGCGACGTTTCTCGTATTAATTAAAAGTTGTCATTTTTCTGAGCGTTTGTCAATAATTTTGTACGATTCTAAATGTTATTTTTTTAATCTTATTTCCATTATTTTTTCTCCCCTTACCCAAAAAGTTTAAGCTATTTACTTACTTTTTCTCCTCATAATTACAGATTCTCTTCGAATTCTTTGCTAATCAAAAAATAAATATGAAACAACAGGAAATTTGCAAGAATATTAGCTCTGGATATCAGAAAAAATCTGTCTAAAACTGCACAGTTAAACAGGTTTTTTAAGGATCTGGGCTATTTTTGCGAGCCCAAATACTTGCAATAAGCTAATTTCTTGTATCGTGAATTTCTGAATACATGGTAGACGACAAAATTTGAGCCCACGGTTTCACCTTTTATTCAGAGCCATCAGAGCGGACGCTACAATCAAATTATCTGAATATGTACAAAAAATATATAAATGATTTAAAATATAAATATATAAAAATATACATAAATATGTAATAATATATAATAATATACATATCTAAATATTATATAATATATAACATATATAAATATACACAGAAACATCTACATAACATATAAAAACATCAATAAATAAAAATAAATAAAATATTCACAACATCAATTGTGGATCAGGGTTACTGTTTACACTGGAAATATTATATAAAAATATATATCAATTGCAATAAACATACAAAAACGATATAAAAAACATATAATCATCATAAATAATACAGATAATTACACAACATCAACAGTGGGGGAATTTCAGCCAAGGAATTATGGAAAAATACATTCACATTAATAAAAAGTTGTTCATTTACTATGTTTTTTAAGACCAGAATAAATGTATGACTTTATTTTTTATAATTTTATATATTATATATCGGGCACATATGTTACTTTAAATGGAAAACAAATTTAAAATAAATAAATTTATATATAAATGTAAACTTCAATTTATGTATTTCAGTCAAGAAGAGAAAACATGTATAAAATAAAATAACAAAATATCAAAATTAATAACTTTGAATACCGTTTAATATAGAGAGGTCAAATTTAATTTAAATAGACAAATAATGTAAATTTAATACAACTAATGTACCGTTATTTTGTAAAATTAAGAAATTTAGACCGACGGTACTTGAAAGTTCATTATTTTAAGGTAAAAAATGAAAGATTATTCTATAGTTTAAAATCCACGGCTTGACTTTTATTATTCGGGACTAGTGTTCAAGGAATGTCGTCAACATCTTCAGGCGATTACAGAAAACGATTTTTTGTAATCGTCTGATGATGAGTACGATGGGGCGGGGCTAGGAGAAGATTCTGGAGGGACCACGTAAATAGGATGGATGACTCCAGAATCCCATATGTCGTGACCAACGCAATTCCAGCTGGCCACCGGCTCCCCGGAAAACCGCCAAAACGATGGAGGAATAGCCTCCCAAGATGAGAGCTTTCTTGAATAAGCAGATCACAAGATCTAAGAAAAGATGAAGAAGAAGCCTGATGATGAGGATAAGAACCTCGAACACTAGTCGGATATTTTAAAAGTCATTACGCGGATTTTAAATTATATAATTGGCTTTCATTTTTTAGCATTTTTCAAAAAGAAATTGTAGTATGTTTTTTTTCTTATATTTATGTTGGAGGGTCATGCCGGTCATGCAATTTTCCGAAATTAAATTTCTAGTGTACTTTTCGATTTACAATTTAATTTAAATTAATTACAATTAAGTTATTTAATACATAAGTGAGATGTGGTCTTTTCTACATTAAAATTGTCATGTTATGTAGTGAATTAATATATAATCTCATGAACATGCAAACAACAATAAGAAAAAAACAGAGAACTATAAAAATGCACCCAATTTTAAAATAAATAATATGTAAAAAAACATGCGTCTGGTCTTTTTTTTATATATATTTTAATATACGTTCTAAAAAAATTAATTATTAAGAGGTAGTGTAGGAAAATGTACCATTTTACATCCACGATTACGTTTTAATATAAAAAACATAACATCAAATTAAAAATCTGTTTTTATTTTATATATATTTGACTGCCTATTTTCGATGTTTTTTTTTATAATTTATATATATTTTTAATTTAACATAGTAAGTGTTCAACCTTTATTTATTTATAATTTACCTCATCTGTGTTGGTTCCGAAGAGGAGGAGATCGAACGGGATGGCGGCGACTAAATCTATGATGAACCATCCCCGAAGGTAGTGCATGGCAATCCTGTAGGGATGGGAAACAACTTCGTCGCATCCGTTGACGTAAGTCGTCCGAAAGTTGATCAAAATGTCGATGATGAATGTGACGTCAACTGCAATAAAAAAAAAAGTATGTATCAGACACACGATTCACACAATTACATAAAATACATCCATGGTACCGATTTCGCGTATAAGCGAGGTGAAAGTGACCTGAGAAATAAGTTTAATATCACGTGAGTCAGAAAACACAGAACAATTCCCGTATCAACAGGAATTGTACTATCTATTTTCTACTTTGAGAGAATGAAGGATGACAGGATGACAAGGAAGACATATTTGAGCGAACGAAGTGGTGTGAGGAAACGCGGCAGCCCAAGACTAGCCTGGTCCGGTCACGTCGACCGGATCCTCAAGGATGAACGCGTTTTGAGCAAAAGGAATCGGAGAGCGTGTATGACAGATAGCATGAATGTGACGGAAGCTAGGAGGTGTGTAATGATAGAGCTGTTAGGGCACCATGAGCTCTAATGTGCACCTGAGAGGACATCAACTGAAGCTATAGACAACATTTTACCTACACATCCAACACACCAAAACACAAACACAACCAATAGAGCTGGCAGTTGTACCTACCATCTCCATACTATACACCAACTCCTTCAAGAATTGACTGGATAATTGCATACAAACATATACGAACTGGGAATTGAACCAAATCAGCGAAGGCTCATATTAATATGGCTGATATTCCGTACTTTCCATATACGGGATAGGGATACTAGTTACGATTGTACGTATATGTATGTAAATATCCCTACCTTTAAATCGACCCAATATATTTCTTCTAACAAGACCCACTTTCTTAGGAGAACATGACTTGTATGAGTTTTCTCGTTATACACAATTATTTCGGTAAGTAAATAAAATTTAACGAAGACCGAATTACGTAAACGGACTAAGACCGAATAACGGACAAACAATTGAATACTGTTCTTTCTGTGATTTTGATTTTTTTATTGTTCACACATTTGTCACCAATATTGCAGAAAGAGTATGAAGACTAAAGTGGCGGAGGACAGGTCATGTGGCAAGACTAAACAACAAAAGATAGATCTCCAAAATCCTGAATTGCAGAACCTATGAAAATAATAGTAATGTCGAGAGACCACAGAGTATATGGATTGACGAAATTGTCGAACTGGTGGAAATAGAGCGCCCAGGACAGAGAATTGAGATACCGCAGTATTGCGATAAGCTCGCCCTAGTGAACAGATCTTATGATTTATATTCGTAATGTTAACATATCTCTGTATCTTGTTCACCAAAAGCGTAAATAAGTAAATAGAATTACGGGAGAATCAGGCCTATATCCTGTAGTGGAGAGAAATGGGCTAATAAGAAGAAGATTGTATATTTTTTATATTAGTTTTAAAAGTATAATAAATACGCTGATGGATAAACAGCTGGAAGTTGACCTCGCAAGAGACTAACAATTCCCAAACAACAGGCCACTAGGCCTAACATAAGAATAGGAAGAAGAAGAAGAATAAATATGGTGTCTGGAGGCGTCTAATTAACCATTTGTGTTTTAATTAATACTTTATTTATTTATTATGACATAAACGGCCATACAGCCTTTGAAAATATACAAAATATAATTAAAAACAACAAAAATTTATTTTCATAAATTACTCAAATGTATGTACCATGGAAGTATTTTGAAAAATAAATAAAATAAAAATAAATACTTAAATCTTTTTTGGCCAGTAAATATGTATACCTACTAACTAAAACAAGACAATGCAGTGTGCCAAAAGGCGAACTTATTCCAAATCTTACAGTCAACCCGAAAAAAAAAATTGTATTCGGTCAACGTCCGTTTCCGAATTTCGGTCTCAATCACAAACATCGTGAAATTCCTTAAAACGCCACACGTTATTAACCGGACTACCGGTCATTTTTCACCCCCATACCCTTTGTATGAATAATATTAACATGATTTGTGTGGAGACCTTGACCGGTACGGCTCCTCCCCTCCCCCACCCCTACCCTATATAAACATTACCCTTCCTCTAAGTGTGATAAATATTACCAACCCTTGCACTGCCCTCTAAAGATCCTATCGCGTAATGGATAAAATATAACTGCCATATTATTTTACGGACGAACTCATATAATAAAGAAATTGTTTTGGCTGAAACGAAAGATAAAACTTTATACGAAGGTTTTTAACACGCTTTTATTTAACTTCATCTGTCGTTGTTGTTATCTGAATCTACATTTTATTTTTATAAAAAAGGATCTGGGCTTTTATACACAAATCCAAATACTTTCCTGCACATTTTGCACTAGGTTAAAAGCATGTATCGCAAACTGTGGAATACATCGCCAGTGCCGGGATTTGAACCTGGCACCTCCCGCTTGAGAGACTGCCGCTTCAACCAACTGCGCCAACCATGTACTTTGCTTGCCATGTGCTTTGTTTTCTTTTTTCCTGCTTTTTCATTTTCTTTCCTGTTTTTTCCTGCACACTTGCCATACGGCTAAAAGCCTGTATAGCAAAGTGTGGAATACATCGCCAGCGCCGGGATTTGAACCTGACACCTTCCGCTCGAGAGACTGCCGCCTCAACCAACTGCACCAACCATGTACATTTTGGTCTTCAAATTTTAATAACTTCCCAATGACCTAGTTGTAGACCTTTGTAACTAGTGAACAAATGATATGTTTCATATTCGTAATGTTAACATATCTCTGTATCTTGTTCACCAAAAGTGTAAATGAGAAAATATAGACTTAAAAAAATCACGGGTCTGGAATGAAAAGGTTCTTACTAGACAAGAAACTTTACCTTTCATTTTAAAATTCACGAAATATCCAAAAATTGTTATTGAAGAGAGGTAATTTTCCTTTCAAAATATTGTCAATCTAATTCATCAATATTAAAAAACAGTAAATGTTCAGTGGCGTATAAATATTTTCAGGCGTTTCCAGTGACGATTTGTCACATTTGGTTTGGCTCGGTAAATTAAACATCAAATATGTCGGCGCTTCCGCGTATTGATGATTTTTCTCCTGAATTTAAATAAATATTTACCTATATGCATACATTTTCTGCGAAATTACGATAGGATATTTTAATTTTCATGGTTGAAGTTAGTGAAATTCGGAGCTTTTAAAAAAATTCTGTTTTAATTAATAGATATTCCTAGGGACTGGAAAAATCGGTGTTATTTTTTGCAAAAAGGGGTGTTATTCTTCACAATTTTGGCGATATGTTGTGTCATTTTTCATACATTAGGAGTATGCATACCGACATTTCAAAAATTTATAAAAACGGGAGACGTTAGATCTTGACAACTGTTACTAAATATGCTTTGAAAAAAATTAAGTAGATGCATTGAACCTTTATCTAGGGAATAACCGTAGATTTTTTTTTATATCTTGTGTAGATTTCTCAAAAAAGCAATGTGAAAAACATGTGAAACTTGTTTCCCGAAAGTCGCGGAGTATAATTTTTTTTTGTACCGATAATATGCATTAAAATCTAGGGAAAAACCGTAAAAGTTTTTTGATAGACGCAAAATTAACGCCAAAAAAGGAAAATTACGCTATTTTTACCATTTTATCATGCGATCGTTCACGCGAATTTGAACCTTAATGCCATGGGAAATAACTGTGACGTCATTCACGGTGCCAAGCCTTTAAACGGCTCAATGTTAATAGAGTTTTTCTCAGTACCAACTGTACGGTCCGTCTATTCCATGAAAAGTACATTATCTAGATTTACGTAAGAAAATAAAGTAATTGATATAAGTCTGAAATACATCCAGTAAAATATAGCCAATATGATTAGCCAGTGAGAGTTAGAGTCATCAATACAGACATTTAGTAAAAGGAAGCTACATTTATTACTGCAGCTCAATTTAATGGATACGATTTGAGTGCTTAATTAAATCTCGACAGTCCACCATCACGAAAATAAACATCCCGACAAACTGTATTTTCCTACTACCGCTGAGATCGTTTGGACGTGTGGAAAGCTGGTATAACGAGAAAGAATTTTCGACATAATGCTCAAATTACGCTTATTATTTGGTCGTATTGCCGTCTTTCTTAAAACAGACGTTTAGGGGTCGTTATTCGATTTCCATATAAGATTCCCGACTTAAGTATGACGTCACGGCCATTTCCCACGGCATTAAGGTTAAAAATCGCGTGAACAATCGCATGAAAAAATTGTAAAAATAGCGTTTTTTTAATTTTCTGGAGTTAATTTTGCTTCAATCAAAAAACTTTTACGGTTATTCCCTAGATTTTAATGCATATTATCAGTACAAAAAAAAATTCTTCGCGTCTTTCGGAAAATATATCAGAGGTGTTTATCACATTTTTTTTTTGAGAAATCTATACAAGATATAATAAATCTTTTACGGCTATTCCCTAGATAAAGGTTAAATGTATCTACTCTATTTTTTCCATAGCTCTATTTTTTCATTTTATCATGCGATTGCTCATGCGATTTTTAACCTTAATGCCGTGGGAAATAATCGTGATGTCATAGCTGATTCGGGAGCTTTAAAACGTTTTTATTACGATTAGGACTTATGTAGTCGGGAACATTGTCGAGATTACGAACTGAGAATTATTGAAGTCGAGATGATAGCTTTCAAGTATTAACAGCAATGACCTACAGTTATACAATTTACGATTCCCTCTGCTATAAATGATTCTTTATGACTGCTTTATATTGGTTGGTATGTATGATCCTCATACTGTACTATACGAGGAGGCCTTGTCATATTGGACGACATGAGAAGTATGCTGACACTCTGACACCAATTTCATACGATAACCATGAAATATTACCCTCATACTCTCTCTATAACCTTTTAGGGGTGGCAATTTCATCGAGAATGCATAGAAAAATTATTAACGCAACACGTCAGTGTTTGAATATTAAAACCGGGCTTTACATTGAGTGTCGTCACATCGGGAGAAGAAAGAGCCACAAATCATCTCCTGCAAAATAAACATGTGGGCAGGAGACCTCTGTAGAGACCAAGACAGAGATTGATGGACAATGTTACCCGAGATCTGAACGTACTAAATGTTGGCGATGACTGGGAATCCGTTGCTGAAGACAGGAAGGCTTGGAGATCCATTGTTCTGGAGGCCAAAACTCTACCGGAGTTGTACGGCCATCGGAAGTAAGTAAGTTTACACTGATTACGATTAGAAGCCAAATAAAGATTACCAAGCGCCGATGGCAGATGCGGGAATCCCCTGCCTGCGACTGCAGTGGAGAGCCAGTACAGTCTATCCAACACACCGTGGAGTCGTGCCGTCTGAGATAGTTCTCTGGCACACGACACAATATGTATAGAATGCCACTCCAAATGCCTTGCAATGCCTTGATAATTTGGATATTGCTCCCGAGTGCGTCTCGTGGATGTAACATCTTAAATATCTTCTGACGATGCCACCCCTTGGTGGCTGATGCCAAACGATATTAATAATAATCTCCAAAAGAACAGCAGTTGAAGCATCTCGATTAATTTTTGATTAATTAGCAGTTTCGAAGTTGAATACACTTTTTCCAACCATGTTTCAAAGCAAGAATCCTAGTTTTACAGAATAAATTGTAAAGGTCTTCAAAATATTGCTCCGTGTTTACTGTAACACCGTTAACTGAGTCAATTTTTTTCATGCTGAGATTCTTTTGAGCTCTGGAATGAGGGGAAGGTCTGACGATTTCATTTTAGGCGAATAAGACAGATGGTTCGCCAAGTGGAAGCCAATGGCATATTCGATAATCCGATGTTGTCTTCTGTGATTTTCAAAAAATCACATCTTATTTTAGTTAGTACGCACTTAATTAGATACAGAATTTACTCCCTAGGGGGTAATATTGTTTCATATTTGATGTTATTTACTTTTACTTAATTATTTATGAAGTACTTTCAATGCATCTATAGTAGAATTACGTACAAAATTTATTTGTGTTTTTCGATTATCTATGTTGCAGTGCACATCTCTAATACAGTCCCTTGTTGAACATTTCACTGAGTGAAGATATTCCTATTAAATAATAGTTATTATGTATTTTGATGGTAACAATAAAATGTTTTATACAGCGTGTCCCAAAAATAATTACCAGTGAAATAAGGACGTCCAAAAATCGACCCAGTTATAATTTTAATCTCAAGAAGTTTATTAAGAAAAAATCGAGGGGGGATATTTGGGAAATTCGTGGGATAACGCCAAGAGTAATGGAACACTTCAAAAATATTGAGGTGGAACTCTGACTCTCAAATCCCATGTATAGTGTTCATTATTTGCCGTTTACGTATGAATGAAAAAGTCTAGATTTTTTGTTTATTTATCACTGACTGTTCTGTAGACGCTAAAACTTGCCGACGCTCGGCAAGCGTGTGGATGAGGCATTGAAGATATGAGTTTTTGAAACGTTGATCTCATTTTACTCAACATTTTAGTCTCGTCAGTTAGAAACCGCCTTTTGGCACACAAGATTGTTTTATTTTTTGTAATCATTGTAATCATTTTGGCCAATAAAGATTTATTTATTAAACATGAGTAAATGGCAATTGGTTGAGGCGGCAGTCTCTCATACGGGAGGTGCCAGGTTCGAACCCCGGCACTGGCGATGTATTCCACACTTTGCAATACAGGCTTTTAGCTTAGTGCAAGGTGTGCAGGAAAGTATTTGGGTTTGTGTATGCAAGCCCAGATCTAAAAAAAAAAACCTAGAAACTTGTAATTCTAAATGACAGTAGATAAATATGAGTTAAGGTTTTTGAGAATAGAATAAAATGTCTGTAAAATAATCTTACCTATCATATCCACAACCACGATTGGGTCCTCTCCGAACCTCCTCGATTTTCTTTTGCTGTAGTCTGGTTCATTGAGTTGGAATGCCGCCACGTAGGGTGTGACTATGGCCGTGTAGATGACCAGCATGAGTATCAGCCAATCCCAGCCGGCCTTGTAGGGGGAATGATGCAGGATTGTAAAGCGGTGAAGTCTTGTAGGCTGATTATATTGTGGTATAGGCACGCCGAGGGTTAGCACCTGGAACAATTCAAAAACATACATTAGTTAATATTTATTTATTACAAGAAACACTGAAAGATTATTGACAAAACATTCGCAGAATATAAATTAAACATAATAATCCGGTTAACTCTTCAATTAGGAGTGTCTACAGCATACATACATGGGCTAAACATATAGAAAAAGTATTTTTAATGAAACATTAAAACACCTAAAATAAAAAGATAAAAAAAAATGAAGATACAGTCACAGATTATATGTCTAGCAATAATAGCCCCTAGTCATTGTTTATTGTTGTTTCTTGCCGCTGTTTTATTTAACTTCGTGTGTTGCAGTCTGGGTCTACATTTTCTTTTTCAAAATTTTAATAATTTTCCAATGTTCCAGCAACTTGAAAAATTGCCCATATACTCGTATTTGCTTTACATGACAGTTTAATATTGAAGTACCGTTTTATCATAAACGTGTTCGAGTACATGGTTGCCGCAGTTGGTTGAGGTGGCAGTCTCTCAAGCGGGAGGTGCCAGGTTCAAACCTCGGTGTTGACGATGTATTCCACACTTTGCGATACAGACCTTTACCCTAGTGCAAAGTGTGCAGGAAAGTATTTGGGTTTGTGTGTGCAAGCCCAGACCCTTTTTTATATAAAAAAAACCTACTTATATCTATCTTGAGAGAAAAATTTAGTGTAATTATTATAAAAAAGGTTGATTTGAATTAACCAAGCAAAACTAGCCATTACTACCCCATCACAATATATTCCAATAATGGAATTGGTGAATGTTACTTAAGTGTAAAGTGATCGGATTAAACCGGCCGACGGTCAGTCATAAGCCTGATGGAAAGTCCATCCTCCGCTGTATATCTGTTGAGATAATCACTCAAATATTCCCACCGGAAATTTCTATTTCTTACTTCTCAGTATGTCAATTCTTTTATAAGTATTTCTGAGTTAGGTACACGTAGCACAAAGTTATCAAACTAAAATAAAACTCTTATCTCGTAGACATATCATATATTTTTCCTTCAATATCCAATATTCCCTGGTGCCCAATGTCACGCCAGAAATACCTATAATACCAAAGTTAACCCCCCGTTGGTGTGGTTTAAATTTCTTTGAATCAGCAGAGGTGTGGCGGATGTGAAACACCCGACGGTATTTTACCAATAAAAAAAATGAGTAGATTTTTTTTAAATTTGTATAATACATTAAATTTAGGTATATTCTTATGTGTATTCTTTATTTGAAGAATATTTTTGCTTTGTTTATATTGGTCGTATACATTTTCATCGAATTACTTATCTAACTATACACATTTCATTGTCTGTATTGTTTTATTATCAAAAATTAAATATTACTATTTTATATACCTATACCTGTTGATGAACATCCGTTATTTATCTTTATTTATTGTATCTTTTCCTATAGGTGCACTAGATATACTACATATTGAATGTCATCTATTTCGTTCCTTTATTAACGTCTTATTATTATTAATATATGCATATATATCTTTTTTATTATTGTCCCATATTTTTTTTACAAAATGAACACCTGTAAAGCATGCAACCAAGTCATGGATGGTTCTGAGTGTATCAGATGCTGTTCCTGTAACGACAATTATCACACACTTTGCATCGATTATGAAACAAGGCAAACTAAACGTACAGCGTGGAGGTGCCCATCATGCAAAAGCAGCCAGAGAAGGATTGATGTCAGTGCAGGTAAGACAGTCAAACAGCAAGACTTCCGCAAACCGGTCTCCGATCATAATGACAAACCCATACCATCCCCTACTTCCAATATTAAACAAATTCCTCAGAATCTGCTGCGGGAATTGGGAGATGAAATTATGACTCAACTGAGGGAAACATTATCCCAGGAATTCTCTTAACTTAGAAGCGAACTTAGAAGTAAACATGAATCCTACCAAATTCATGGATGAAATCGACGATAGATATCAGAGGTCTAAGAACATAATTGTGTATGATGTGGAGGAATGCAGTTCCGAGTTGCAGGCTGTGAGACTCTCCAAAGACAGAGAAGCTCTAACCCGTATACTAAATAAGATTGACAGTACTGTTAGTGAGTCGAATCTTAAAAATATTCGACTCGGTAAGCGAAATGATTCGAGACCCAGACCTCTCAAAGTCTTTCTTAACAACCAGGATCAAGCACTAAATATTATTAGAAACCGTAAAAAGGTAGTAAATCATAATGTATATGCCGATCTTACTCTCTTACAAAGAGAGCAGTTGAGGGAGCTTAATAGAAATCTTAATGAGAGAAGGGCAAACGGAGAGTCGGATCTCTATATAAAATACGTTGGCAGTAAGCCAGTAATAGCAAAGTCTAAATACTCAAAAAACTTAGCATCTACTACCAGAACGCCCACGGAATAAGGACTAAGTACACTTCCATCCCCGCACTCATACAAGGCTTTGATCACCGTATTATAGCTCTCTCTGAAACGTGGCTCGATCCGAAAATCTCCAGCTGTGAGCTGGGATTCTCGGGTTACACAATTTATCGTCTGGATCGGAGCCCTGACACCAGCGCCAAGCTAACAGGTGGCGGTGTACTAATCGCTATAAAAAACGATATAAATTCGAAGGAACTTAAGGTGACACATAAGGATGTTGAACATCTCTTCGTACTTATTAAATTAAAGGATAAGCGAAGCATCATTATAGGATGTGCTTATATACCAGGAATTTCCACATTGGACTGTTACCAGCACCACTGTGAAGAAATTGAGAGCTTGGCATCCAAGTATCCAAAGGCTGAGTTCATATTAATGGGGGACTACAATCTCCCAGAGGTATCCTGGAGTGATGGTGCTCCGTTGACTACAAGAACATCTAATAAGGCGTCCACTATCAAGGACGTATCTGACCAGCTTTCTTTGCGTCAGATGAATGGAGTCCTTAATTTCAATGGCGTTATCTTAGACCTAATTTTGACTGATTTATCATCAGGCATTACAGTAACTCAATCCCTGGACCCCTTGTTTAAAATTGACCCTCACCATCCTCCGCTCGATATACATATTGTTTTGAAAGACCATACTGAGCCATCCACACCTCGCAGCTTCAAGAATTTCAACAAGGCTGATTGGGCTGCTATAAGTAATAATATTAGTAACTCGGATTGGGGAAATTTGCTCTCTAATCAAGATGTGAATGTAAGTGTGGATATATTCTATGAGAAAATCAATACTCTTATAGATACGTACGTACCCAATCAACTATATTATACCACAACTTATCCAAGGTGGGTGAACAAAGAGCTCCGACTACTAATCGAAGAAAAAAAGCTTGCACACATTAACTACAAGTATTCTTTGAGTAATTCTGATTACAACCGCTTCAGTGACCTGAGAAGGCAGTGCAAAAAGCTATCTACTAAGCTACACAATAAATTTATACTTGAAACTGAAACCTCCCTCGTGCAAAGCGTTAACACTCAATGCTTCTGGAGATATGTGTCATCTTTGAATCCAAAATCGAATAAAAATGGGGATAGTTCTGCGCTACCCAAAGAGATGTATTATGATAACAAAATCGCACACTCGGACCTTGACAAAGCTGATCTTCTAGCTGATTGTTTCAGTGATGAATACGCCCAGGTTGCTGTTCCGCCTCTCGACAGGAATTATGATAGCCTAAATAAAGATTGTATACAGATTCCAGGTTTGCAGATTGATAACCACGCTGTATTTAAATTATTGAATTCCGTTGACACCACAAAGGGCCCTGGACCTGACGGCGTTCCTCCTTCACTGATAAAAAAATGTGCGAATGCCCTTACAACTCCTATGGTGCTTTTATATACCCGATCTTTGGAATCTGGCGTATTTCCAACCCAATGGAAGCGTGGTTACATCACTCCAATATTTAAAAAGGGCGACAAGAACGATGCAAAAAATTATCGTCCGATCTGCATACTGTCAATGCTGGGAAGATTATTTGAAAAATTAATATTGAATTATATATTGCCCTTCATTCTGCAGGCTCTGTCCCCCAAGCAACACGGTTTCATGCCGGGCAGATCCACAATGACAAACCTTACCCAGTACACCGACTATCTAACGAGTTCTTTGGCTAATGGATGTCAGGTAGATTGCATCTACACTGATTTTTCTAAGGCCTTTGATTGCGTGGATCATTTGGTGTTGGTGGAGAAACTCGAGTATATGGGTTTTGATGGCAAATTATTGGAGTGGATTCGAAGTTATTTGATGGGGCGAGAACTGTTAGTGAGAGTTGGAAACACAACATCTAAATCTTTCCCTTCTACCAGCGGTGTACCGCAGGGATCACACCTCGGGCCTATCCTTTTCAATATTTTCATTAATGACATTGTGTGCTGTCTGACTGATGTGCAAGTGCTACTGTACGCAGACGATTTGAAAATGTTCCGCATAGTGGGTGATGTTAATGACTGTGCTGTATTGCAAAGGAATATAAATATTCTATTCGCATGGTGTGTAAGGAATGGATTAACTTTAAATGTGACTAAGTGTAATGTTGTGAGATTCTCAAAGGGAAGGAGTGTGTATGTGTATGATTATACTATGGATGGCGACAGTCTAATAGTAATGGATGAGATGCGTGACTTGGGTGTTATTTTCGATAGTTGTTTAACTTTTGTACCACATATTACAGCCATAACCGAAAAAGCATTGAAAATGCTTGGTTTTATAATTAGGATATGCAGAGACTTCAAAAACCTAAAGACGCTTAAAACCTTGTATGTAGCATATGTTAGGAGTCAGTTGGAGTATGTAACTCCGATTTGGTCACCTTATTACGGAGTACACATACAAGCGCTGGAGTCCATACAGCGTAAGTTTCTTAGACATGTGAATAATCGCATGGGAATACCACTGGAGGATATTTCCTATGACTTCCTACTGCTGGAGATGGGGCTGGCAAGGCTCTCTGATCGACGTGTGGTCTCGGATCTTATTCTTCTCAAAAATATAATAACATCACATTACGACTCAGCAGAGCTAATTGAAAAAATTCAATTTTGTATACCATCCAGACCCACCCGTCATAGGGCCTTGTTTAATGTAAGTAATGCCCGTACAAACTACGAAATGTATTCTGTGTTGAATCGGTTGCATATTGAGGGGAATGAGTTTGGTGGGATCATTGATTTGTTTCATGACACGGAAGTGGTGATAAAGATTAAGTTATTTCATCACTTTAGTGCAATTTACGAAGAGTCCCTCTCCTAATTTCGGTGATCCATATTTCATGCCGATAGATATTATTTCTTACCAATGATTATTGCGTTTTTTGAATTGCTGGTTTTATGTTTTTGAATTGTTCTTATTGGTTGATTTTTTTTTGCAATTGATTGTTTATATTTTGGCGATGACTGGTATATACATATATTTTAATTTGTTATTACCTAAAATCAATTTTATTGAATTTGACAGTTACTATTGTTTCTCTTTTTTGTTGTTAACTAGTTATTATCTACTCAATTGTTTATTTATATTTTAACAGTGACCTTTATCCTTTGTTTTAACTATTTAGTACCTATTATTGATTAAGTATTGATGTTTTACAATCACTATTTTCATGAGCATTTTACTAATTACTATCGATTATCAACTATTATATATTATTTTAAATGGATTATTATTTTATTTTAATCTTAACCAATTATCACTTATATTTTAATAACGACTATTTTTGTTTTGTTTGTCTATTTGTTGCCTATTGTTAATTATTTTCATTTTTTATAACCACTATATTATTATCGTTGTAATCTTAATATGGATTATGGATATCTTTTTGTTTTTTTTTAATTTCATATATTCAGTGATGATGGCCTTACCATGATTTTAATTTCAACTAATTATGATTAATAGATCGATTGTTTATATTTTAACGAAGCCATTGTTTATTATATGTGGATGTGTGTGTGTTTGTTTTATTGTTAATGATTAATTATTGTCTTTTACTGATTATTTGTTTCCTATTTCTATTGCCATTTTGGTTTAACTATTTACTACCCATTTATTGATTATTGGTGTTTTTCAGTTAATTATTATTAGTATTTTGTTTTTAACAAATTTCCATCCATCATTGACTATTCATGTTAATATAACTGTTTTTTATTCTTTTTTTGACATATTTTTTTCTTGATTATTTATACTCTTCCCGTGTTAAACATGTACTATTATATTGTTAAAGGCACACTGGTGCCGTATATTATGTAATAAATAAATAAATAAATGATATTATGTATTTTTCTAAAAATGGTAGACCTTAATCTTAAATAACCCTAAAATGACTCGATCAACAGACGTTCATATAAATGAATGATGTATTTGATAAAATTCAGCTTCACAAAAATAAATGAGAAATGGACAGAATTAAGGGCTTGGCACCAAGAATGACGTCAAAGTCTTTTCCCACGGCATTAAGGTTCAAAATCGCGTGGCAATCGCCCTTATAAAATAGTAAAAATAGCGTTTTTTCCATTATTTTGGGGTTAATTTTGCGACTATTAAAAAACTTTTACGATTATTCTCTAGATTGTTTCGAAAAATTATTTCAATATCCCTCACACAAAGTGTTCAGAAAATCAGTCCACCAATTAAGGCCGCACGGTGCTAGCGGCTAGACCACGCAACCGCGATCCCCCCAATAAAGGTTCTAGATAAAGGTTCAATGCACCTACCCTATTTTGTTCCAAAGCATATTTAGTAACTGTTGTCGAGATAGAAGGTCTCCCGTTTTTTTAAAAAAATGAAATGTCGGTATGCATACTCTTAAGTCAGATTTTGTTCAGTTCAGGCCTATAAAGTATGCCGGGTTGTTTTGTCAAATTTCCTGTTGCAAAGCACGGGTAACTCAGCTAGTAATAAATAAATGTCACACCTAACCACACCACTGCCAAGTTAAAAGTATCTGGGAGAATAGTAAAGCCTGATACACACAACACAACTCTGATTGGGTGAAACATACTATGGATGTATTCACGCTTGGATAATTCTTCAGGAAGAGAATTCTCTTCCGCTCTCCAATCTATGCGGCGTGAGTGGGTAGTGGATCATATTCATGTGGGTAGAGAGGTAACAGGGTATGGGTAACAAGGTAACAGGGTATGGGTAAAAGGGTAACAGAGTGTGGGTAAATAGGTAACGTAATAATATTAATACAAGGGTTCTATTGTTCTAATGTTTTGATAATAATTCACACTTCATAAATGAATTTATTCTGAAATTATGGGTATTTTACATTAAGTCGCCTATGTTCACGTATCTCTCCACATACGTCCGAAAGTTCAGTTAACTGAATCGACCGTTTGCAAAAAAAGCTTCGATTGAAACCTCTTTCTGAATTCAACGCCAGGGTAACACTGAATTCAGAGAGAGGTTTTGGACGGAGCTTTTTTGCAAACGGTTTGCAAAAAATCAGTTAACTGAACTTCCGGACATGTGGAGAGCCATACATTGTAGAGATGGGGTAGTTTGGCGCTTTTCTCTTCGCCTACCCCGAAAGGGAAGCGACGTGAAATGATAATTGAATTAACAAATTCAACTAATTCAAAATTGTTGCTTTCATTGGAGTTATTAAAGGCACGGAGTACCAGGAATTCAGAAATGAGATGGGAGTGGGTAGGTACATTTTTGTATCAGTCGTTACTTTGGAAACATGGCTGGAAATGAAGCCAATTCTCAGTATTATTTAGAGGTTATGTATCAGAGCTTCAGGAAATAATGAGGTAGGTGTTATTTGTATCCACGCGCCGTGACGTACAAAAGAAATTGGATAATGGGTATTAGGACATCAGAAGGGAAAAGGGAAAATCCTGTATAAGCCTTTAATTCTCTACATTCTACAACACCAGAAATATCTATACTAATAGGAATGCGTGGAATGGAGGCATGTCTGCGTGTAGTATCCAACTATTGTACAGTCTACGATCACATTACTATACTCAAAAAAACAAATAATTTTGTACAATTTTTCTTATTTTTGGGTTCCAGTATGATCCATTAAATTGGAGCAACTGATGTGATAGGTCTGGCTCTTCCTACTATTAATTGCACCGTTCAGTATGTTTTTTAAAGGAAATAACTACCTTCGCCAACGTCACACAGATAAAAATCTTTCTCGTCGTGATAATATTATGCATTAAAATCTACTGAATTATCTCCCCTTTTTTATATAAAGGGATCTGGGCTCGCATGCACAAATCCAAATGCTTTCCTGCACACCTTGCACTAGGCTAAAAGCCTGTATCGCAAAGTGTGGAATACATCGCCAGCGCCGGGGTTTGAACCTAGCACCTCCTGCTTAAGGGACTGCCACAAAACTTTTTTTAAATAGGTAAATCGGAATTGCAAAGAACTAAAAAACGTAAAAAAGCCCTGAGTTTAAAATTTGATCATGTGATTTTGAACGTAAATAAGGCGGGAAATGTTTTAGATATACTTGTTGAGTTACTTAAATATCTGTCGAGAAGGTATAATATTTATAGTATTTAGGTTTTTCTTTTATTTCTCGGGTTGACTATAAATTATGTATTGCTTTTGGAATAAGTCCGCCTTTTGGCACAATGCATTGTCTGGTTTTTGTTACTAAACATATTTACTGGCCAATAAAGATTTATTTATTTATAATGAAGTGATCATGGACTGTATATTTGTACCAATGCCTATGTATATTGTATATGTAAGTGCGTATGTATTGTGATGTCGAGTGTCACAATTTGTGACATTGTTCCAATGGAAATTACACCCATTACACGTTCTGCTCCCCTGGTATTTGGCATTTTCCTTTAGGACTTTTGTACGCAAATTATCTTTTCCAGAAATTACACCACCGATTCGTTCTGCTTCCCTGATCGCACAGGCGTGGGCGTCAAATTTAGAAATTATAAAAAGGTCACAGATAATCGCTGTTTTCACCCCGAAATTGAAGAAATAAAAATTAATTCCTAATTTCAGGATACTGTAGGATCCCAGCGTCAGTAAAATAATAATCTCATACATATTATAAAGATACATTTCTTCTTCTTTTCAGCCCCTTTCCCTCCACTGCCGTATATAGGTCTCTTCCTGTCTGTTCCACAATTCTCTGTTTTTGCGCTCTGCTTCCACCCTTTTCCTACCGACTTGATGATATCATCGGCCCATCTCCTTTGTGGTCTCCCAACACTTCGTTTATTTTGCGTAGGGTCTCCAGCTCAGCACTCAGGGGGTCCTTTTGCCTTGCCACATGACCCGCCCACTGCCATTTCAGTGTCTCTACTCTCTCCACAATGTCTGAGACCCTTGACCGTCGTCTTATATCTTCATTTCTTAGATACATTTATTAGTTTGAATTATTTTTGATTCACAAATTTTTATTCTTGTAAAGCGTTGGATTTTTTCTACAGCCGTAGTAAATACATTGAAGTAAATTCTTCTATACTGTTGTGGGAATACTTCAATACATTTATTAGTTTCTTTAATATACTTAATAGGGTGTTTGAGTTCAGGCTGAAATGGCAATAGGCAGGGCACATAACAAGACACTATGATAGGTAGGTGGACACCCAAAATGGAGACCAAGAACAAACAAAAGAGAAATCGCAAAAAATCACAAAAAGATGGATTGAGGACGTTACCTCGGTAGGGAGCAACATAAAGGAATGGAAACGTTTGAAGAGGCCTATATCCAGCAGCCTAGAGACCAGGGTTGCAGAAAAAGAAGGGTGTAATATGTTCTGCATCTTCAGATCTAGATCTTTTGTCCTCCCCTCACTCTACCCAGTTAGAGCAGCCCCTCCAGTCTTAGACGTCTTACAAAGTTCAGCATTCGGAGGGGGTCTAGGGTGGGAAATGATTCCACCTCTATCTGGTGCTTGCCCAAAATTCTTATCCTCATACATCTTGGAGCATTGCAGTCTGCTAGGAGATGGTGGGGAGTTTCCTCCTCCTCCTCATAGAATCTAAAGGTGCCACCCTTTTCAAGTCCCAGAATACGGAATAGATAAACATATACTAGATGCCAACATAGAGTAATGTATCAAATATCAGACAATCCCATATATCACAATGGTTCATGAATAAACATAATAATATTATCTTGAGAGCCTTACATATCTATTAACATTTGACTATATCAGTGTTGTCATGCCTGCAATATTACTGTGAATTCGGTAAATATTTTATGGACGGTAATCGCCCGCGTTACTGATATTTTTTTACATTAGGAAAACTTGCATGTAAGTATTTAATTACTACGATTGTATTAATTTCCATCTGTCGCTTTTGTTATATTTATTTACTACGTCTAATTTTTTCTCTTTATATTTTAATAACTTTTCAATATCCCAGCACCTTGAAATTTGCACCCAATTTGCTTTAGGTGACAGTTTAATATTGTAGTATTGTTTTATCATAACCGTGTTACAATTGGTAAATTTTAATCATTTATGTAATTTTTTTAATGCATATGGCAAAAGACCCGGCAATTACAAATTTAGTGGTAAATTAAAAAAATGTAATTATTCTTTCGAATTAGTTTAAACAACTTATTATAGTTGCTCCCGAATACAGGGAACTTTAATAACCCCCAATGCTGCGCTCCAACTGGTAGATAGATAGCTGGTTTATTTTCCTGTTAGTTCGTTAGGTTGTTTTTCAAAGTGACTGAGCTAGACCAATTTTGTCGACCAAATCGACGGGTGAATTTTAAATAAAATAGATCGGTGGCAATTGCATGAATGTGACGGAAGCAAGGAGTGTATGCAAAAATAAGGCGGTCTGACGTTCTGCCCTTTCTGTCTACCTCGCAAGGAATGAAGGGGATAGATAGATAACACTGTTAAAATGGGATAAAACAGATCATGCGATAAAAAAACATTGGTGTTGGCTTAATTTACCATTAGTAAAAGCGGTAATCGCAGACTCTTACCGCTCATCTTCGAATAGCCTCTACAATATACCCAATAGTATCATGTACCATTGTAGTACAATATGTAGGTAATATATATTACCATATATTGGTAACATATAACATATATTAAGGGCCTATATGCACTGAGCAAAAATCCTTCTATTTTTGCTTCAAGTTTTTCAAATTTTGTAAGAGAATGTTAGCGCGAAATAAGAATAACGTAAGCGACAATGTGAATTATAAGTACCTTTTTAAAAGAAACCTGGGAAGAAATTTTAAAATGTAAAACAGCCGATTTGTTAAGATTATAATTACCAGTATTTTGGCTAAATTATACTTTTATATCTGAAAAACTGAACGGGAAATCTTCAGATCCCCTTAATGTTAGGGGAATATTTTTTTATTCGAGGAGTTTCCAAATCCTGTAATTCTAAAACAGCCGATCTGTAGTCCATACTTTCATCTATCACTGTCTTCAGTTTCAAGACGATTCCCTCAGTATTGGCAGAGTAAAATTCAGGGCGCCGAAGCCCAATGACAGCATATAGAATATAGGGCCTTAAGATATTGTGTCTATATATATTACAATGGGGTCACATTATAGGAATGTGGCGTATCTTTCAATAGACCCTAAATAACCCTTAGGGGTTCAGCTGATAAGAAGTAGGATACTCCACTACATGGGCGTCGGTATAGGGGGACAGGGGACAGCTGCCCCCACCTTTGAGATTCGAATAGATTTATATTTTTTCATACTAAATGATAAAACCTCACAAAAAACCACACATTTTCTCACCATGTCATAAATTTTCTAAAATCAGTATGAAAATTCATCAAAATACAATTGTTTCATGAAAAAAATTGCCCGCAGCGCTGTTTTTTTTATTAATTTTTATTCAAAACATTTTTCATACATAATATTTTGCAAATTATTATGAACATTTACAAATAAACCAAACCACATCACGACCTTCTTCACTACGTCTCCCAAACAAAATTCGCCTGCGGCGCTTATTACGTGTTTTTCGTGCTATATCAATTTTTAAACTTTTTGTTGCCCCCCTAGCTCCGAGGCTGGTGACGCCCATGCTCCACCGTATTGAATTCTGCTACGAGCATAGTCGCAAAAGGTTATTTATATACTAGGTCATACAAATAACGTAAATACACCATATGAAGACATGTGTACCCGGCAACCGCACATGATGAGCTGTCAAGCCGACCGGTGCTGTAATATATTCCGATAAAATAAAAATAAAATATTTTGAAAATGTAGTATTCCCACAACAGTATAGAAGAATTAAGGATGAACATTGTCGGGCTTACGACCGATCTCGGCTGGCTTAAGTAATCACTTTACACTCGAGAAACATTCGCCATTTCAGTTCATCCCGGCTGGGATTCGAACCCAGACCTTGGTCTCGCGTAGTAGGGATCCTATCCACTACACCACGAGGAGCGATGGCTGTGTTGTCGAATTTCATGTATATTAAGTACTGATCTTCGGCTGGTTCAATGCGATCACTTTACACTTAAGTAACAATCAGTAAACGCAGGGCGTGGCAACTTTTGAAAGTTGTTTGAATGTATACTGAATTTAAAACACTTTTCGACGGCAATGCGTTCAGCTACGGTCGAAATGTGTTTGGTAAATAATACATATCATATCATTGTTCACAATCCTTGGCATTCAGTAACATTATTCGAGTCTACGAAATGTTTTGAGCAGTCATCGATAGATGTCGAGCTCCTTTATATTTAATTTGCACATTTTCATTTGAATTGAATTAATAAATATTGTAGTACAAAATGTTATTAAGTAGAATAGAAAATACCGTACTACGATAAATAAATATTTAATTTACCATGAAGCAGGTGACAAAGTTGTGCGAGGAGATACTCAGGTTGGAGTGGCCAGACGTCCTAGAAGCTGCAAGTGACAGGGGCCTCTGGCGAAGATACACAGATGCTCTGAGCCCCCGACCCAAATGTATGTATGTAGATACCATAAGTATATACTAACAATATTTATACGTGTAAGCGGATAGGGTCTGGCGATCTGTCCTCTCTACCAAGCCGCGCAATTTTGACGGGATTCGGCTGGTATATTATACTACATATTGTACTGTTAAAATCAATAACATCAATTCAACAACCATGTAGAGACATTATAGTTCATTTTCCCATGCATTGCGGCATTCCTCTCATCATATTAACACCAATACAATAATATTATGATATACATACAGTGATACAGCATAGTGACACCTACATACATCCTACATTCAGTACTATTGTGTTTTGCTTTACAATACAACTCTGATATATTGAATTTTGATAATAAACTGGGCTAACTGGAAGAAATCGCAGTTCTGCGATAAGTTCGCCCTAGTGAACAGAGATTTATAATCTGTACTATGACCATTTTTTATATTTATATGTATTTGTTGTTCACTTAAAGATTAAATAAATAAATAAATAAAGATGTTAAAATGGACACAGGATTCATTCGTTTGTTGTAAAGTTTAAGATTGGGGACCTAATTATGACGCCATGGTCATAATTGGGTAAAATCGTATGAACAATCGCATGATAAAATGTTAAAAATAGCGTTTTTTCCAATTCTTGGGGTTAATTTTGGTTCAATAAAAAAACTTTTACGGTCGTTCCCTAGATTTTCAAGCATATTATCATACGAAAAAGATTTTCCCTTTGCGACTTTCGGTAAAAAAAGCTGTCTTTCGAAAAAAGATCAGAGGTGTTTTGTACATATTTTTTTTGAGAAATCTATACAAGATATAAAAAAAATCTTTTGCGGTAATTCCCTAGATAAAGATTCAATGTATCTACTCGTATTTTTTCCAAAGCATATTTAGTAACGGTTGTCGAGATCGATTGTCTCCCGTTTTCAGACATTTTTGAAATGACAATATATGTACCTACTCTTAAGGTACAAGTTATTTCACCGATAAGTCTGCAATGGGATTGCGCCTGTTTAAATGTTTAAACATTTTATTAAAAAATACAGTGAACAGTTTTGGTTCTCAAAATCGTTGAAGAGGTAATCTCAATATTTTCGAGTTTAGAAAAACTGAATATTTAGATTAAAATCTTCAAAATTGGGTTTTGATTTCGCGACTAGTATTTGAGGATTAGCACCCTCATCTTCAGGCGATTGTGAATAAAAGTTGTGAAAAAAAGAGTTGTTTTAAATTTTTGTCAATAAAGGCTTATTTATTTACCCCGCAAGGGATGCGGCGTGATATAATGGAATAAAAAAGAATAATAATACAATCAATTAAGTACAAAACATTCACATTACGAATAATTGCACAACGTAGAAGGATTATATTGAGAATTGCTACGAGCTACGAGTATACTACGTACCTATATCACTATATCAGTAGAGCTACGCGGCGTAGAGTGCGAGACCCTGTCTCCACTCGGCGCCAGCCCGCTAGGGCGCCGGGACGCCTTTGTACAACTCACGTAATGTATTAGCTAGACTGCTGAAGCTCTACGCTATGCTACAACATATTAAAATAAGTTTCATGTATAATATAGCCAACTCTATGTACGCTAAAGTTCTATTTTCTTCTATTAGTTTCAATAAGACATGACTCTACATTACTCGTATACTCGTAATATGCAAGGCAGTGTTTTCACAGAAAAAAATATTATTTTTATCTTTTTGGATAATCTTCTTCTTCGATGGCTCTACAGCTCAAATCGAGCCTTGGCCTCCATCAGACCTCGCCTCCAACTCTGTCTGTCCTCGGCAGCGGATTTCCAGTCCCTCACTTGTAGTAGATTGGCAGCATCCTTCTTTACTTCGTCCTCCCATCGGAGTCTCGGCCTGCCGACCCTTCTCCGGCCACCTGGATGTCCCTCTAAGATCCTGTTCGGTACCCGTGATGGAGGCATTCTCTGCACATGTCCGGCCCATCTCAGCCTGTTCAGTCTGGCATGTAAAGAGAGCCTGGGAGCTTTATAGATGTCGTATAGCTCATCGTTGTATCGTATTCTCCAGGTTTCACCATCGTTCACGGGCCCCAGAATTTTCCGTAACACTTTCCTCTCAAATGTGTCACCACGCTTCACACCCGTATGTTTTGGATAATATTTTCTTAAATTTAGTCGTTTATTTTATTTATTATGTTAACATAATAAGTTACTAATAGATGCCAAAGTATTTGTTCACTAGGGCGAGCTTATCGCAGCACAGCAATCTCTACCAGCTAACTCTCTCTCTCTTCTCTGCGATGAGGTGAATCTGTTTGTTCTTCATTAGATAAATATAAAAAAACAAGTCGGTTTAAATAATTTCAAGTTAAATTTAGACGCGTTTTTTAACTAGTATTCAATGGCCTGCTTTTCGCGTTCAAATATTATTGCAGTTCTAACCCAGTTGCTTTCGAATATTTGGGCTTTTTCTTTATATTTATTAAAAGGGGTCCTGAGCGCAGAATGCATTGTTCCATTCTTTCTTATTCAGATATTTTAAGTACAAAATACCTATAAAATTAAAAATAACTTACAATGTTTAGAAATGAAATTCGGTTGTTTTTTAATTTCCTGTTATATGAACAAAAAAAACTTGGGTACTATGTTAGTTTTTCTTGCTGTTTTAAATATTTCGTTACGCCCCTAACATAATTATCTTTGCCTATTTGAACTTTTTTAATCTAGATTTTCTTCACGTGATGTTTATAATAATTGCGTTAAGATATTCTATGTATTGTACAATACTTGTATAGTGTTATTTAAGGCTCGTGACACAACTATGTCGTCACGGTCATTTCCTACGGCATTAAGATTCAAAATCGCATGAAAAATCGCATGATGAAATGGTAAAAAAGCGTTTTTCCCGTTTTTTTTGGGTTAACTTCGTTTCACTTAAAAAACTTTTACGGTTATTCCCTAGACTTTAATGCATATTATCAATACAATAAAAATTTCTCTTCGACTTTCGGGAAACGAGTTTCTGTCTTTCAGAAAAAAGAATAGAGGTGTTTTTCACAACTTTTTTTGAGAATTATTAAAAATCTTTTACGGTTATTCATTAGATAAAAGTTCAATGTATCTACTCTATTTTTTTCCAAAGCGTATTTAGTAACGGTTGTCGAGATCTAAGGTCTCCCGTTTTTTCAAATTTTTGAAATATCAATATGCCTACTCTTAACCTATATTATTTCATTTCACAGTAGTGAAAGTATGTGTGAAATTATAATTATTACGGGAATATTAAGGCTTTATGGAAATAAAACAATTAAAATAAATTATTCTCGCTTGTGACTTTCAAACAGGGGTGACAACAACGGAATTATTTTGCGGAAACGGACATTAAGGATATTTTACTATTTCGTGACATTTTTAGACCATTTCTGGTTCTGGAGTATGGCTACCAGGTTTGGAATCCATATTTCAAGACCGACATAAGCATGCTGGAGAGGGTGCAGAAGAGGTTCACCAAGATGAGAAATGGACTCAGAGAGCTGACCTATGAGGAACGTCTAAATGTGTTGGGCCTCACTACTCTTGAAGATCGGAGAAGGAGAGGGAATCTCATAGAAACGTACAAAATCTTAAGCGAACACTATGACTGCCCTGAACTGAAGCTGATGTTCTGCCTCAACCAAAACACCAATTTAAGAGTGCCAGATATTCATGACTTGTCTCCTGAAGAACTTTAACACCTGAGCTCTCACGATCTTAATCTCTGATTCTAGTCTCTGCAATGCCATACGATCTGATTCCTTTCTCCATACACAATATTTCGTGTACATAAACAATAAACATACATAGGTATGCTGGAAATTTTTAAAATTACAACGCTGACACGGAAAAATAAATAAATTTTTGACTACACATTGAAAAATTCACAACAAACGGGCGGATATCGCACATACGAATATAGTGTAAAATGAGACCTAGTACCTGAACTATGGACGTCATGGATTCAGTGAGACTAAAATAGTGCAGGGCACATAGCAAGACAAGACGATAAAAGACTACACTGACTTCCATATTAAATAACAATCAGAAGACGTGTCTGGGGAATCGACAAAACTTCGGTACAAAACATTGGTAGCGGTGACAAAGATGAGTGATATAAAAGAACGAATTAAGAGTGTGCATACCGACATTATAAAAAATTCTAAAAACGGGAGACCTTATATCTCGAAAACCGTTACCAAATATGCTTTGGAACAAAATAGAGTAGATACATTGAACCTTTATCTATGGAATAACCGTAAAATATTTTTTATATCTTGTATAGATTTCTCAAAATGAATTTTGAAAAACACCTCCGATCTTTTTTCCGAAAGACGGAAACTCGTTTCTCGAAAGTCGCGGAGTTAAAATATTTTTTTGTACTGATAATGTGCATTAAAATCTAGGGAATAACCGTAACAGTTTTTTGATAGACGCAAAATTAACCCCAAAAAATTGAAAAAATGCTGTTTTTACCATTTTATCGTACGATTTTTCACGCGATTTTCAACCTTAATGCCGTGGGAAATGACTGTGACGTCATTCTTGGTGCCAAGCCCTTAAAAAACACACATTTTTTTCCGTAAATATTTTAATAACATAAGAAATATGATAGCTGTGACAACCCTATATTTGACAGCATAATAATTAAATATTTAAAATTAATTGACCCCAATACTAGACTGTGACATGCAAATATTAATTGAGCTATAACGCCATAGGCTAATTTTATGCGCAAATCGATCCCTCAATCTTCTAGGTACGAGTATTGTGACAATAGGATGAAGCCGAAAAACCATTTCCTACTGCAGGCTCCTAATATATCATCATGGTATATCTCAATAATAGAGTAATCAGAAAATTATGTGTATTTAAATTCACACGAATTTTCTATTTGTGCAAATTATAGGTGTCAGGAAAGGAAAACACAGGAAAAAATATCAGAAGAAGAAATAACACATTTTTATTAAAAAATATATTAATGATTTATAAGATTACTATATTTACTTAATTGATATTTTATAGGTAGTTGAATATAATGATCTATGTAATCTAGGTAACCATTATAAAAATGATAAATTTTATCAATATAATACCAGATTGGCGCCACGAATATTGAAGTGGAGGCCTTGGACAGATAGAAGGAGCGTCGGAAGGCCACCAAAGAGATGGACCGACGACATTGTCCAAATCGCTGGAGGAACCTGGATGCGATAGGGTCAGAACAGAGACGAGTGGAAACAGTTGGAAGAGGCAGTGGAGGGAAGAAGGCTAATGACGAATAAGAATATGACAACTAAATTGCACCTACAATAAACTTTGAATACGAATAAAAATGTGTTATTTCTTCTATACGATATTCTTCCCACGTGAGATTTTTTCCGTGAGTTTTTCCCGCGATATTTTTTCCTGTGTTATTTTATCATGAAACCTTAATTGTAATTTTATATTAAATTCAGAATGGGTGGCGAATCTCATCGATGAAAACGATAAAAAGCGTCTTCTGGTAATATTAGGAAAATTTTATGAGTCATAATTTAATTATGATTTACAAATGTGAATTCGAAATGAAAATATAAAATTAAATACCTATCCCCTTTTTATGAAGAAAAAAAGTCTCTTAAACAAAGATGTCAGCCTTTTGTTTCTATATTAAGTAACTTCCTTATTGAGAAGCCTACACAATTTTTAGTGATGTTCCTATTGTTTTTATTTTGTATTAAATGCGATAAAGGCTAATGGTATTTTGGTCTTGAAATCATCAGTTGATTAAAAAAAGTACGCTTCTTAAAATATTACACAAAGTGATTCATCATACACAATATCCGAATCATTTTTCTTAAAACTCGTCCGTTCTTGACCATCTGGCTAATGAAATAATTGGATCTATCTATTCTTTGCTAAATCGAGTGAGGTTTAGCGCAAACATAAATATGTTGGGTTACATAAACGGACTTCATGCCATCAAAAGACGTAGTATCATGATATTAAAAATACATTATAATAATACATTTTGTTATCACACTCCTATCCATCTCAAATCATTTGCCACCATTTCGATTCACTACACGAATCGTAGAATCGTCTTTACATCCTATGATTTCAAGACCAAAATAAAATGGCTTTTGCATACGAAAAATCGATAGCATAATATCAATTTGTGCACAATACGCCTCAAACATCTCAAACAGACCTTTTTTCGACAATGTCATCTTTTCATTCGTTCTGTGATTTCAAGACCAAAATATAATAACATGTTTTCTTTAGGAAAACGAAGACCAATATCACAACGGTCTTTGATAATACACGTGCACATCACTAAATCTCCAACCCCCTTTTTCTCGATATTGTAGGTACAATGTCATCCGTATTTCACGCGGAGTTAATGGGGTGGCTGGAGGGTTCTCTTCCAACCCTCTTTAACCGACTTTTGGTAGAGTTAAGGGTAGTAGTGTCAAGAATCGATTGAACGTAAGAAACAAGTAATCGGTTAAGTTAGTGTTAATTAATAGGCATTTTGTTAAGGGGCCATATTCGTTCACTTCACAGACTGCTGTTTTTGGTACTGTGTGACTCTTAACCTTTGTACATATCCAGAAACAGCTGTAATCGGGTGCGCTGCCTTAATTAACAGGGATCAAATAGCACGAATCGTTATTCAGGAAGGTAAAATGAAAGACTAAATATTTAGATTAAAATCCACAAAAATGACTAGATTATTTTTTATATTTTTACATTCAAGCCATATCAACTCATGTAGAGTTGTTTTTCGGGTATAATCGTGTGAAGATCTGGTGACAATCCGTGACCATGGCGGCAGTACGTTCGCCGAAACGTCGGATCACCAGATCTTCACACGATTATACCCGAAAAACAAGTCTACATATGGATCATCGTGAAAACCTGCAACTACTATTCATATCAACAAATTTTTGTGGATTTTAATCTTAACATTGTGACTGAGTGCGACCTCCGAGCATGTGAAAGGAGCTTCGATGACTTTCTATACCTGAATGAGCCAGCGACTGAATAAATTATAAAGAACGTTCAATTTAATTTTTGACGACCAAGCTTGATTGTGAAATTGATCATTGCCCAATGTCCAACCTTCAAACTTTTTCCTTTGAGGGATGTGATGTAATTCTTTTGACCATACGATAAACAAATAATCTAAATATTTAGTCCTTCATTTTACCTTAAAAATGGACTTCCGCCATGTACCGACGGTCAAAAACACCGAGATTGTTAATCAGGAAGTTGGTTAAAAATTGATTTGAAAATGACTGACAAAGTGTTTCCAAAATAAGGTAGCGTCCTAGTACATACACAACACAATCAAAAAGAAATTGATGATATAAAAGCAAGTCACTCAATTTGAAAGGGCTACCTATATTGTACCGTGTAAGTTATGTGAGTAGGCGTACAGTTCAGCAGAGGGGGGCACCGTTAATCAGAAAGTTAACTTCGTTAATCGATAATCCGTTAACTAAAAAGTTAACTTCGTTAATCGTTAAAGCGTTACACTTTTAAAAATGTAACGGGAGTTAACGTTAATCCGTTAAAGCGTTAATGTAAAAAAATGGCATGAAATAGAACTATTATATAAGTACTACTACTATCACATTTACTCTATCGCGATGTTCCCCAACAAAGTGAAATTTCTTTTCCAACTCCCAACCCACATACGATACCACACATAACCCCATACAACCCTTGGATTATCTAATTCCAGCGCCTCCAGTGGTTGATGTCTATGCAATCAATCAAATATTAACGGACTTAATTAACGGAAGTAAAATGTAACGGAAGTTAAATAATCCGTTAACAATTTTTGGAGGTGAGAAAAGCGTTAAATCGTTAACCAAAATGTTAACTTCGTTAATTAACGATTAACGGATTAACGCTTTTCTGCCCAGCTCTGCAGCTCAGTTTGTTACAAGAGAAGGAATGACAGTGAGAAGTCGTAAAACGGGAGAAAGCAATAGACAGAGTCGTAAAATAAAGAGGTGGCTTTGTTAGATACCTTGCTATAAAAGTAACCGAATTCAAAGACATTTTATTGAATTGCTAGGAATCTTCCTGTGGATCAATTTACCTTTCGATTTTTAGACAGATTTATAAAAAATAATAGGTAAATTATAAATAAAGACGAGAACCCCGATAAAAGAACTTAATTAGCCAATCAAGATATGAGTATGCATATTGATATTTCAAAAATTTCTAAAAACGGGAGACCTTAGATCTCGACAACCGTTACTAAATATGCTTTGGAAAAAATACAGTAGATACATTGAACCTTTATCTAGAAAATAGCTGTAAAAGATTTTTTCTATCTTGTATAGATTGATCAAAAAAAATTTTGAAACACACATCTGATATTTTCCAAAAAACAGAATCTCGTTTCCCGAAAGTCGCGGAGATTTTTTTTGTATTGATAATATGCATTAAAGTCTAGGGAATAACCGTAAAATTTTTTTGATTGAAGCGAAATATTAACCCCAAAAAATGGAAAAATACGCTATTTTTACTATTTTATCATGCGACAGTTCATGCGATTTTGAACCTTAATGCCATGGGAAATAATTGTAACGTCATTTTTGGTGCCAAGCCCTTAAAATCGAGGAAATGACCGTAAATGCTTTTTTAGTGAAGAGAAATTAACGCCAAAAAATACAAAAAACCCTATTTTTAGCATTTTATCATGGGATTTTTCATGCGATTTTGAACCTTATTGACGTGGGAAATGACCGCAACGTCATATTTGGGTCGAGAGCTTTAAAATACCAAATATATTTTTTATTTCACCCCGATATTCTTTAACTCCTGGATTCAGCCAAGGCCCACCCAGGGCAGCCGTGCTCATGAAAATGATTCTGTTAACATCCTCGGAATTTTTCTGCGAAACATCTAGGCTGATTCACTATCATCCAGCACGTGTTTGAGAGTCATATAAGACTCATATAAGTACGTCATAGACTCACTACAGACTACAGAGAGAACATTGATTGAGGTGTATGAAACTCATTAAATATTTATAATGAAATGAATATCTAACAAGCCACTCTGCTACGACCGCTACGGCTGCTACGAGTATGACGCCATCAAACAAAGTGATGCATGTACGAACAGATATAATAATATTGTCAATCTAAACTAGCCACCGTGTTGTCTAATATTGTCGCCATTTTCGATTCTGCATTCACGTCATAAGGATGCTTTAGATTACGTGCTTTCATAGATGCTTAATGTTGAGCTTAATTTATCTTGTATCTTTATCAAGTTTTATTTTAAGGCATCAAATTGGAGTATTAAAAAAGTAACGATATAATAAAATTATAGGCATATATTGTTGTCATTTCTTTCTTTACTTTTCTTTTGCATTATCAGAATTAAAATTTATTAACTGAGGTGTACATGTGCGATAAATGTGTGTTAGCAAGATTGGATGTGGTTGTGTGAAGCGACCGGAATGAACTTATATGTTTTAATTTAACTGTGGCGCATGCTTGTGGGTGACAGCTGACCTATGAATGGACTATTGTTTCACTATAATGTTTTTACTTATATTGTAGTTGTTATCTGTTTGGTGCTTCTAATTGTTCTTCTAACTTCTAATTTTGAGGTGGTCGGTATCCTGGTTGGTAGCACGCTCGACTGTTAATCCATTGGGCGCGGGTTCAATCCCCGACTTACTCCACTTCACAACACAAGCTTTTAAGTTGTCTGTGAAGTGTACAAAGATGTATTTGGGTTTATTTTGATAAACCCAGATACATTAATAAAAAAGTTATAAAATAAAAAATGGGTAGGTTCAAAATGTGATCTAATTTTTCTCAAAACTCAGTTTGGTCTTGTCAGGCTTAAACCTTATTAATCTCGGGTGATTATAGGTAAATTTTTGATTTCCATATATTTACAGAGCTGGACCACAGTGTACAGAAGCTAGTAGGTATGAGAATAATTCAAAATTTGACTTGTCACAATTCCGGAGAATAAAACATAATGCCTCACTTGGGAAATGTTGGCAATGTCAATATCCTTTTCAAGCAACCCTCGTGAATTCCACGTGGAACACGTTTTTCCAAATTGACAATTCTAACGCTGAAATATATACCTACGCATACCCATTCTGTCGTACTAAATAAGAACCACGTGTAAGACAAAAAGCTGAAACTGAGAAAATCGTGAAAACATCTCTCATGCATATTGTATTTTATACTTAAAAATTTATTTTAAGAAATTATTACAGTATCTAATGAACGTCCGTTTTTCGCGTCATTTTGGGGTCATTTAACAATATGGTTTATAATTTTAACAAAAACACATATGCCGGATTTCACTAACTTTTTAGGTGAGGAATAGCGGAGATAAGAGCCACCTAGCACAAATTTTCTATGCCCCGTTTTCACCAACTTTTACCTAAGAAGGAGACCCCTAAGAAATTTCCATACAAAAACAGAGATAATATTCTATTTTTTGACACGCAGGCCTACCAACCACACCCTAATTCCATACAAAATGCAACACGCAACTCGCCTACGTTAGGTGCCCAAATATCTCTGCCCAGGCTAGGTGAGTTGCGTGTTGCATTTCGTATGGAATAAGGGTGTGGTTGGTAGGCCTGCGTGTCAAAAAATAGAATATTATCTCTGTTTTTGTATGGAAATTTCTTAGGGGTCTCCTTCTTAGGTAAAAGTTGGTGAAAACGGGGGTATGAAAAATAATGATAAGTGGCTCCTATCTCCGCTATTCCTCCTTAAAAAATATTGCGAAATCCAGCACTAACGTCATTAAGAATTCATCAATTAAAGAATACACGGAATACACCTAAATGCATGGGCGTCGCCAAGGGGAGGTAGCCGCCCCCCTAGAGATTGGAATAGGTATATATATTTTTTTCATAATTAATGATAAAACCTCACAAAAAATCACATTGCTACCACACACTCTTTCATCATATCATAAATTTTCTAAAATTAGTATGAAAATCCTACAGTTTCATAAAAAAATTGCCAGCGGCGCTATTTTTTATTGCTTTTTTATATAAAACAGTTTTCATACATATTATTGTGCAAAGTATTATAGACATTTTCAAATAAACAAACCACAATAATTGAACTGGGGGCATTGTATATGGAATTGGGGGTTTGGAACACAAGGGTTGCGAATGGAAATGCCGATTTTTCTGACTGAACCTAGATGTAACTAAGATTAAAATACCTATTTTGATAAAAAAAAAACTCAAAACACCCAAAGTTGGCTTTTGCGCTGTTTTTACTTACTTAAGAAGACAGAATTATAAAGGGTAGGCGCAAGTGATTTAGGGCGCAATTTCAGTCCACCTACTCAAAATATCGTACCTTTAGAAAACGGATTGACGTTTAAGAGACCATATCTACTGAACATGCGAAATATTGCGTCGGGAAAAGTAAGATTACTCAGCTAATACTAAAGATATCATCCTAAGATTTAAAGCATGGATAAATGAGAATATGTTTTAGTGACTCTAGTGGTTAGAAATTTGATTCTTGTGCATTTCCTCGACAGCGTATAATTCCAAAGTTATGTCTGAAAATTACCGAAACTTGAGATTATTCCCGTAGTTTGTTAGATATAATGCTGTCATTTGGTTGATCAAATGTTTAAGCTAAGACGCAGTGACTCTAATTTTTTAAAATATTTAGTCCCCTTTTTTAAACAATAATAATTTATTTATTTTTTAAAAAAGGATCTGGGCTTGCACACACAAACCCAAATACTTTTTCTGCACACCTTGCACTAGGCTAAAAGCCTGTATCGCAAAGTGTGGAATACATCGCTAGCGCCGGGGTTTGAACCTGGCATCTCCCGCTCGAGAGACTGCCGCCTCAACCAACTGCGCCAACCATGTACTCAATTGTACTTCAATTCAAAGTCGATTGAGTCACTTACGTTATTCTTATTTTGCGCTTACACTCCCATAAAAAAATGTTGAAGCGATAATATGAAGATTTTTACTCGTCATATCGCTCCTTAAAAGTTGCTTTTTTTTACTATCCCAAAGGCCTGGGTCCCAAAGTCGTAAAGCTTAACTAACCTTTGAAAGCTGTGGGCGGAAAGTAGCCAATATGGAAATGTAGAAATACTGGTAAAATATCAGGAAGTACCTCTGTATGAAGTTGGTATGTTGGTACAGTCAACATTGTGATATACATACGTTGTTAATGTTTATGACTGGCTGATTAAATCCTTGTCATGTTTAATCATTGCCCTTCAAACAAGTCCGCTGTGTTAAAACAATACCTCGTATTTTACATAATTAATGTTTTATAATGTAATGTTAATAATTATAACTTATTTATTTTTTCAAACTCAAAGAGACACATATATGATACAAGTAAATAAACAAAAATATATATATAGGTAAAATCTCCCCTCAGAATTGAGCAAAGCTCGTGCTCTGAGGGGAAGCTCGTATAGATATAAGATATATATTTTTAACTATGTACTGTAATCTATTTGTTTTGCGTGTGTGCTAATTGTGAACGGATGTTATTGGTCTTGTGTATTGATATTTTTGTACTAATGTACCTGTCAATGTTTGTTTTTGTGACTGTATCTGTTCCATGTGTTATAAATAAATAAATAATTAAATCAACCATTTTTTCATGTTGTATTGTTTATGTAAAATATAAAATGAAAGTGAGCAAGTTGAGATGGTTGGGACGTGTATTGCAAGAAACTTCTGCAAGACTTCCGCAAGTGTTCTTGCAGGTGAAAACACGGCCTGGCGATGAAAGTAGTAGAAAATGACGTAATTATCGCATACGACAAATCTCTACTGATTCAAATATAGGGCCCCTGTTCTCTCTGCTTACCACGCAAGGAATGCGACGTGAAGGGGTAGGATAGAATAAAATAGATTTTCATTCATGTTATATTAATTGCATGATAGATCATTCGATTTCGAGCGAATTTCCGAATTAAAAATACAATATCAATTGCATGTGTCTCACTGCCTCAGAACAGCCTGTAATGTGGCAAAATTACTTCTTCCCGGAACTTCGCCCACGAACCTTCGTTCGCCCTGCAAAAAGTACCTGCATTAACGTTTTCCAATTAAGTACCCATATTTTTTCATTCCATTAAATTGATATTTTGTGACATACAAGTTATTCATTCAGTACAGCCAATGTGCGTGAAAAATTCATACATAAAAAATAATATACATGAGTACAATAAAAAACTCTCGCCAATTTGTATGTCATTTGTTAGGCGTGCTTGCGCCATCTATACATGCGTCAGTCGAGTAATTATTATTATTATTGTATGTATATTTAAAAAAAAAACATTTTCATTTTGTATATTTAACATTAAAAAATACAAATAATCAAAATTAGATCTGGTATAAAGTAAGTACAGATATTTCAAGCAATTAACCCACAATGTGTAAGACGGAATAGGTCTTTTTGCTTGTTTCTTTTTATCACAAATCCTCGTATGAAATAGATTTTTTAATATAATGTGTTCCTACTAAGAACCTGGGGAGTTTTACCTTTAATACTGAGTAATTCGTTTTTGTTTTACGCTTCAAAATCGAAAAATAAAGATGGTTAAGAAGAGGGAACAAATCACAAGCACAAATCTTCAAAAACAATACGAAGTAGGCGTAAACAATTCAGCGCATATCCATTCATCAATCCAAATACACATGTGGGTACATTTTCATAAAGTTTGACGTTTTGTACCATAAACAACGTATGAAGGGTAAAATTTGAATTAATATTGTAAATAATATATATTTGTAGGTAGGCACCATTCCCTTTACGGTCATAAAGCAAGCCACAACATTCACAATAAACAACATGCATATTATTTTTAGTTAACTGTGACAGCGTTAAACGAAACGGCGTAAATATGGGGTACTACTGTAATTTTTGGACATTTTTGCACCCTTCATAATTAAATTTTGCACATATTACTTGCGTTTCGGACATTTGGACCCCGTGGTAACCCGGCTTTTAAAGTCGCCCCCACACTTTTTATGTTTTTTCGGGTGTCCTGCAAGAGGAAAAAACATCCATACGACTTATATTCACATTCTTAAACATAAAATAAATAAAAAATTAGGTGGTCGGGAGCCGAGTTGGTAACGCGCTTGGCTGTTAATCCGTTGAGTGCAGGTTCGATTCCAGATTACTACACTTCACGACACAAGTTTTTCTAGCTTACTATGAAGATGAAATGTACAAAGATACATTTAGGTTTATTTCGATAAATCCATATTGGTCATGTGAATTGTATATTTATGTACTAATGTACATGTCAACATTTGTTTTTGTGACTGTGTCTGTTCCATGTGTATAAATAAATAAATAAGTTGTGTGATAAAGGGCGGACTTATTACAAAAACAATGTCTTACAGTCAACCCTGAATGTGCGATTGTTTATTTTAAGCAAGTGTGGTTTTTGAGTTTTAATATTAACTTGCATACTCATACATACTCGTGGTCTTAAAATTCTTTATGTTTCGTGGTAGCAGAAAATATGATTGCAACAAAACATACATGGGGCAATAAATATATATAATAACGTAATAAATATTATTTTAATAGAATTACTTTATACCTATATTTTAAACTGTATACGGAGTGTTGTCTTTCGTATATCATATACAGGATGTTATCAAAAAAGGGTGTATGTTTCATTGTTTCGGGGCGGTATTTGCTCGCTCAAAACAAAAAAAACGATATTTTATGGTTTTCACGGAATTCTCTTGAGATTTTTTTTGCCCAAGGTCAACAAATTCTTTAAAACAATTCCTAGGGAACCCCCCCCCCCCCCGTCGACGAAAAAATATTTATACCCCCCTCCCCCTCGTGGACGAAGTCATCTTGACTATTACTTCAGAAATGATTCAACGCAAGTGGCACGAAGTTGACTACGGTTTAACGTCCGCAGAAATTGAAACTTCTAAGGTATGAAAAAAAACTTTGCCATTTTCTCTGCATTTTACAGAAAAGTGTAAATTTTATTTAAATTACTTATGTATTTCACATCCCCATAAGACTCTGGGTTGTAGAACAGGCCTCCACTCCACTGACAATTTTCAAGTGTCATGTAACAGTCTGGTCTTCGTAAAACTTCCATAAGATATTTCTCATCAATACCGGAATCCCAATTTCCGGCCACATCACCCTGTATTCTATACAATACGAGTATAACATCTTTGAGAGCCTCATATGTCTTGGTCTTCGTATATTACGAAAACCGCTACCTACTATCAATAACAAAATCTCTATAATAGCATACCACTTACTCGTATGCATGGGCGTCGGCAGGGGAGGGGGGGCAGCTGCTGGAATAGGTATATTCTTTTCATACTAAATGATAAGAATCGAGGTGGTCGGTAGCCTGGTTGGTAACGCGCTCGACTGTTAATCCAGTGGGCGCGGGTTCGATCCCCGATGCCGACCTACTCTACTTCACGACATAAGTTTTTCAAGCTTATTGTGAAGTGTACAAAGGCGTATTTGGGTTTGTTTCGATAACCCAGATTCATTTTCTTAAAATGAAAAAAATAAATAAAAGAAAAACCTCACAAAAAATCACATTATTACTACACATTTACTAATCATGCCATACATTTTCTAAAATTTGAATAAAAAATCCTTCAACATAGGTACAATTGCTTCGTAAAATAATTGCATGCGACTATTTTTTTCTTTGATTTTTATAAAATCATTTTTAATACATATTCTTGCGCAAAATATTACGTACATTTTCTTATAAACCAAACCATATCACCATCTTCTTCACTATGTCTCACAAAAAAATTAGCTTGGCGCTATTAACGCGTTTTTTATGCTATTTTTGTTGCCCCTCCCTTAGCTCCGAGGCTGACGACGCCCATGCTCGTATGTGTATACAGATCCATAACTTCGCTACTGAAATTCCTGTTACTGCTACTAGTTCATTTCCAGAGAAGAGACTTACGTACGTCATAAAGATTGATCAAAAAAAGCTCAGATGATTTACTGAAAGACATTTCACCGCCAAATATCTGAAAGCGATCGTGATTAGAGTCCATAAGCTCAGAATAACAGAGAATTATATTTTACGGGGACAAATTTTACCTGTTCTGAATACAAATGAGCAAAAATACCATATTATTTTACACTTTCATGGTCGACTTTCACATGTAGATAAGTCATAAATAAGGATAGAAAAAGCACATAAATATCACAATCACAACAGCATTAAAAAAGGCCATATATTCGCCAAAATTCTAGCATATCAACATATCATCTTCACATGTTGCCAGATGCCAGGATTCACGATGGACTAAAAAATAAGTCGGCAGACCCAGGCAAGATGGTCTGAGGATATAAAAAAATGTGTCGGAGGGAGATGGATGCAGTTTGTCCAGGACAGGGAGTTGTGGAGGATCAAAGGGAGGCCTATATCCAACAATGGATCTGAGAGACTGTGGAGGAAGAAAAAGAATAGTTTTTTCGCTTTACTTTTCAAAGCTATAGATTTTTTTTCTGAGTGATGAATTGCTCTAGGCAGATTATCCCGGAATAAAAGTTAGGAGAGTACAAGGGGAGGGAGATATGTAGAGACTGGAGTAGAGAGTGATGCGAATGAAAGAGAGAAAATACAGGGAAGAATCTAATCATTTATTATAGATGGAGCGGTCTACCTGAGTCGTATAGTTGGTTAGTTCAAGTGAGAGAGAAGCATATAATATGTATGGCCACCAGCGCTACTAGAATGTACTTTGGTAACAACTCGTTGTTTGGATCGTTGTTGGGTAGAAAAAAAGTTTAATTCTCATCTGAATAATAATGAAGAAGTCAGGGAAGCTTTTTTGCTCGCGTCATTCTTTCTCTATGACTTTGTCAAGAGTCGTGATTCTATGACATTCCATTCTGAAGAATCTTGAAAAGTTGATGTACGAGTATAGCGATATTTTTTCATACTGTCATATAAAATGTATGGAATTATTCTAGACGGATACCTTTTGGCTTCAAAAACCGAATAAATGCTATTGATGATTGTTGATGATCTTCGCTGGTCATAAAATGTACCTCAAACACCTTGGTGCCCAAAATTGGGGGTTCCAAATACAAGCAATTGGCGCCCAACGTGGGGCATATTTCTGCAAGGGCACTTCGTCGAAAAATATACAAGGACAAAACTTAAGTGAAAAGCACAACATTTATATTGATTTAAGCTTTTTGTAATTACCTCCTTTCCGATGCTGGGCCCAGGTGCTCCCGGTGACAATAAGCCGTTTAACGGTAAATTGGCGCCAAGTCCGTTGCACGGCTCCAAGCGGACGAGTGATTTGGCCGATCCACGCACACGAACACTAGACCATCGTGCTTGTGTTGCTGCGGCTTGCTGTTGTGCAGATGTCGCCGTTCCCCCTACTGGCTGTGTGGCCAGTAGGGGTATGTCGCCGGCGCGTTCACTCATACCGCTCCTTCCTTCATCGCCGCCTGACGGACGTCTCGATGCCCCTCTCCCCACGATTTTGAATACTTTACAATTTGTCAAAAGTTTAAAGTGCACCTTGTTATCTTTTTACTTATCTTGCGCACCAAAAACGATCGATAATCACTCTCGGATATGTTGACTCAAATCATTTGCCAATTGACTTGAAGAATATACAATTTTGTGACAATTTGTTTCAAAACATCACAATTTCTTGATAGCAGACTTAATCATTATTTTGTGCTATATTGACTCAACGTATCACTATATTGACACAATTTGACTTAATAACATTGACTCACTATGTTTTTGCCTAGTTGACTCACTTCTTAATTACAAGCCAATATTTTGGTTTATACTTCCTTTATTTTACAAAAACGCCTTAAATCTCAACTATTTTATTACAAAGCGACTTAAATTATCACTATTTTTTCGGAAGCGACAGCAATTTTGTATTTTTTTTAAAAAAGCTGCACTCTTTTTAGAATATGACGTAAAGTTATCACTGAATAGCGCACCAACTTAAATATTATTATGTACAATCACTATATACGCGTATAAATTTAACTTATTTAAAGTACGTAGGTTTTTATAATCTATTAAGTACTTTTTTTCTACTCCTATAAAATTTGTAAAATGTAATGTTATTCGGCCGCATTATTGCGCAGACTTAACCTTAATACTTTCATATCACCATAATAAGATTTCATAGCGGGCCCAAGCCTGTGGAATGCCCTTCCACTCGATGTTAGGTGTGCCAAAAGCCTGGAGGAGTTCAGGAGGTTGCTGAAGACTCACCTTTTTGTGCGTACCTACGGGTCAGTCACTGGTTAGCCAATGATAGGTCATGTTAGCCGAAACTGATTAGATTAATTCATTTTTATATTTTGTTTTGTGACGATCCTATGTGGTGATTTAATTATCATTTTTACTGTTTGTGACGATCCTATATGGTGAAAAGAAAAATGTAGGGTGCCCTTGAGGCGATTTTATCGCTAAACGGCGCCTAAAGTTGTCCGATTATTATTATTATTTATTATTAAATCACCTACGTATGTCCAGGAATCAGTTTTAGACGAGAGAACTCTCAGACAACATATTTTAAGTAACAATAGAGCAGAATCCTGGCTAGGACGTCATAGGCTATTAAAAAAATTTATACCTATTATGGTTAAAGAAAAAAATACTTTAGTTACAAAACAGCATGTATGCAACAGTGATTCGTCAAACATAAGCCCGTCGGGCATAAATGCTAGTTCTTAAAAAAATATTGCGTAAGAGATCAAAAATGCGTACAAAAAACGTACACGGAGAAAAACGCATATATAAAACGCAAAACGCATTTTTAAATATTATGAAAAGTCGCTTGTTTCGTGAGACAGGTGTTTGTGTAATTTCTTTGAGAGATGGTATTTAGACAATTCGAATTAAAATGTTTGAGATAGTTTATATGTCTGTATGTATAATTGTGTGCCGGAGTATCACTTTAACAATAAAAATCTGTAAAGACATCAAAGGATGTTCATCTATCTAACTCTTTATACAACCTCCTTGCTTGGTAGGCAGAGAGGGCCGAATATCAAACTGTCCTATTCTTACACATACTCCTTGCTTTCGTCATATTAATGCAATTTGCCTTACACTCTTTCCGATTGCTTCCTTACTTAATAACTTCATGCCTGTATAAGGCTGAAAAATCCTACAACTAAGAAGACCTCACTCTATAAGATTCCGAGTAGGAACACAAGAAATTATCCGGTAACGCAGTTTGTATTCCCTCATCTTTCCTGATGCCTATATGTTTCCAGTCGTCAGAAATCTGTAGCAGTAAATCTGTGCTAATATTCTTTCAAATTATACATCATTCTTAAAACATGGACTAGTCGTACTTCGATTAAATTATATAAATAGGCAGAAAAAATGGCATATCTCATAAAAATTACAATTATGTGTAAGAAAAAACTTTGTTTAGAATAGTATGTACAAAAACATTGCATATAATATGCATAAAAATTACAAGAAATTGCATAAAAACAATTAAAAAATTAAACAAACCTAAAACTCAAGATTTATATACAAAAAATAAACAAAACCACACGACTATGAAATTTAAAACAAATAAATTGTAACAGTAAACGCTGAGAATTAAACAGTTACTATTATAAACAAACAAAAAACACAAATAAAAGCATGCTGACAAAATGCCCAACATTAAATAACAAATTGAATGTTAAATGTTGGCATATTTGCCGATGTTAATCAACATAATATATGTAGAATGAATGTATGTTTGTTTATTTGTTCACTTGTTTATTTGTATGTGGCAGAACTAATTATTGTACAACAAAACTGAGAGAAAGCGTTCATCTTATTGTCCATTTTCATTCAGAAGTCTCACGGAGCAAACTTGATTTTGCTTGATGTGATAATAAGATATGGTCACTTTTTTCGCTACTTTCAAATATTTCGAAACTGTTGTTTAATAAAACTAGCCAATTTTTTTTTTCAAACTAGCGGATTGTTAGAATAAATTGGCAACTTTGTTTTTCAAACTTGTGATGGCGGTTTAAAGGGATTATCGGAGTATTTTTTTTTCCAACTCGCAAAACTTTATTGCCTTTAAAATGATTTCTGCTTATTGACTTTTACTAATACATTCACGTAACCCCTGTAAACTTCGAATAGGTATTTCACACATTAGGCCATTGATTTCGATGATGCCCCCTATGCAGTATTTAATTACTAATTTTTACCCATCGTTTGAGTTAAGTACTTTTCATTTGCGCCGGGTCTGGGTTTTTTTCCCATACTAAATGAGCATTCTCCTTTATCAATCGAAATAAAAAGATAATTTTGCCACGTTTTTTACCCGGGTTATGCCGGGAATATTGATCATAACATTCGTGATTTTACGTCATGCGTTCGGTCGTTTAGATCTCCATAAATCATTTACCAACTCTCATGACTTGTTGATCTCAGTGTATGACAAACACATTTCCACATAATTTCGACATATCATGGATCTATGTACGAATCTAAAGCGAAATCATGGTCAACTATTTATACGGAGAAATACCAAAATAAAACGTTTTAATATCCATATAAAAAATTTATGTATTACTGTCTATTAGGAGTATATTGACATTTAAAAAATGTGTAAAAACGTGAGACCTTGGATCTCGACAACCGTTACTAAATATGCTTTTAAAAAATAGAGTAGATACATTAAAAGATTTTTCATATCTTGTATATACTTCTACAATACCAATACATTATAATGATTTAACGTAAGCATTGAGTCATCCAGATTCTTTAAAAGCTATTTTTTTATGCCTCTTATTTCGTACGTCGCCACTTATACTATCTACGTTTTTTATGCATACTGACATTTCATAAATTTCTAAAAACGGGAGACCTTGGATCTCAACAACCATTACTAAATATGCTTTGGAAAAAATAGAGTAGATACATTGAACCTATATCTAGGGAATAACCGTAAAAGAATTTTTATATCTTGTATAGATTTCTCAAAAAAAAAATTTAAAAACACCTCTGATCTTTTTTCCGAAAGACAGAAACGCGTTTCCAGAAAGTCTAGGAGATTTCTTTTTGTATTGTTAATATACACTAAATTCTTGAGAAAAACCGTAAAAGTTTTTTTATTGAAATGTCCTCTAAAACTAAAAACTAATCTAACCGTCTGCTGGATGACGTGTGTATTTGACGTGGAAGCTACTTAGAAAACAGCCCATTGCAATAATACGACACTAGCGCATCTACGGAATTGAAAAAAAAAACGCATTTTCTGTAACCGATTCCAATAAAATATGAATAAAACGCAAAAACTGCTGTCATGTTTATATTGGTAAAGACGAGTATAAATATGTTATGTCTGATAGTATTAATATTGTAAGTAGAATGATATTATGTATTTAATACTATAGTAATAAAATAAAGTGTCGGCGATTTAACGGTTCAGTAACAGCGTTATTGGAGTACGGAATACACCCCCACTAAATGATTATATTATACATACTATATTAAATTTATCCGCCTTTGTAAATTATCTGTCCCGACTCATTAGGCCTTTTAGTCTGGAATATTATATAAGAAGTATTCTGGAACAGCTTGAGACACTCCGATCATCTTAATATGGTATGGACAGACAGAGTAATATGAATGAATATGAAATAATGGATATTTTTTTTTCCAGAATATACGTACAATGAAAACAATCAATACAAAAATACAAATGTACATAAATAAATCATTGCATGTGGTACAAAGTTACTTCAACTATCCGGAAAAAAATATACTGCCTCACTAGACCGAGGTCTGTTCCGAGGCGGTAGACACCGAACCAGTTTGTGTACAGCGTATAGTGCTGTAAAAATAGTCAGTAGGGTTTATAATTTGAGATTTAACTACATTATTAGATCGGAACTGAATTTTTCTGCATTGCGCAGATGGAAACATATTATTTCTTTCTCAACAGAAGCCAGAGGAATCAACATTCACAAATTGTAGATTTATGTGAAATCCCTTGGGGGGAAACCAGGATGCGTGTTCCGACGCTTAGAAGCCGGCTTTGGCTGGCCGACTCGCCGATATGGTATGGTTACAATAAGATATGGTTACATTTTATCGCTACTTCTAAATTATATTTTGCATTGTTGTTTAAAAAAGTTAGCAAAATTTCGGATTGTTAGAATAAACTGGCAACATTATTTTTCAACTCAATCCCCAATATTTTCAGGATTATATTCACTTGTGAAAAGTACAGTATGAGAAAACTACTGATGTCTGATAGCTCTTATATGACAAACTATTTGACAGTTGCTATTTTTATATTATTAGATGAGGTGTATTTTGTACTGCGACCTATAAGATCCATTATACTACCCCCACTCTGCCAATCTGGTAACACCCAATTAGAGCAGCCCCTCTAGTCTTAGACGTCTTACGAAGTTCAGCACTCGGAGGGGGTCTAAGGTGGGAAATAATTCCACCTCTATCTGGTGCTTGCCCAAAGTTCTCAACCTCATGTATCGCACGGCATCGCAGTCTGCCAAAAGATGGATGGGGAGTTTCCTCCTCCTCCTCACAGAATCTGCAGGTGCCGTCCTCTTCAAATCCCAGCTTACGGAGATGCTCCCTGAGCCGACAATGACCCGTTAGGAAGCCCATGAGTGACTTAAAACTAGTTATGTTCAGGCTTACAGAGGCTTTAGTTCTTCTAGGGTCATAGCCCCCAAGAAGCTCTTCAGCCTATCTAAGACCAGCAGCGGCGAAGGGTGGATTTCTGCAGAAGGGAAGCCGGGGTTAACATTTCTTATTGGATTACATCAGATAAGACACTATTATACCTATCATTTTTTCCAAAACTTAACTCGAAGGGAATCGTGTTCTTGGGTAGCTTCGCGCCTGAAGATCAGGGAGATCAGTTAGGGCTACCAATAATACAAGTTTGCGACATCTCACTTGCAGATAACTTCCGTAGTGAACAAGTGAAGCTAAATGATCTGTAGTTAAAAAAACGTAGGTATTATACGAGGTAGTAAGTGGCGACATACGAAATAAGAGGTATAAAAAATCAACATATAAAGAATCTGGATGACTCAATGCTTACGTTAAGTCATTAAAATGTATTGATTATTCTAGAAGTCTAAAGAACAAAGAGTAATACATTGTAATTAACGTACCGTTAACGTTTTAGAGCCGTTTAGTAATATTTTATAATGATTTATGACGTCCGGGAAAGTAATAGAAAACAGTAGATGTGCACCAGTATACTAATAAAAAGCTCTCTGTTCAGTGTTCGTGTGCTATGCTGTAAAAAAATCAATAGATGGCGATATTGTAGTTTTGGTCTATCAGTGCCGCGTGACATGAAACACCCTTGTATCACCCCTTTGGTCGGTGTGAAATATGTAATACAATGCTGACTTTTTTATTTGTTCACTTTTATTCTTTCAATTTTCAATTCGGCTTCTTTCTCAAAATACATATTAATTCGTTTAAGCGTGTGAAAAAAAGTGAATTAAATTATGTGGGTTGGACATGTTGAGAAAAAGAATGACAAAATGACCAAACAAAAATACATGTGACTGACTGAACGAAGAGTTGTAAGGAAGCGCGATAGTTCGAGACTGATTTTGAACAATTGTTTCGACCACATCGTCAAGGATGGACGCGTTTTGAACACAAGAAATCGACGACCTAGGATTGTGTGCTATTTTTTTTTTTTGGTTAAAAAAATTAGGAGATATTTTTTCATGTAGTGTTTTTAAAGTCGGGCTACGCTGGATTACTTAAGCTGGTTTTAAATAGCTTGATGGAAAAAACGAGGCCGAAAGGATTTGTGAACATCATAGAAAAAACGAAATCGATTTTGCCAGTTAATTCACCTACGAAAAGGCTTTGACAAAATACAATATGCCTGTATTTATATCTAGATGGAAAATATGGCAATCCCAGATTATCATGGGAGATATACCTAGAATGCTGTTATAATTTAAGACTGGAAAATAGCGTGTTATTTTTCAGGAAATACTGTGTTATTTTTTTCGAAAAACAGTGTTATTTTCCACATTTTAGGCGAAAAGTGGACATTCGTACAAAACATTTTTCGTACAATTATGTCATCAAAATGGACAGTGTTTAATAAATAAAATAAAAAATTGATATTGGATAATAATTTATGCAAAAATACTGAAAACATATACAAAATACTGAAATCCGCGATGTTCTTTTAAAAAAATAAAATTCACGATTTTCTTGAAAAAAAAAATTTAGATGTTATTATGAAAATCATGAAATTCGCGTAAAATATGAGTTTTGCGTTATTCTTGTAAAAATATGCTAAGATTCGCGATGTTCTTGTGAAAGATAACAAATTCGAGTTATTCGCGTAAAAAGTACGAAATTCGCGAATAAAATCGTTTGATCGCGATCGCGAGCATTTCCAGTCCCTGGCTAAAATTAAATTATTGTCTCTGGTTTGGTCTATGCAGCAGAAAATATGACACATTCTATACGTCACTTTTGTAGATAACAAACAAAACACAAGTGGAATTCTAAATTTAAATATGTCCCCTCAGCTCCCTATTGGTTAATGACGTCTCGACGTTGTGACGTCACACAACACAACAAGAGGAACGTCTTGACATTTCAACAAGGAACGTTTTGCTTTTGTTTTTTTTTAGAATATTGTCATAATTTGAATTCAAAGGCCAATGGCGGACACTTTTGGAATGTTATGCGAGTTTTTTTCTGCCAAATTTGAGAATTTGTGCGTTGCGGATGTCAAAATCAATTAACAGCATAATTACGAACATTAATTATATACGTACATACATAATGCATTTATGCATGTAGTACCTACAGACAATTGCATTGAACTTTCAGAATAAATTTTAGAAAAGTTAATCGTCAAAAACTTTTTAAGAACTACGCTTATTTTACTCACTCTAAAATCTTATTAAAAGTATGCATAGGTACTGAAAATTAAAAAAAAAATCTGAAAACGGGAGACCTTAGATCTCGACAACCTTGAAAAAAAATAGAGTAGATACATTGAACCTTTATCTAGGGAATAGCCGTAAAAGATTTTTTATATCTTATGAAGATTTCTCAAAAAAAAGTGTGGAAAACACCTCTGATCTTTTTTCCGAATTTAGACGAAAACTCGTTTCCCGAAAGTCACGGAGATTTTTTTGTATTGATAATATGCATTAAAATCTAGGGAATGACAGCAAAAGTTTTTTAATTGAAGCGAAATTAACCCTAAAAAATTTAAGAAACGCTATTTTTACCATTTTATCATACGATTGTTCATGCGATTTTAAAAATCTTTTACGGTCATTCCCTAGATAAAAGTTCAATGTACCTATCAACTCTATTTTATTCCAAAGCATATTTAGTAAGGTCGTCGAGATCTAAGGTCTCCCATTTTTTGAAATGTCAATATGCCTACATAACTTGCTTACTTTCTGATAAATAATAAAATAAAAATCCGTCAATGCGAAAATTTCTTCCTTACGGTTCAATGAACAAGACTTCTAGTGTCAAATTTGTTACACCATTATTATTGTGTCATTTATGTCACGAATGACACTCGAAAGTTATAAAACGTTGTTTTCATTGAATTTCAATGTATTTATAATATATAGAACAACAAAAGGAAAATTGGAAAGATATAAAATGGTAGAAATAGCGTCCCGTATATAAAATACGATGCAAAAGGTTCATGACCTATACTCGCAAAATTAGTATGCTATATATAACATTCAAAACTAGATATAATAAATCTTTTACGGTCATTCACTAGATAAATTTTCAATGTATCTACACATTTTTTTCCAAAGCATATTTACTAAGTTCTAAAAAATCTCTTTTAAATGTCAATATGCCTACCCAAATCAAGACGAAAAACCCCACTGGAAGAAGATTACCCGGAAGGCCACCCAAGAGATGGAAGGACAGCTGGACCTCCTCATCTCAGGACAGCCCGCCGTCACAAACAGGTCACCCGACCTAATACAAGAGGAAGAAGAAGAAGATTATCCCTACTTTAAACAGCTGAGATGGCTCGGACACGTCATTTGGATGCCAGAGGAGCGGCTTCCGTTAAAAGCTCTGGAAGCCGAGGGTGCAGGCAGAAGACCGGTGAGCCGCCACAGAAATAGCCGGCAGAAGCAGGTGACAAAGTTGTGCGAGGAGAGACTGTGGTTGGAGTAGCCAGAGGTCCTGGAAGCTGCGAGTGACAGGGGCCTCTGGCGAAGATATATAGATGCTTTGGACCCCGACCCAATCAAGGATAGACGGGGAAGAAGATGTATGTATGAAATAGTTCACAGGGGTTACGCAGGGTTATAAAATGTCACTAAAACTTGTATTTATATCACAACACAACATATAAAATCCAGTTCACAACAAATTCATCCGCATTCTAGTCATAAATTGAAGAAAATTTAATATTTCTTCAGAGTATCGTATTATTATGGCAAGAATATAATACTGGGCTATATGTTTTTTTAAAGCGTATAAGAATACACGTATTATGGTACATTTTAAATATTGTGTTATTATTTTTATAGTATTTTGGCGCCCCGCCAGAAATAGTTCCGTGCGGCTTGTCACTGTGTCAACGTGACTAGGGTTGCCTCTGGCATGTAGTCTCCACATACCTTCATACATTACAATAAAATTATAAACAAACTTATTATTTTGAAAATCACAATATGTGTTTTTTGTGACGACATCGGAATTTTTTACATGTCATAGTTTAATATGACAAGTAGTTATCTCAACAGATATACAGCAAAGGATGGACTCTCCATCAGGTTTATAACTGATCGTCGGCTGGTTTAATGTGATCACTTTTCACTTAAGTAACATTCACCAATTCCAGTCCATCCATCTGCTTACTTGAGAGACCTTAAATCTCAACAACCGTTACTAAATATGCTTTGAAAAAAAGTAGATACGTTGAACCTTTGTCTAGAGAAAAACCGTAAAATATTGTTTATATCTTTTATATTTTCTCAAAAAAAAAAAAATATGTGAAAAACACCTCTGATCTTTTTTTTCCGAAAGACAGAAACTCGTCTCCCGAAAGTCGTAGAGAAAATTTATTTTTATTGATAATATGCATTAATCTAGGGAATGACCTTAAATGAAATTAACCCCAAAAATAGAAAAAATGCTATTTTTACCATTTAATCATGCGATTGATTGTTCATGCGATTTTGAACTTTAATACCGTGGGAAACTATTTTGACGTCATAGTTGGGTTGGGAGCTTTAATTATAAATCTGATTATTTGTTTGTATTTATAATGAAAATACTCACAAAATATTTATCAAGATCGTCAGCCAGTCCACCTGCCATACAAACAATACAATGTACATCTATTATTATATTAATTTATTTATATACTTATTTATGCATTAAACAATGTCTTTGATAAAACTATTTGGACGCTGTTTAATGTGTAATGAGTAATTACTATGCATCATACTCTATCTTGGCTTTCTAGGAATATAGGTATATACGTACGCGTTGGTCTGGGAATTTGAATTATTTGATTGAAATGGCAATGTGCAGTAAAATACATATTAAGTAGACGGACGCTTTGCTGCCACCCCCTCACCTTTTGTGAAAAATGAATTATTGTTTTTTAAATAAAATTTAATTTAAATCTAGGTTTGTCGAAACAAACCCATCTACAAATTTGTACGCTTCGCAGTAATTAACTTGTGAATTGGAGAATGGGCGTCGTCAGGGGGGCAGATTGGCATAGGTATTTGTTTTTTATTCTAAATGATAAAACCTCACAAAAATCACATTATTACCAAACGTTTCCTCATAATATCATAAATTTCCATGTAATTCCATCAAAATACAATTATTTCATTTTAAAAAATGCCTGCGGCACCATGTTTTATTGCTCTTTTATAATAATAATATGTACATTTTCAAATAAACCAAACCAAATCACGACCTTCTTCACCATGCTTCACAAAAATATTTCGCCTGCTGCGCTTTTTATGCTTTTTTCATTATTATAATGAATTTTTAAATTTTTGTTGTCCTGTCCTAGCTCCGAGGCTGGCGATGCTCATGTACTAAGTGACTTATGTTTTTTTTTTAACTAATTTTTTTATTGTTAATATTTACTGTGTAATCGGGCCGCTACACGCTCGCGAGTCACCACGACCTTTTGGTGTTCATAAGTAAAAAGGGGTGCGGATGGAAAGTTTGTCCTGACGTGTACGCAACCGACCGTTGACGCCTTTTTACTCATGAACACCTGCTCGGTCCGACGTTTGCCAAGCGTGTGGCGCCCACATAACGCATTGTGCACATATAAATAAATTAGTAGAATGCATTTATTTATACCTACGACTATTTATTTGCCTCTTTAAAACACTTTCAAGTTATTGATAGTCTCGAGTAGACAGATATACAGTTGCATTTGTAGAATAGATTATCTGATGTCGGGACTTAACAGGTCAAGGTATACATTAACTTTAGTATTTGATAGGTTAATAGCTGTATCGTTACACGATTGGGTACATTAGGGTTAAGTTTGGGCCCGCTATTTTAAATGTATCTAATCATAACAATACCTACGATAAACCAAGTTTAAATGTAAGATAGGAAATGAGTCAAATTAAAGTACTATGTTGTTATCTTAACAGATATACAGTTAAGGAAGGATAAACTTCAATCATGCTTATGGCCGATGGTCTAATGGGTATTGCACCCATAGGCGACACTAGGAGACAAGGCCGTATGCCCTTCAGTGTTGCCTCAGTGGAATTGGGCTTTTAAGATGTATAATTGTATACGTATAGTTTTGGAATAGCAATATTTCCACGTTCTTAACTCAATTTACGTCTGATCCTGCATGTCAGTGTGGAGAGGTGTCCTATTTGCTTGTTCATTGCGGGGTTGTGGTGAGGATTTCTACCAGCATGATTTCTCCAGACCCTTTAGCACTTTTTTTTCACTTCTAGCAATGAAGCCTAAGGAATCATATCGCGTGATCGCGGGATTTCTGAAGAAGTTCGACTTGAAACTTTAATAGATTTGAACTTCTGAATCTCATTTTATCTTAAGTTTTCATGGATATGTACTGGCACAAATCACCCAGTTAGGGTGGACTGTCTAATTAAAAAAAAAAACTTAAGAGTATGCATACCGACATTTAAAAAAATTCTAAAAACGGGAGACTCTATATCTCGACAACCGTTACTAAATATGCTATGGAACAAAATAGGGTAGATGCATTTAAACCTTAATGCCGTGGGAAATGATCGTGACGTCATAGTTGGGTCGGGAGCCTTAACGACTTTATTATCAAAACTCGCCGGGTGCGTTGCTAGTATTCTATTAATTAACAAATCTGTCAGATTGTCATATCATAATCCACCCTCCCCCTCACCCCCCCCCCCCCCTCCCCACACTTTAATCTTTTTATAATTACCCCAGCTTTGCCATAATGGAAGTCGCGTCTCTGAATTGAAGGACGTGACGTCATAATACTAACAATGGCGTGTATTAATAGAAAATTGAATTTTAAACTCTAGATTATAACATTTAAATCCTGGCAGTGGTTCCCAAATGTTGATCACCAATCACCATGAGAAAATAAAAAATAGAATAATTTAATTATTATAGCTTTGAACGACCCGAAGGCCTTTTGACATTAGAAATTCAGCTACCTATGGCTCTCCACACACGTCCGGAAGTTCAGTTGGCTGAATTGACCTTTTGCAAAAAAGCTCCGACCAAAACGTCTTTCTGAATTGAAAATTGGGGTAACAATGAATTCAGAGAGAGGATTTGGTCGGAACTTTTTTGCAAATGGTCGATTCCGTTAACTGAACTTCGGGACGTGTGTGGAGAACCTACCTATAACATAAAAAAATATAAAACACAAAAATCCGCCTTATAACATGTATATAGGTAAAACGTATATATGTACATTCTTAAATGTTATGGAGATATACTTTGTGTAGAAACTTAAAAATATGTATGTGAAATTCTTCGAATGTGCGAACAAAAGTCTTAAAACGGTTAAAAATCAATGCATTCCACTGCTCCAGATATTCTTGTACCTAAATCTCTTTGCCAAAACCAGAAAATGTAGAATTTTGGCACACAATTTAATGGCACACTTCTGCTAGAAGCATGCCGCTATATTTCATGTGCGTGCGGAGAGAACGTATAACAATATCGGAGGCTTTAAGAGGTAATATACAGGGCGATTTTAAACATCCGTGTTGGTCATTTATATCATCCGTAGTGGAACTTTGCAAGCGCATTAAAGTTGAGAAAAAATATTTAAAGGCCTGTATTCACTGAGCAAAAATTGTTCCATTATCGCTTCAACTTTTTCAAATTTTGCATGAGAATGTTAGCGCGAAATAAGAATAACGTAAGCGACAATGTGAATTTTACCTTTTTAAAAGACACGTAGGAAGAAAATTAAAAATCTAAAACAGTCAATATGTTAAGATTATAATTACCAGTATTTTGGATGAATTATACTTTTATATCTGAAAAACTGAACGGAAAATCCTTAGATCCCGTAAATTTTATGGGTACTTTCGGAACAGTTTTTTATTCAAGGAATTTCCAAATATTGTAATTCTAAAACAGCCGATTTGTAGTTCATACTTTCATCTATCACTGTCTTCAGTTTCAAAACGATTCTCTCAGTATTGGCTGAGAACAATTCAGGGCGTTGAAGCCGGATGACAGCATATATGACCTTAAGCTGCTACGTGTAAAAGTTCAGGATTAAGGACTTGGCACCAAGAATGACGTCGCAGTCATTAAATACAGCATTAAGGTTCAAAATCGCGTGAACAATCGTATGAGAAAATGGTAAAAATAGCGTTTTTTTTTTCATTTTTTGGGGTTAATTTTGCGTTATTAATTAAGTTAATTTTACGGTTATTCCTTAGATTTTAATGCATATTATCAACAAAAAAAAATTTACATTGCGACTTTCGGGAAACGAGTTTCCGTCTTTCTGAAAAAAGATCAGAGGTGTTTTTATAATTTATTTTTTTTGAGAAATCTATACCAGATATAAATATCTTTTACGGTAATTCCCTAGATAAATGTTCAATGCATCTACCCTATTTTGTTCCAAAGCATATTCAGTAACGGTTGTCGAGATATAAGGTCTCCCGTTTTTAGAATTTTTTGAAATGTCAGTATGCATATTGCGTACTCTTAAGCTGCTGCTGCTCCAGCTTACGGGTCGTAGATGGCAGCAGATAGCCTAAGATAAAAGACAGTGGAAGAGTTTAGAAGAGGCCAATGTCCAGCAGTGGAACGCAAGTGGCTAGCAGTAAGTAAGTAAGTAAGTAAGCTGCTGCGTTCAGCATTTATGCAGTGAAATTTGTCTCACTCAAATTATAATAAATAAAATCACCCTGTATGTAATAGAAACTTCATGGATTGGAATGGGAGTTTAGTTTAGAAGCAATACAATTAATTAGTTTAATACTAATCCTCGTGGATGCCTGAAAACTGAAATAGATTTTACTATTTATTATCGTACTGATTCGTACCAGGTACCTGCAAGAATTTTAAAAAATCTAATTCTAGCGACCAGTGACGTATGTAAATATTCATTTCGGGAGGGAAGGGGGCGAAAATCTCCCGGGGAAGGCAATTAAAATACTAACATAGGCTGGCCACACACGTCCCGAAGTTCAGTTCCGGAATCGACCGTTTTGCAAAAAAGTTCCGATCAAAACCTCTCTCTGAATTCAGCGTCACCCCGATTTAAAATTCAGAAAGAGGTTTTGGTCGGAACCTTTTTGCAAAACGGTCGATTCCGGAACTGAACTTCGGGACGTTTGTGGCCAGCCATAGACGTAGTAAAACAAACAGTTACGGCAAAAACAGTTAAATTTTTTCGTGAAGGTGAGTTAGAAAGGTTGTGTTTTAGGTTGGCATTATAAGTGTTGTGTTAAAAAAAAACAACAAAAAAGAAGCGCCGCAGGCGAATTTTTTTTGAAAAATGGGTTTAGTGATGAACCTGGGATCTTTCTATAGCAGATGGCATGTTAAAAGTAGGAGCATTGAATTTTCAAAATTTTCTAAAAACGGGAGACCTTAGATTTCGAAAGCCGTTACTAAATAAGCTTTGGAAAAACTAGAGTAGATACATTGAACCTTTATCTAGAGAATAACTATAAAATATTTTTTTATATCGGATATAGATTTCACAAAAAAAATGTGTAAAACACCTCTGATCTTTTTCTGAAAGACAGAAACTCGTTTCCCGAAAGTCGCGTATTTTTTTTTGTATTGATAATATGCTTTAAAATCTTGGGAATGACCGTATTTTTTTACTGAAGCAAAATTAACTGAAATGGATAAACGCTATTTTTTACATTTTATCATGCGATTTTGAACCTTAATGCCGTGAGAAATGACCGTGATGTCATAGTTGGGTCGCAATGATATTTTTTAAAAACATTAAAGTATAAAAGAATTGTTTCTTCAAAAAGCTTTTTCTTTCTTTCAGGATTTCCCTTGATGACGATTGGTTGCCTCCACTTCGGGGTGGGGGACGGGGGTACGCGGCTCACACTTTGTGAATCACTGCTATTAAGCTCTCTCTTTGCGAGGTCTAGACATGGACGTCGCCAGCCTCGGAGCTAGGGAGGGGCAACAAAAATTTAATAAATTGATATAACATGAAAAACTCGTAAGTAGCGCCGCAGGCAAAAAAAAAGTGAAATGATGTCGTGATGTGGTTTGGTTTATTTGTGCACAATAATATGAACGAAAAAATATGTTTTTATGAATAGCAATAAAAAAATAGCGCCGCAGACAATTTTTTTGTGAAAATGGATTTTCATACTAATTTTAGAAAACTTATGACATGATGAGAAAATATGTGGTAATAATGTGATTTTTTGTGAGGTTTTATCACTTAGTATGAAAAAATGTATACCTACTGGCTGAGTTATCCGTACTTCGCAACGGCAAATTTGACAAAACAACTCGGCATACTTTATGAGCTTGAGTTGGACAAAATGTGACTTAAGATCTAAACTTATTTTCCAACGCCCTTTCATATGATACCATACATGAGCCCACGCAACGCTTGGATCTCCTCATCATCATGGCATCTCTAAGGAAAAAAAAATTCTTCAAAAACCGGCGACGTTGGAACACAAAGTATATTATAGCAAATGTTATTCAAAATTTTCGCAGCAATACGTCGGTAAATGCAGGAGTTATGCGAACACTTACAAAAAATCGACTTTATTTTATATATATAGATTCCATATTTCTCTACGCTGTCGAGACATGGACTATAAAAGCGGTAGATAGGAGAAAAATCGACGCATTCGAGATGTGGTGCTGGAGAAGAATGCTTCGTGTGTCCTGGACTGAACATAGAACCAACGAGTCCATATTACGGGAGCTCCACGTAGATACTCGGCTCTCCACAATATGCCAACAACGTATGCTTCGTCTTTTCGGACATCTATCAAGACGCGAAGAGACCAACCTAGAAAGAACGGTAATGCTAGGCAGTGTACAAGGCAGGAGACCGAGAGGCAGATCGCCGATGCGTTGGAGCGACCAAGTGAGGGCAGCCACAAACACCACTCTACACGAGGCCGCACATCTGGCCATGGATAGAGACTCGTGGAGGAGGATCGTCAACTGCGGGAATGAGAGTCGCGACCCTCAGTCATGAGGATATACGACACCAGCAGCATATAGATTCCAATCTCTAGGGAGGGCAGCTGCCCCCCTGCCCGACGACGCTCATGGCTCTAGATATTTTTTATTCCAAATCACAAGTAGCTGCGGACAAAGGATATTTTTTATATATAAGTATCCACTAAGTGTTATATAATATGGTTTGATTAAAGTACTCGTATATAGCGACTCTGTAAGGGTGTGACGTCACGATATCCGGTCGTACACCCCAAGGTTTTTGTTCAGGTCGGATCAACACATTTAAGCTATTAAACTGACTACTCCGTCAAAGAACCGTAGCGATTAAAATGATTAATCGACAGCAGTTTACCGCCCCGAAAGATGATATTATTATATCTATTCGGTATAACTTATATCTACTTTAAGTGTCTATGAGGCACCGTCAGTAAGTACTAAGTACGTACTGCCGTTCTGAGAACCGCGTATGAGACAAAAAATGATTTTTTATTTTTTTTTATTTATTTATTTGAACTTGAAATTACACCGAGCAACATTACAGCTTTAGCCTTTGCGTCGCTCGGTGTAAACAATTACAATACATCATGACATTTCACATTAAAAACAGATTAAAAAATACACTTATACTACACTTACAAATAATGTCAAATCAGATGCTGTTCGACACGTCTGGTAAACTCATTATAAGTCACCCCAAACATGTCGACCCACTGTGCCAGATCATTCAAATAACGGACAGCCCTGCTGACCGGTGCATTAACCATAACGTTGGTTCTGCCCCAAGGAGGGTAGAACAACATGTGCGAACGTGAACGAGTATATGAGTTGGGTACATAAAAATTGATCTCGGCCAATATTGTTGGGTTTCGTATGATCCCGTGAATAAGTTTATAGAAGTGCCTACAAACGTACTCTTTCCGCCTTTTTTCTAGGGTGTTAAAACCCAAGCTACCCATGACAAACAGAGAAGGATAAAGATATGGATAGTATCCATATTCCATACGATACAAATGCCGCATAAAACGTTTCTGAACCTTTTCCAACATCAATATATACGTCGCGTATTATCGCCTATACCGTACACCAAGTAAGTGAACACTACATTATAATAATCAAATCACTCATTCTTTCTATGTGTCCTGTAAACTCTATTTTTCATTTTTATTCTTGTCACGTTAATTACTGCCGATACTAGCAATGGTGCCGGGCTTGTAAAAAAATATTTATTGCATATTTACTCGCAATCACACAAATTATGGGCTTATTGTCTAATGACAATTTCTGCCGACCGACCCAATACTGGCTGTTGTTGATACACAAGAAGATATTTGACAACTGTCTCTGTTACAAAGATTTAAAGAACGCATTCAATGTTGGGTGGTTATGTTTGAAAAAGAACTTAAAAAAAAAAAAAAAATTTGGCACGCGCCCCCAACCGCAACTGGGCTGAGAAAAAAAAACCTTTTCGGAAATAAAAATAAACAGCCTAACAAGCCCAATACGTATACGTCCCTAAAATGTTTGTCACAGGGACAATCGTGAAATTTGTGACTCGGTAAATTGTCTTCGGTATAATGTCCCGAAACTCGTTAATCGGAGGTAGAGATAGTTGATATTAGTGGCGTGAAAAATTACCGTTTTATTACCGGCTGCTGTATAGGTTAAGAAAATATTTTACCGTCTGATCTTATGTCTACAATCGATGCTACAGTAATAATAGCTGTGTTTACCGAAGTTAAGGGCCTATATGCTGTCATTCGGCTTCGGCGCCCTGAATTGTTCTCACACAATACTGAGAGAATCGTCTTGAAACTGAAGACAGTGATAGATGAAAGTATGGACTACAGATTGGCTGTTTTAGAATTATAATATTTGGAAATTCCTTTAATAAAAAAATGATCCGAAATTTACGTGTACCCCTGAAATTTACGGGATCTGAGGATTTTCTGTTTAGCTTTTCAGATATACGAGTAAAAGTATAATTTAGCCATAATACTGGTAATTATAATTTTAACAAATTAGCTGTTTTCTATTTTTTAATTTGTTCCCAGGTTCTTTTCTATAATTCACATTGTCGCTTACGTTATTCTTATTTCGTGCTAACATTCTCAGACAAAATTTGAAAAAGTTGAAACAAAAATAGAACGATTTTGACTGTAACTGAAACTGAAAATGTAAACACAGACAACGAAAGATAAAGTTAAATAAAATTGCGCTAGAAATGGCAGAATATTCGCCGAATATTCGGAAAAAGCCAGTCTTAATATTTACCAATGTTTACCAACCCACAAATAACACCATTACCGTGGAATAAAGATTTAATGTGGCCCTAGGGGGCGGAGGAGTCGTTTGGTTTTCGGGAGTTACTTTTTATAGATATCTGATTCTGATACCGGCAAAAGAAATAAAATAATATTCGTATAGAAGTTGATACTCAGTCGTAACTTTTAATCGAATCTTATAAAAGTGTAACAAGGCAATTATTTTTAGATAAACTACGCACTTAAGTAAAAGTTGGGTTAAGAATACAAAGACCCCATTTAATGTAGGTATGTTATTGCTATATTAAGGGTTTGGTATCAAGAATGACGTCACAGTCATTTCCCACGGCATTAAGGTTTAAAATCGCGTGAACAATTGCACGGTAAAATGGAAAAAATAGCGTTTTTAATTTTTTTTGGGGTTAATTTTGCGTCTATCAAAAAACTTTTACGGTTATTCCCTAGATTTTAATGCATGTCATCAGTACATTTTTTTCCCGAGACTTTCGGGAAACGAGTTTCCGTCTTCCGGAAAAAAGATCAGAAGTGTTTTTCAAAAAAAAAATTGAGAAATCTGTACAAGATCATCAGTCCATATACAAGATCTTTTACGGTTATTTCCTAGATAAATGTTCAATGCATTTATCCTATTTTGTTCCAAAACACATTTAGTAACGGTTGTCGAGTTACAAGGTCTCCCGTTTTTAGAAACTTTTGAAATGTCGGTATGGATACTCTTAATCCTTGATCTATCCCCAACAATAATCAATTGATGGAATTCGGTCCTCATATTAAGTATACGAAAGTCATCACAGCGCCTGCACTAAAAATCGCGATTAAATAATTCGCCAACCCAGTTTAACAGTTTATCGTAAGCAAATATTTTCATAATAAAAAAATATTTTGAAAATATTTGTTTACGATGCTGCGCAATCTGGTTTGAACGTAAAATAAAAATTATTTTAGTTTTAATAATAAAGTTTGAACAGGATTTTATAATATTCATTTTTAACATAAAACGCATTCAATAATTTATTAGTCAAAAGTATGTAAATATTCAAAAATAATATTTTTAATCGTACCGAAATTCTCTGAACCGCACAACATGGGAAAATAACAGTATTGATTTTGTATTCTGAAAGCTGAAATTATGTGCACGTTGCTTGTGAGCAAAATCTATCTATTGGGTTGAATCTGTTCTATCACCGCCTCCTAGAGTAGGACTCTAGCCGTGCTGTAACAGTTGGCAACATAGGCAACAACAGGACCACCACAATTTTAAAACAATGGTTGAGATTCTAAATCGGAGTTCAAATGGAGTTTAAATATTGAATAAACACACGACTAAATATGTGGAAATACGTTGAGAGAGAGGAAAAAAATAAGTGATAAGTGAGTTAAGTGCACGTAAAACGGATGTTATGAGTAAAATGAAAGTATTCACGTGAGTTTATTTAAACTAAGATGGTTTGGGCATGTTGAGAGAATGGAAGATGACAGAATGACAAAAAAGATATATTTGAGTGAGCGGAAAGGTGCCATGAAGCGCGGACGCCCGAGTCTGACCTGGTACGATCATGACGACCAGATCCTCAAGGATGGACGCGTTTTGAGTAAAAGGAATCTGAGACTGTGTATGACAAGTTGCATGAATGTGACGAAGGCTAGGAGTGTGTGCAAGGATAGGGCTGTTTAGCGCTCTGTTCTCTCTGCCTACCCTGGAAGGGAGGTGGCGTGAGGGTACAGATAGATACAACCTATACTTACGTACATACAAATTGCTAATTACTAAAATGTCGTCAAAATGCACCAATACTGACATTGGTTGTCAATTATAAACATGCACACTACACTTGTATTATAAATTAAACACATATGAACTCCCTATTAATAATTCAATGAGTATGATCAGTATCCACGGTATAATATAATTTCTAAAGCGACTTTCGGATCACACTGTACTCGTATAACAGGGGCGTTACGAGCCTCTAAGCTAAGAGGGGGAATTTTTTTTATTTTTTTTACTTATTTAGTAGACATACTTACAATAAGTTAACCGATCGTACGCAAATTACAATTGATAACATAGATTTTGAATTATATCGTTTCACTTGCCCTTATAAAGTAAAACTTGTGTTAAAGGGGGGGGGGATGTTTCAGAAGCATTATAGTTCCTGTATCATCCAGGTTTCGAGAAAAGCCTTATTTTTTCAGAAAGATTCTGGCTTATTAATCCGTACTATAAAATAGAGCACCTAATTAGCGCCATAGACGTATTTTTTTTTCGTAAAACCGGGTAAAAATGATCACGTGTTTATTCTTAATAATGCAACACTCGGTAAATGGCGACACAGGCATTTTTTTATGGACAGATTGTACCTCAATAAATTGAACTACTTTTTTATAGTTTTCGAGTTACTTGTAAGAGTCAGATGTTCTTCAAACTATAAGACATTTCATAAGGCACATTTTTATTCAGCTACAAGGTTTACCACCCATTCTGAATTTCATACACCTATTATCGGGATATACCGTGAAGTAAAAGCAGTGAGAAAAACATCTCTGATCTTTTTTCCGAAAGACAGAAACTCGACAGAATTTTTTTTTTATGCACATCAATTCTATGGAATGAACTTATTTTTTTTTTATTGTAACGAAATTAACCCCTAAAAAATAGACAAAACGCTATTTTTACCATTTTATCATGCGATCGTTCATGTGATTTTGAACCTTAATGCCATGAGAAATGACCGTGACGTCATAGTTGGGTCGCGAATCTTAATAATGTGATTGTGAGGTTTTGTGGTTTTGCAGGGTAGGTAAGTATATGGGTCTGGTCTAGGGGGGAGCACCTGGCCTCCCTTGCCTCTGTTACGCCCCTGCTGTATATCATAACATAATGAATAGTATATACAGTGTGCTAGTTATTGAGCAGTCGATCAATCATTATACATTACTAATAATAATACAGGGTGTTCCCAATATCCATTAGCTTCAGCATACATTAGCTATTAATGCTGCTTTTAGAACATAGTTTTGTTAAAAATTTCACGATAAATTCATAATATTGACGGTTGGAGAACAGGGGTAAATTTATTACCCCGAAACGGGTAATAATGAAATTCTTGAGGGCGAAAAAGAGGACTCACAAGACGTAAATAATATTAAAAGTAGGCACATTATCATATTTTTTTTTTTGAGTCCTTAGATTTCGACCCCCTTACTAAATATATAATATTTATATTATTATTATTTTTGTATCTTTTTTTGGTTTCTATACTTTCCCAAATATGTGTAAAATAACGTCACAAGTGGTTGGTTAGCAGACATTCCCTATGGCAATAAACCCGCCATTTGATAAGATGTTTTATATCCAATAAAGTTTTTGTTTATTTGTTTTTTTTTTTTACGAAAATGTATCTGAGTTTATCGAAATAAACCCAAACACATATTTGTACACTTCACAGAAAGCTAAAAAGCTTGTATTGTGAAGTGGAGTAAGTCGGGGATTGAACCAAATTAAATATGATTTGTACATACGACATATCCTTGTCTCAACCCTTGGTATTCATTGACGCATTATACGAGCCTACGAAATGTTTTGAGGAGTCATCGATAGATGTCGAGCTCCTTTCCATTAAAATTACACATTTTGATCTATAAATTGAATTGGTAAAATATTGTAGTACAAAATGTTAAGTAGAATAGAAAATACTACCCATTTTTTTTTAAATTTACCATAAGAATTTTTATTTTTATGTGTGTGTCTATATGTATTTCTAAATTAGTTACTTTCTTTACATATTACTGTTTACAAATTGGGGTTAGCTGACAGAGATCGCAGTACTGCGATAAGCTCGCCCTAGTGAACGAATGTTATAATTTTATTTTAATGTTTACATATGTCTGTATCTTGTTCACCAAAAGTGTAAATAAACAAATAAATAAGAATATTTCGTACAATAATTATACGTGTAAGGAAAGATAGGGTCTGGCGATCTGTCCTCTCTGCCTACCCTGCAAACAATGTCATGTTTGACGGGTTATAGCTAGTTTTATATAATGTTTCTGAAACTCCCGAATACAGTAGGTAGTTTAGTTTTTTCAAACGGAAATAAAATTATTGTAGACTTATCAATCTCACTGCAAAAATATCCGCTTCAAAATTATGTTCCGACTGAAACAATTATTAGTTTTTTTTTTGTTATTACTATTTGCTAAAATGGCAACTCAGTTTCAATCGGATTAAATCAATTATTGCAGCAAAATTCCTAGACTTGATGTACAATAAAAATAAGCAGGGTTTCCAACATACCGGAACTTTCCGGAGCCGAGATCCGGTTCCGGAGGGGACGCTTGATATTCTGAAACACCCCATTCTAAGGTATCATCCTGCATAGTTTCAAATTGTTATTAATTTTGCCAACTTAGAACTACAAAAAGACTGAGCTAATTCACCAGCTGCAAATATTGTTTAGAAAAACAGGTTTACAAAAAATCAATTTAAAAACGCGATGTCGCAATAGCCACTTTGATTGACCGAGATCAGGTTCACTAAAATTAAAATGTAATGCCGTTTCGGTTGTGGTGTCGAATTCAGAGTGTAATTCCGGTGAATGTGTGTAACCGGAATATGGTTCCGGTTAACTCATAATGAATGGAGGTGATCGGGGAGATCTTATTGAGATATACTGTGTCTGTATGTATGAGGACTAGGTAGTCCTGTGAGATACTACCAGCTATGTTCACCATGAGCTCTAATGTGCACCTGAGAGGACATCAACTGAAGCTATAGACAATTAAGTGATTAAATCTATAATTTTTACTGATTGTGAAGATCCTATATGGTGATAAAGAAAATATAAGGTGCCCTTGGGGCGATTTTATCGCTAAACGGCGCCCAAAATAGTCAAATTGCTACTAACAAGATTCACATCCAACACACCTCCACAACCAATAGAGCTGTCAGTGGCAACAGTGCGGTAAAAAAAAACTAGTTCTGGTAATTTGCCTACCCCTGACTAAAATACAAATTAATGTTTATTTTGTTAAAGCTCGTATTTGGCATTCTATGTAGAAAGCTCATAATAATAATAATAAATACAAAAAAAAGCTTATGAGAAACTAGCCGAGCATTGCGCTTTGCTGTGGGATTAAAAATATTAACTCGTTCGCTTGGACGAGCGGACATTTTGGCTTGAATTGAGCTTCTTTTATTTTCTTGCTTTGATTTGTTAATAATATCATGTATCTTCTGCATCTAAAACGTAAAAAGTTTGCTCTCTGTATGTCCCGTTGTGGAAAATAGTAAAAAAAATATGATGTCATAGTTTCTACTTAAAATATGGACGACATTAGCGCTACTCATAGCTTTCCTGGTATCACCTTTATCGTATCACATATTTGTCATATTACGGAGGTAAAAAAAAAGAATGAATATACTATGTAGGGTTTATGGGGTCCACTTATTTTATCTGCGACTTTCAGGAAGATAGTTTCCATCTTTCTGAAAAAAAGATCAGAGATGTTTTTCGCATTTTTTTATTTAGAGACATCCGTACAAGATATAAAAAATCTTGTACGGTCATTTACTAGATAAAAGTTCAATGTATCTACCCTATTTTTTCCAAAGCATCTTATTTGGTACGGTTGTCGAGATTTAAGGTCTCCCATTTTTTGAAATTCTTAAAATGTCGATATACCTAGTCATAATATCAAAATTTTTGTTTCCCCCCCTTTCGTTTGTTTGTTCCAAAGCGTATTTAGTAACGGTTGTCGAGATCCACGGTCTACCGTTTTTTGAAATTTTGAAAATGTCGATATGCTTCCTTTAATATCAAAATTTTAGATGCCCCACCCACTTAGTTTCGAAACTACCGACGCCCCTGACCGGGTCGACACACTCCAGGACAATAACCTTAAATTTGATTTTACGTATTTTTTTTATTATTAGTTGACAATTTAAGTAAATATATAAAATTAAATCTAACATGTGTTATTGTATCAAATTAGATGTAAAATTATATATTTCACACTTAGATCAAACATATACAAATGTGCGTATAAAATATGTGTCTATATGTGCCAGGGATGTGCCGAATGTCATTTTTTTAATCTCTTTAATTTAATAATACAAATTAGTAGGTAATCGTATACTTAATGATTTTCAAAATAAATGCGCAGATTTCTCCCACAAGTATGGATGGCGAGAGTCCCCTGAATGCGATTGCGGAGCCGACAGGCAGACCATTCAACACATAGTTACCGGGTGTGCACTCAGAGCGTAGAGTGGCAATACATCAGACTTCCTAATCCTTAAAATAATCAAACCTAATCCGAAGCAATACAATACATAAGAAATCTAGATTTAAGTCTCTGACAAGCAGTTCACTCTGCGCTTTTGACTTTTATTTTTACACTTTGACATAACGAATGTTATATGATATAGGCGTGATGTTGGCCATACGATAAATAAATAAAATAAATAAATAAATCTTGATTGGCCAAAAAAAATATGCATACGTAATTACAAAAACAAGACAAGCGTAGTGTGAATCAAGAATCACGCTTATTAATATACATATAAAAAATTGTTAATTAATTATAAAATTAATTAACAATTTTAAAAAAAAGTTAATTAAAATTTACTAATTGAAACGTGTTTATGATAAAACAGTAGTACAATATTAAACTGTCACCTAAAGCAAATATGTGTGCAATATTTCAAAGTGCTGAGACATTGGAAAGTTATTCAAATTTTAAAATGAAAATGGAAGTTACAAACAACAACAGATGAAGTTAGGATAATAAGATTTTTTTGAAAATCAATTTTTTTTTTGTGAGCAACATCGGATTTTTTTCTAAATGTCGTAGTTGAATAACAAGTAGTTATCTCAACGGATATACAGCAAAGGATGGACTTTCCATCAGGCTTATGAATGATCGTCGGTTGCTTTAACGTGAGATAGATGAATGTACCTACTGCATTTGGTGAATGTTACTTAAGTGTGAAATTATCACATTAAACCAGCCGACGATCAGTCATAAGCCTCATGGAAAGACCATCCTTTGCTGTACATCCGAGATATTTACTTGTTACTTTTTTGCATTTAAACCACTATTTCATTAATTAGGCTAGGAGTGTGTGTAAGGATAGGGCTTTTTGGTGCGCTGTCGTCTCTGCCTACCCTGCAAGGGACGTGGCGTGAGGGTATAGATAAATATATAGATTTCATTAACTCCTTTTCAAGTCAAATTATATGAAAACGAATGTCTATGAGAATGCGGAAGTTCAGCGTATGAGAATTTAAATATTCGCACCATCCCTGATTTGTATGGCTGTGTGTAAAGAAAAAAACGATTTATGATGGTGTCCACTTTGTGAAAATTTATCATTAATGTCACAGAAATTATTTATTATTCAACGTCTATCAGAAAATACTTAAGCGAGTAAAATAAACGCCACTTAACAAAGTAAAGGCGTACCTTATTTTTTTTTATTAAATCTCACATTTTTTACTTCATTTGTATCAAAATGTTGTCGAGAAAATTGAAATGATTTTTTAGTACACTTCCTGAAAGCTTGTTCACAATAAAGAAGGGTATTTTGAGGGATCTTCACATATATTCACATTTTTTGTTATTAAGTATTCATTTGTTGTGTTTGATTGAGTCCTGCCCTCCACACAAGCATTCGGTTGCTTAAGGAGGGCAGTATCCAAAATTATACAGAGTATGTGATTGTAATTCAAGTGATATTGTAAATTTTATGTTATTTTGTAATAAAATGATTTAAATAAATAAAAATATAATTCTACGGTGAACGAAATCTGGCCCAAATCTAGCCGAAATGGGTGAAAAAAAAATCCGCTAATTTCGTCACAAAAAGCTGACAAAAACGAAATCATTCAATTTTCAATTCCATTTTTCTTTTACACACAGATGGAACCTTATTAGTCTCTAATAGTTATTTACACACACTATATACACCATATTAGGGGTTTTCTTGTTAATTGCAGTCATAGAGATTAGGTATATCGTAAACGCAAAAATTCAAAATAGAACTTTGCATAATTACCTTTGTAAATTATATATCTTTGTATATTATAAATATATTACCTATTACTTTCTTTTTACTTTCGATAGACCTGGGTTAACTAGTAAGAGATCGCTGTCTAGCGATAAGTTCGCCCTAGTGATCATAAATACTTATTACTGTTATAACCATGGATTTTGAAAATTATTATAATTCAATTTGATGATTTGATTAGATAATATATATTTCAATCGTTTCAATACAAATCCATACAAATTCAAAATTAAGCCAATCTATTGACACAATATTGTCAAAATGGTTAGATTTTTATATCTCTCACTTCACAAACTGTCAACAATCGATCTTAATTGTTATAATAGTATTAAGAGTACTGACATTTCAAAAATTTCTAAAAACGGGAGACCTTTTATCTCGACAACCGTTACTAAATATGCTTTGTAACAAAATAGGGTAGATGCATTGAACTTTTATCTAGGGAATAACCGTAAAAGATTTTTTATATCTTGTATAGATTTCTCAAAAAAAATGTTAAAAACACCTCTGTTCTTTTTTCCGAAAGACGGAAACTCGTTTCCCGAAAGTCGCGGAGTAAATTTTTTTTTGTACTGATAATATGCATTAAAACCTAGGGAATAACCGTAAAAGTTTTTTGATAGACGCAAAATTAACCCCAAAAAATAGAAAAAACGCTCTTTTTACCATTTTATCATGCGACTGTTCACGCAATTCTGAACCTTAATGCCGTGGGAAATGACTGTGACGTCATTCCTGGTGCCAAGCCCTTAATTACCATCTTCTACATCCACTATTAATCTTCTATTATCACATACTCGTATCTTGACACAAATTATTTCATGCTTCTTAATTTTTGTCATGGTGCACTTCTTGTAGGTAGGAGGCCAGTAGGTGTATAGATAGGTTCAACACTCAAAAGTTATAACTGTAAAATTATTTGTAAAAATAAAACACTGTTTTTTACTTCCAGCGTATGCAGCAAATAGTGGAAGTAAAAAACAGTGTTTTATTTTTACAGATAATTTTACAATGTCCTTCCATAAAGTTAATCTTCCATCAATAAATAAAGTTATAACTGTGTATTAAGTAAAATTGTATTGTGACGTGTAATAATGTACGCTCAAAGAATAATATTGGTACATCTTCTAAGTAACGTGTCTGGTACACCTACAGATGAACTAATATAGGTCAACTATAGTTGACTTTTAGACCAGTTTTTAATCATTGTCTAAAACTAGTTACAGGCCAATATACCTACAGAGATGCATAACTACACACCTACACATCACCTTATAGTCCGAGAGCCCGCTGCTTAATTTATGACGTATCTGTTTTTTGATCGAAATGTGGTACAAATGATAGCTTACCAATAGGGTTTTACATCGCACTAGGGTTGCCTATCAAAATCTTGCCGCAACCCCCCCTGCCCCCCCCGAAAAGGTCCCTCTTCGCGGTTTTTCGCATTTTGTAGGAATATGGTAAGAGATAGAAGAAAGTAGTCAATGACAAAAATAATCCTTGCTAAATTCTCTACAAAAAATGTTAAGTCAATTTTTTCATAGGACTAGTAGTTTACCCGTAATGGCCGGTCGAAAAACAGGATATTTTTTGAAAAAAAAAAAAAAAATTTTGATTTGAACTTTCTTCCACCCATTATCACTAACATTTTATGGAAAAAAATATTTAGCCTGCGGCGCTATATCGCTGGTTATTTTATGAAAAACTAAATTTTAAGAATTTTCGTCACTGAGTTTTATGTCACGAAGAAGTTCTCAACAAAATCAAAGGAGGAAGACACCTGCTCAATGCAATAGCAGAACAGATGGATCGGCCACATAGTGCGTCAAGAGGGTCTTCTATTTGAATTAATTGAAGGAATGAACGAGGGGAAAAACTATACAGAGGACGACCAAGGAAAGAATACCTGGACGACCTGTGCCAGGATATGGGCTTCGACTCATATAAAGAGTTAAAAAGAATCGCACAGGACAGGGATGAGTGGAGAAGGAGACATGGGGCTTTCTTGCAAACCAATCGTAACGATTGAAACTGGAGAAGAAGAAGATATAACTTTATCTGTTGTTGTCTTCTGCGCCTACATTTTCTTCTTCAATTTTCAATAACTTCCCAACGTCCCAGCACCTTGAAAATTTGCACACATATTTGCTTTAGGTGACAGTTTAAAATTGTAGTACTGTTTTATCATAAACACGTTTTAATTGGTAAATTTTGATTAATTTATTTTTTATGTGAATAAATATATGCGTTGTTCCTAAACCGTTTCTAACGATTATGAACTCGATGGATTGCATTTTTTTAGTGTTCCCTATGTTCTGAAGTGGAACGTACAGGGCGCAAAGCAATCTATAAGAATTCGACGTTTGGCAATCAGATGACAATAACACAAAAATACAAACATTGCGGTGGCTATTCATTATAGAGATCACTTATGTCAAACTAAAATAGTCGCAATGAAGATGAAATCACCAATGTACAAATTTATTTTTTTATCAACGACCCACTATTTCTGCTAGTGCAACACCATCACGCTATATATATATCAATAATGGGATGACAAACGAATGCTGACTGTGTATAAAAACACACAACTTTATCTTTGCGCAAACATTTGTATGAAATTTAGAATGTTTTGCGAGTTCATGGACGTTCATGCGATTTTTTGAGGTGTTCGGTAGCGTGGTTGGTAACGCGCTCGACTGTTAATCCAGTGGGCGCGGGTTCAATCCCCGATCCCCTCCACTTTACAACGCAAGCTTTTAAGCTTACTGTGAAGTGTACAAAGATGTATTTGGGTTTATCGAAATAAACCCAAATACATCTTTGTACACTAAAAAAAAGTCATACATACTCTACGATTCACTTCACTCAAAACACGTCCATCCTTGAGCATCTGGAAGACATAGTCGACCCAAATGGCTCTTGGGCGGCGGCCTCTTAAGCTAATAATACACGGTTCACTTTTACGGACTAATTCCCCAATCAAAAGTGAAATAGTCCGATGGTGAACCGTCTAAACACAGAAGTGATGCAATCACCACACGATTTTTTATACTTGTAGGTACTATTTAGGGATGGCGGATTTCCCTGCTTTAAAATACCGATGATCCATGCAAAAGTGAAGCATGCAATATTACGTTAGCACCTCTTCTTCACCCATATACGTTCATTTTTTATCCCTTCATAATTCATCCTCTCTACATATCCCAAAAATCTCAGCTTGTGAACTTTTCACTTACCAGCACACGATTTCATTGTCATGAAAGAAATGTCATAAGACCATTTACCTAATACTTTTTTTTAAATACGACATGTGATTGTAAAAATTGCACATTAGCAGCGTCGTCACATGAGTGACGACAAACGTGTTTTCATTTAGTTATGAGAAAAATAACTTAAAATAATAATATATATTAGATTCTTAATTACCAGAGTTTTTCACGTATACAAACCACGCTCTGTGTCGCCGAATCTATTTTTAATAACTCACAGCTGTGCGTCTCTTGCGAGTCTAGCATTAAGTTACTATAGGACAGAACGCAATGTTATATTTAATAATGCATAACTGATATAATTTGGTACCTACGGGTTATCAGCTTAGGAACTAGAATACAGAAGTATGCACTTAGAAAGGTCAACCTATGATAAGGCGATGCCCAAAAATATGTCACAATTTGACACACGAATCAGGGTTTTAGAATTTTGGAAAAATGTAACTGTCAATAAAGAAAGGAAGACAAAAGAGACAAGAACTCTGGCTAGATCTTTCTGATCTTAGACAGGCCAAAGAGCTTCTTGGGGGCTATGACCCTAGAAGAACTAAAGCCTGTATATAAGCCTGAACAAAACAAGACACTCAGTGGCTTCCTAACGGGTCATTGTTGGCTCAGGGAGCATCTCTGTAAACTGAGACTTGAAGAGGACGGCACCTGCAGACTCTGTGAGGAGGAGGAGGAAACTCCCCACCATCTTCTGGCAGACTGCGATGCCAAGAACCAGATAGAGGTAGAATCATTTCTCACCCTAGACCCCCTCCAAGTGCTCTAACTGGGTAGTCACCAGATAGGCAAAGTAGGGGGAGTAAAACAGATCTTATAGGTCGCAGTACATAATACACCCCATAAAATAAAATAATAGTCAAAGACATTCAGCGCCCCTAAGACATGTCCTATTTTCTTTCTGTAGGATCGAAACGCATTTATACGGAAATAATCTAGAGCTGGTGATTAGATGCGGAGAGCTAAAGAAATATATGAGGGAGGCCTAGGTTCCGCATTGACTGTATGAATGTAAGTAATTAATCAAAAGCATTCGAATAACTTTGTTGGTAGGTAAATTCATTTTCAGAACGCAGGATTCAGAATTTTTTACCACAATTTATCGACTACTTTTCCTCTGTAGACGTTTTAAAAAGGCACAAATCATTCCTTGAGGATAGATTGCTTAAACTAAATACACATTAGTATAATATACGATTGTGTGGCTGCGAGATACAGTAGCATTGTAGAATGTAGGCATATCTTGGAATGTCTATTGTTAAGCGTATAATACCGACATTTCAAAAATTTCTAAAAACGGGAGACCTTATATCTCGACAACCGTATATACTAAATATGCTTTGAAACAAAATAGAGTAGATATATTGAACATTTATCAAGGGGATAACCGTAAAAGATTCTTTATATCTTGTATAGATTTCTAAAAAAAAGTTGTGAAAAACACCTCTGATCTTTTTTCCGAAAGACGGAAACTCGTTTCCCGAAAGTCGCGGAGTAAATTTATTATTTTGTACTGATAATATCCATTAAAATCTAGGGAATATCCATAAAAGATTTTTGATGGACGCAATATTAACCCCAAAAAATGGAAAAAAACGCTATTTTTACCATTTTATCATGCGATTGTTCACGCGATTTTGAATCTTAATGCCGTGGGAAATGACCGTGACGTCATAGTTAGGTCGCGAGACTTAAACGGAATTTTGTGATCTAATCGAACTGTGTGTGTACGACTGTGAGATACAGTAGCATTGTTTAACGTAGGCATATCTCAGAATGCCTATTGTTAACTCACAAGATGAAATATTATTTTTAACCAAAGATAATATGTTTTTATTGACGCTTATGTCTTGTTGATAGCTTTATTTTCATGACTTCGTCTTTTGTTATTCAAATTTATTAGCCTTTTTATTATACCGTAGGAGTATTAAGTACCTACTTACAATTGAGATTTTTTTTATCATTTACATACCCTTGAAATACTTCTGCGTTATTTTTCATTCATTCAAGCAGACATTCACGGAATAAATGGGTAATTTAATGACAATTGTTACATCGTTTCTTTAATCTTGTTTTGCTTTTTTTTTCAGGCCGTTCTCAGAATAAAAACATAATGTTTGAATAGGGCGTAAAAATATTTCCTAAATTCTTCGGAAAGCCTCGTTTTTTTTTAAATAAGAAATAAATAAAATCTTTATTGAAAAAAAAATCCAAATGGCGGGTTTATTCCCGTAGGCAATGTCTGCCAACCAACCACTTGTGACATACATTTGATATAAGTACACAATACATACAAGTGTATGAAAAAGAAGAAAAATAAATACAAAAATAATAATAATATATAGAACATAAAAATATATACATAAATAGATATGTGGATGGGATGAAAGACAAGGAAGGAATCACGGGATTGTCAGTTAGATGAATTATTTATGAAAAGGTAATGATGCCTCAGTTTACATTATAAAAATATTAATAAAAAAAAGATAAATACCTACAATGAAAAAGTTATTAACAATGACCTAATTCTGTCAAGCTTTTTTGACATCTTACTCTGCCATAGTAATGCTGGATTTCACCAACTTCTTAGGTGAGGGATAGAGGAGATAGGAGCTACTTATCATTTTTATTTTTTCATAAAAAAATTGTGCTAAGTGGCTCCTGTCTACGTCATTCCTTATCTAAAAAGTATGTGAAATCCAGCATTAATCTGTCTGACGAAACGATTGAAAATGGAGCCGCAGGCGATAGTGACAATGAATGTGCTTTGCTTCCATCACATTCAAGAAATTTGTCGTACTTATACGCTCTCCGTGAAAACCTTTAGTTATAACAAACTGCATGAATGTGACGGAGGCTATGAATGTGATACGGCTGTCTGGCGCTCTGTCCTTTTGCCTACCCAGCAAGGGACGTGGCGTTAGTGTGTAGATAGACGGATAAAATACATATAATATAAAAATGCATATAATATAAAAATGCATACATACAAAGACAGTGCAGATGTCGAAACTAGGTGGGGAGGAATTAATAATAAATAAAATAAAAAGTATTTTTATAGGAAAAGGGTAAAATGGAATGAATCTGAGAAAAGTACCTACCACCTGTCACAGAACCTTGGAGTAGTTAAAAGAAATACAGAATTGGAATTAGTAGGTATGAATCTACATACATAGCATCACACATACTAGGTATAAATATATTCTTCCATTGTTTCCATGGATCGATTGTTTTCAATAATAGAAAGTGACTCGACAAATATACAGAGAAATTTGCTTATCATTATCAATTTACTTTCTAACTCAATCTCTTTGAGTTCTTCTTTGGAACGTAGCGATGTCACAAAACTTTCAAGCGTTTCGAGCGTAAACATAATGCATGAGGATTTTCTTAAGAACCAAGCACGTATAGGTCAGCTTTAGGTCACAAATAAATTTTATTGCAATAAAATGTTACAAACCTACATCTATTTAAAAAAAGGTCCTCTTTATTGATACAAAGGATCTGGTCTTGTATGCACAATCCCAAAAACTTTCCCGCACACTTCGCACTAAGCTAAATGCTTGTGTCTTGAAGTCATACAATGTTAACAACAAGATTCGAACCAGGACCTCCAGATCGGAAATCCGCGCTCCAACCAACTGCGCCAATCATGTGCCCATGAATATATGTGCTGAATATGAAAATATGTTACAAATGGCTTGCTAAAATCATAATACATAATTGGGTTAGTTGGAAGAGATGCCTTTATAGCGACAAGTTCGCCCTAGTGAACATTTGTTATTAACTATGTACTCGGTTTGACTGTAAGATATTGCTTTTGCAATAAATCCGCCTATAGGCACACTACCATTGTCTTGTCTTTGTAACTATGCATATTTTTCTTTGGCCAATAAAGATTTCTTTATTTATTTAGGTACAATAAATTTGTCAAATTCTATTTTATCATAATTCTAAATCAAAAAATAAAATAATAAAACAATGGTAAATGCATGAGTTATGAAAAAATAAATTATTAGATTTTCTGAATGTCATAATTTATTTTTGAGAGCATCGGATTTCCTACATCTTGTAGTTGAATAACAAGTAGTTATCTCAGCAGATATACAGCAAAGGATGGACTTTCCATCAATCTTATGATTGGTGTCTGTTGACTGATGCCTGACTGATGTCATAAGTCTGAAGGAAAATCCATTCTTCGCTGTATATCTGTTGAGATAACTACTTGAATAAAGCTGGAATGGACCGCTGTATAGTGATAAGCTCGCCCTAATGAGCATTAATTTTTTTATGGATGTGTGTTTTTTCTTGCTTATATCTTATATTTTTCTTGTGGCGTTTTTTTTTTTAATTTGCTTAAATGTATCTGGGTTTATCGAAATTTAAACACAAATACACATTTGTACGCTTCACAGTGAGCTTGAAAAGCTTGTGTCGTGAAGTGGAGTAGGTCGGTGTTCACCTAAAGAACAATTAAATTTTACGTTTGTAATTCTACATCTATTTTCTAAATTTTCTAGGGGTTACTTAAATTGTTAAGCACTTAAGGGACACTCTAAAAAGTCTAAGAGAGGTATGCTACGTTTTTTACTAAAAATACTATTGGACGGTTTCGTTTTTGTTGTCTGCTCGAAAATTAGGTATCTAAGTGTTACAAAAACACTGGACAAAGAAAAACTCAAAAATACGAATGATGATATATTAGGTATAGTTTTAGCCTGCGCAATATGGCGAATAACATTAACAAAATACAAAAAAAACACAGTCAAAATACAAAATAACACAAAAATAAACATTCTAATGTTTTCTACAATCATACAAATATAAATATATCACGTCAATTTGATATTCTTTCGTGGTAATGTATTAAAAAAAGTTTATTTGTTTGTAGGTATGCATGGAAAATGAACATAGATTGTTAATTTTACCTCTTCCGCCGGCAAATTTGTCATTATAATCACATATTAAATCAAAAAACCGCACTAATGAAAGTCAAAAAACACTGTCACGACTATTATCTATCATAAATACAACAAAAAACACACACAACCCGTAATAAAAATCGATTTTAAAGCGAATTTAATATAAATTGTTTTAATTTACATATAAATATTTCACACGGAGACGAATTCGCCGACGAGACGACCGAACGCTCCGAAAGCTTCTGCGAAACTGTTTAGAATAAGTTCCACGCGAGGAAAAGTGTATCCAGTGTGACGAGAAGATAAGAAAATCGTACAGGTAAAAATGTGTTCACGAATCAAAAGGACGCGAGTAAACATACTAAACAAACTTTATAATCTGCGTATACGTTTCGTACATTTTTATACTGTGTACGGCGATGTTGTTGTTTGTATATGGGATTGCTATATCGTATTTTCTTAGATTTTCACCTACGTTCGTTTAGGTTTTCATTGTTCTATTCGCTTGGTTTGAAATGATCTGCGCGCGCAGTCTAAAGGCATCTATCGTTGCGCAGGGTTGAAGCCTTTTAGTATATTTTTGCAAAAAGGGTTTGTGATTATTCGGGTTGCCATGGTTAGAAAAACATTTTCCCCAAAATGTGACATATTAAGATAAATTGCAACACAAAAGAAAAATACTTCGTTCAAAAAAACGATTAAAGATTGGTGATTACTGAAGACTATATTTTCAAAATCAATTCAAAAGTGAATATAAGATGAGAAAAAGTAGTTACTTATAAAAATATCTATGTATGTATACTATATCTCAAAAATTTAAAATTTTCAGTTTTTCAGGAAACTGAAAACTTGTTAAAACGTATCTACCTTCCTGATATGAAATTGCAAATTCTGAAGTAACAACTGACAGGTTAAAAAGAGTAAAAACATAAAAATATTTCTGCTATGGTGTTATTCTTATGAAGCGTTTGACGCGCACTGTGAGGTGTACAGAAAGTGTGTAAGTCCATCCATAGTATGGAAAATTAAAAAATTAAAACAAGATATTTCCAGTTTCAAGTGGATAGCACACCACTAACTAATTTTGAGGAATTTATCAAAGTGGAAATAGATATCAAATAGGCCAGAGGTCCTGGAAGCTGCAAGTGACAGGGGCCTCTAGCGAAGATACACAGAGGCTTTGAGCCCCCGACCCAACCAAGGATAGAAGGGGAAGAAGATAGAGTAGAGAATAGTAGGAAATAGATATAGAAGACTGGAGTTGGAGATCAACAAAAGCAAAACAAAGCTAATTATCGTAGATCGAAATAACCAACTCCAGACAGCAGGCGCACTCACTGACCTGGAACTTGTCGAGATTTTCACATACCTTAGATCCATGTTAAATAATGCAAGGAACGCTATGATACGCCTTGATAACATAAGGAAAGATAAAATTATAGCCAAAGGGCTAAAACTGAAATTGTTTCGGTCGCTTTTACGATGGGCAGACCAAATTGTTGCCTCTAGGGTACGAATATTTGGAAATCACGACCCTCAGCAATCAGGAGAACGACTATAGAAAGAGAGAGATCAACAATCAATGATTCGCATACAGTGAAGTGTATAATTGTTATTTATGGTTCAATATTGTCTTTAGGCCCTAATTTCGGGCACTTAGTCTCGTCAGATTTACATAGTTATAGTCTATTAACAATCAAGAAGAGCAATAAGAAAAGATAAGCATATCAATGCTAACAGAGTGTAGAACGTCTGCTAGCATTACGTCGGGAACACATAATCCAATTTGAACGATAAGCAATATTAAACAACAAATTCGATGCTGAGATGTACCAATAGTCTCATGCCAGCATTTCGTTATTAATATTTAACAAAACGAACATTAAGAATTGTCTATTTTAATATATTTTTCTAATGCATTGTGCAAAAAAGTGAACTAAAAACGTCTACGGAGGCGAACGAAGGATTTTCAAGAAAGCTCTATACAAGCTGAAATCGAAAGAAAAAGTGATACTAGGGAAATTTTAAAAGACGGGGCTAAGGTACGCAGAACTTTTGGCACCTGTCTAGCAGTGGCGAAGGGTGGATTTATGCAGAAGGGAAGCCGGGGCTAACATTTATTATGGCATTACGTCAGATTAGACACTATTATACCGATGATTTTTTCCAAAAGGTAACTCGATGGGAATCGTGTTCTTAGGTAGCTTGGCGCCTGCTGTCTAGTGAATATTGGCACCTATCTAGTGAAAGTTTGCAGAATAGACTTTCTGCGAGGGAACATTGTCAATAATTTTGTCAAATGTGGCGAATATTTTTATCATGACAACACAAAAAGCTCAATGTACGAAAACAAAGAATGCCAACTCCATTTTCCCTTGACGTTACGTAATTTTTATTAGGAATTATATTATTATTTATTGGTGACTTTTATTCCAAGAAATGTAATATGGCGAAAACAAAGCGATCAGACAATTTCGATAAACGTTAAAGTTATTAGAAAATGTTTACTTTCTTATGGGTGTCGTCAGAGGGGGAGGACAGGGGTAGGGGGGCAGCTGCCCTTCCCTAGAGAAATAAATAGGCATATACATAATATATAGTTTTACCTACTAAATGATACAACCTCACAAAAAATCATATTAATTAGTAACACATCGTTTTCTCATCATATCATGAATTTTCTAAAATTATTATGAAATGTATTAAATTACAAGCGTATTTCTATCTCTATCTTAAGCGAAATAAACCACAAAAAAATGGAAAAACACTATTTTTACGCTTAAATTTGTGTTTCATGTTTTTGTTCGTGTATATCTGTCAATCCTCTTTCAGTGTCTCAATAAATAAATAAATAAATTTATTTAGCAATCATGCGATTGTTCATGCGACTTTGAACCTCAATGCCGTGGGAAATGATTGTGATGTCATAGTTGAGTCGCGAGCTTTAAAGCGATAATATAACGATTTTTACCCAGAATAAGTATATCGCCTTATAAGGGGGTGGAGAATAAACATGATTGGTAAATATTTTTTTTTTCTATATTTTTTTATTGTAATACTAATTTTTCTGAGAAAGTAATTAATTTGGTAAATCGTGCGTAATAAACCAAAGAAATTACCCAAGTTTTTTTTACCATTGAATATATTTTTTCTACCAAAATCAAACACGCTAACATGAACATACAAGATTCAATATAATACAATACTAGTATCAGTGCTCGGTGGCGCCCGAGTAAAAATAAAAATAATGTGAAAAAACGAATCGACAAAGAATCATTAAAATGATAGGGCTTGCAAAATATGTACGTACGGACTATGGAATAAGGAATACATACATACAATTGATAGAACTTGAATAACATTCAAGATTAAGGAAATCTCGACGCCGTTGTTTCGTTAAAAAAACAGTGGATCCATATTTAGTGTGATAAAATATGGGGGCGTTCCATACAAACCCCACGTAACATCAACATTTTAATGGAAAAATGCAAAAAAAAAACTAAATATTTAGATTAAAATCCACAAAATTTGACTTTTTAGTTCGCGACTAGTATACGGGGATTTGCACCCTCATCTTCATGCAATTTTGAATAAAGTTCTAAAAATCTAGTCGCGAACTAAAAAGTCAAATTTTGTGGATTTTAATCTAATAATTTTGTTTTTTTTCCTTTGAAATGGACTTCCACCATGTACCGACAATCGAAAACATTGAGGTTATCATGTTAATGTATGCGTTATGGGATGGGCAAAATAATTCACTCTGTACCTCATAACAATGTACAATGAATTAATAAAGGTTCGCATACGCGAGCAATTATTGCTGAAATAATTGAGGCGTACACACTAAAATATTTATACGGGATTATTTAAGAGAACATTACATGAAAAATACAAAATATAAGCCGGAAAGCACACATCCACTATCGCTAAACATCAACCTCTTCCAGTAAATGTTTGTACATAATCAAATACAATTAACATTCACACATATAAACATACAAACATACATTCTAAATAAAAATAATATATGGAATGAATTGGCGGAATGTTTGATACATAAATCGATACATTTTTTTTGTTCTCGCGAAAAGTAAAAAAAAATGCCTGGTATATTGTAAAACATACTCATATATACCAACCATGAAAAGTGATTAGTGGGTTTTGAATACACTCTGCTAAAGTATGAATACTTGTAGACTTGTATGGTATGTACTAGTATTATACTCGCCAATATTGAATATGTACCAGGCTGCGCGCGCATGCTATACACAAATCTCCATACATACGAACACACACATATACTTAGTATAAAATATATAAAGTAAAGTCTGATTTTTGTAAGTTTTCGCATAACTTCTGCATTTTACGATGGATTGTTGCGAAAATTTAGAGTAACATTTTCGATAAAATAGGCTGTGTTCTAAAGTCGCAGGTTTTTGGAGAAAAAGCTTTTCCTAGGAGATGCCATGATGATGAGGGAATCCAAGTGTTGTGTGGGGTCGTGTGTGATATAGTATGAAAGGGCGTTGGAAATTCAGATATTAAGTCACATTTTGTCCAGCTCAAGCGTATAGTCCAAGAGCCCGCTGCTTAATTTATGACGTATCTGTTTTTTGATCGAAATGTGGTATAAATGATAGCTTACCAATAGGGTATTACATCGCACTAGGGTTGCCTATCAAAATCTTGCCGCAACCCCCCCTGCCCTCCCCCCCCCTCGAAAAGGTCCCTCTTCGCGGTTTTTCGCATTTTACAGGAATATGGTAAGAGATAGGAGAAAGCAGTCAATTTCTCTACAAAAAATGTTAAGTCAATTTTTTCGTAGAACTAGCAGTTTGCCCGCGTAAGCTATCATTTCTACCACATTTCGATCAAAAAACAGACACGTCATAAATTAAGCAGCAGGCTCTTGGACTAGTATAAAGTATGCCGGGTTGGTTTGTCAGATTTGCCGTTGCGAAGCACGGGTAACTCAGCTAGTACTTACTATAAAATATTATAGTATATTCATACTACAAGCAAAGCAATGTTTTCATATACTTTTCAATAGCATGCTCCCGACAGTCAAGGGTGGCGCACGTTTCATGCTGAATTTAATGATTTTAGTTATGTAAAACGGATTTTAGTGAATATATTGAGATGGTTAGGACATGTAGAGGAATGATGAAAGGATAACAAAGAAAATATACCTGTGAGAAAGAAGAGGCGTAAGGACGTGCGGCAGTTCAAGAATCACAAGGCTTGACCATGTAGACCAGATTCTCAAGGACGGACGTTTTTTGAGTAAAGGGAATCGTAGAGTGTGTGGGGATCTAGTGAGTGCTGACTAACACGATAAGAAGAAGTAGAGTGTGTATGACGAATTGCATGAATGTGACGGAAGCAAGAAGTGTGTGTGAGAAAATCTAGCGATCTGTTCCCTCTGAGGTAGAACAATAAGTCCATTCATAATTCGGCTGTCATTCACAAGCATTCGCCACAGTTAAATTAAAACATATACGTTCGTTCCGGTTGCCTCACACACTCACACTCAGTCACACACACACACACACCTTGCTCTCATTCCAAATTTGAGGTGAAACTAACTGAAAGCGTGTAAAAAGAGAAAAATGAAAAGAAACAAAGGATTCAAGAAAGAGAAAGACAAAGAAATATGGTGTGTTAAGGCTCCCGACCCAACTATGAAATCACGGTAATTTCCCACGGCATTAAGCTTCAAGATTGCGTGAACAATCGCATGATAAAATGGTAAAAAAGCGCTTTTTCCATTTTTAGGGTTAATTTCGCTTCAGTCAAAAAACTTTTACAGTTATTATTATATATAGTACAATAAAAAAAATACTCCGCGACTTTCGGGAAACTATCTATAAATATATAATCTATAAAAAATATCTATAAAATCTATACAAGATACAAAAATCTTTTATGGTTATTCCCTGAAAAGGTTCAATGTATCTACTCTACTTTTTCTAAAGCATATTTAGTAACGGTTGTCGAGATCTTTTTTAGAAATTTTTGAAATGTCAATATTCAATTCAATTCAATTTCAAAATTCTTTTTATTTTTCTCAATATTTTACATATACAAATATGGTCCCTTAAAACCATACGAGTACATGTTTCGAGATACCTCCCCAATAGAGACAAGTCTCGTGAGTGGGGAGGGGACCCGTAAAAGTAAAAACACATAAGTATATGCCAAGAACTTTTGGTTTGCAATTCACAAATCACGAATACAAAATATTTTCCATCAGATATAATACCGCAATGTACAATACAATACATATTGTAACCATTACATTCCGTCACTTTACAACGGGTCAAGGTATAGCCCCGTTACGATTTGCAAATTGTTTCCATTATATTATTATACCTAGGTCCTAATGGTTCCAATACGACATTCTAGTTGTTAGAGGTCATAAAGTTCTATTAGGTACTACTAGATGATATCAGATTCTTTGTTTGAATTCTTTGTTTGATCAGATCGCGAGAGTGCGATAAACTCAGATTCTAGTAGGTATTCTAGACGTCAACTAGCGAAAGAAATTTAGCAACTTTGACAATTCTACAGCGAAAGAGGGCATGGGCATCGCCAGCTTTTGAGCTAGAGGAGGGCAACAAAAAAATGTTGTATGAAAAAACGAGTGTATACAGGGTGTTTGATAGATGGATACAGATATCTTCAGGAGTGATAGTAGAGGTCCATCTTTTGAGCCAAACTTAGCTTAGTCAAAAGTCGCACGGTTCTCGAGATATTCGAGATTTTAACTTTTTTTCGAAATACCCCGAATTACTCAAGTTTTAGTTCGATAGCATCGTAAGTAAAGGTACCTACTTAGTTCTATCATTCTTTTTTGTTACCTGAATATGTGTTTAGTCTATTTAAATCAATAGTTTCAATCTGAAAAACAATCATGTTAAAAAAATATCGGATTAAAGTTTCGAGAAAGAGATATTTCAAAAACGAGTTACGACTTTGGAGAGGAATTTAGATAAGAAAAAAAATGTTCAAAGATTCAGAAATCTGGAAAAAACTTCTCTGGTTTATGCTCTTTCAAATGATATACAAAACATTATAAAAAACATTAGTTTCATAAATCTAGAAAACAATAACTTAAATAGACCACCTCTAATTTAAGCGAATTTCCATACAAATTTACTATAGGTACAGTTGCATAGTGAAAAACACATTTCCTTTCAATTTACTGTTTCCGAATTTGTATGGAAATTTGCTTAAATAAGAGGTGATCTATTTAAGTTTTTGTATCATAGATTTACGAAACTAATATTTTTTATAATGTTTTGTATATCATTTGAAAGAGCATAAACCAGAGAAGTTTTTACCAGATTTCTGAATCTTTGAACATATTTTTTCTTATCTAAAATCCTCTCCAAAGTCGTAACTCGTTTTTGAAATATCTCTTTCTCGAAACTTTAATCAGATATTTTTTTAACATGATTGTTTTTCAGATTGAAACTTATGATTTAAATAGACTAAACACATATTCAGGTAACAAAAAATAATGATAGAACTAAGTAGGTACCTTTACTTACGATGCTATTGGGATAAAACTAGATTAATTCGGGGTATTTCGAAAAAAAGTTAAAATCTCGAATATCTCGAGAACCGTGCGACTTTTGACTAAGCTAAGGTTGGCTCAAAAGATGCTAAATGACCTCTACTATCACTCCTGAAGATATCTGTATCCATCTATCAAACACCCTGTATATACAGGGTGTTTCCTTCCGTATGCAAAATCTCGTGAGGGGTGATAGAGGATGAAAAAATAAGCAAAAAAAGTTTAATGAATGCATGACCGAAAATCAACCGTTTTGAAGTTATGGCCTTTTGAAAATTTAAGAGTATGAAAATTTCTCATTTTGGTTTTTTGACAAAATCTCAAAAACTACTGACTGAATTTTAATAAAATAAAACAAAAATCATAGAAAACATTATAGTCTTTCGATGTAGGTCTCAATTTATGGATTTTGTCTCATAAAATAGTGAAATTTTTGTACCCAAACACTTTTTTTACGGAAAAAATGACTATTTATTCCAATAAACATCAAATTTCTAAAAAAATAGCCCCATTAAGTATCCTTTTTTACATTTTACAATAAAGCCTTAATGAGTTCTCAATAACATGAGTTAAAAAAATTACAATATTTCCCGATGGTGGGACTATAGTATCCGATCCAATGATGTCCAAACGTATTCAAAAGAAGGTTAAGATAATACCACTGAGCGATCAGTTACAGATTGTATGCATCTTAGCGGCGTTTTATACGTTTGGACATCATTGGATCGGATGCTGTGGTCCCACCGTCGGGAAATATTGTAATTTTTTTAACTCGTGTTATTGAGAACTCATTAAGGCTTCATTGTAAAATGTAAAAAAGGATACTTAATGGGGCTATTTTTTTAGAAATTTGATGTTTATTGGAATAAATAGTCATTTTTTCCGTAAAAAAAAAGTTTGGGTACAAAAATTTCACTATTTTATGAGACAAAATCCATAAATTGAGACCTACATCGAAAGACTATAATGTTTTCTATGATTTTTGTTTTATTTTATTAAAATTCAGTCAGTAGTTTTTGAGATTTTGTCAAAAAACCAAAATGAGAAATTTTCATACTCTTAAATTTTCAAAAGCCCATAACTCCAAAACGGTTGATTTTCGGTCATGCATTCATTAAACTTTTTTTGCTTATTTTTTCATCCTCTATCACCCCTCAAGAGATTTTGCATACGGAAGGAAACACCCTGTATATACATTTTTTGAGTAGTTTGGTTTATTTTCTTTGAGTAAAAATTTATATATAATAGTATGTTGGAAATGCAGACAAAAATAGCGCCATTATAGCGATTTTTTTTTCAGAAGACATAAGCACGTAAGTTCCGTGATTAAATCTATATTATTTTTGGTGAAATAATAAAGAACATAAGCACCTTCTTAAAGAATATGTAACACAAGGATAAGCATAGGTGATTTGCGTCGCAGGCAAAATTTATTTGAAACAATTGTGTTTTAAGAGATTTTCATTCTAATTTTTGGTATGGTGAAAAAACGTGTGGTAATAATGTGATTTTTAATGAAGTTGTATCATTTAGTATCAAAAACACTTAAGTATTTTAGTTGAAAAAATTATAGATCATTTTTCTATTTTTTTACTTTTTTTTATGCTATGTACGTACATCTATATCAAAATTTTAGTTTCCTTCTTTAGCTTCGTCTATATATTAGAATACAATCTAACAATTTTTTTCCTAATGTATCAAATAACAACAGTTTGCATAATAATATTGTATGATGTGAAATTCTAATGCACCAGCAACATTATAAAACGTCTATAAATCATGTTTTTATTTTGATTATGTTGCCAGCTCTGCTACAACAAATGCATCATTAGTGACGTTTTACAACCGATGGCCTTGAAAGACAACAGCTGCATACTAAACCAGGTCAGTCAGGTTTACCGAGGGTTACACCGGCAACACCCCCCAGCACATTCAAATTAAATCACCCCTCAACACTTGCATCTAGGAAGAGGGTAGGGGAAATAACTGAATGAAAAACTTTAATGGAAACTTGCTATAATCAAACCTCATTAATGTTGAAACGAATTGGACAATTGGTAATTTGAAAAATGAATATTGGTACGACAGATGTAATTGTGGTGAGGATGGAAGTGAACAAATTAAAGGTAAAAAAAAAATTGTATCTGTATTTTAAAATCCACGTGATGACATTCAGAGTATGCATACCGACATTTCAAAAATTGCTAAAAACGGGAGACCTTCTATCTCGACAACCGTTACTAAATATGTTTTGGAAAAAAATAGAGTAGATACATTGAACCTACCTTTATCTGGGAAATAACCGTAAAAGATTTTTTATATCATGTATAGATTTCTCAAAAAAAAATGTGAAAAACACCTCTGATATTTTTTCCGAAAGATAGGAACTCGTTTCACGAAATTCGCTGAGAACTATTTTTTATGTACTGATAATATGCATTAAAATCTAGGGAAAAACCGAAAAAGTTTTTTGATTTTAGCGAAATTAACCCCAAAAAATTGAAAAAACGTTATTTTTTCACTGTATCATGCGATTTTTCATGCGATTTTGAACCTTAATGCCATGAGAAATGACTGTAATATCATGGTTGGGTTGCGAGGCTTAAAGTTAAATCGAATTGGGTAATTGGTAATTAGAGAAATGAATATTTGTAAGACCGGGGTAATTGTGGCGAGGATGCCCCACTATTGGGGTAATCAAAAACATTGCATTAGCATGCACAATATATCTCTGTAAAGATACAGATTTTGTGTAGGGATTTTTCACATATACAAAAGTCCCGGCTATGATCACATCAGTAACTTCTCTCTCAGGGGACCAAAAAATAGTTTGTTTTCCTACTTTATTGAGGTCCAAAACAAACAACACGGACCCCTGTAAAGCCTGATGCGTAGTAACGAGAGAACAACAGTGCCGTCGTAGAATTGAAGGTATTGATGCCAGTGCCTAGGGGGTCCAATAGCTGTTTAATAAACAGACTATACTGATTCTATAAGTGAGCATAGCAGTAAAATAGAATTGGATCAGATAACACATAATTTAAAAAAAAAAATTCACTAGGACGAGCTTATTGCACCTCAAGAGAATACTATAGAATTCATGACTGTATTTAAAGTTTGTTCATAAAAAAAATATGCTCAATCTCAGTGAATTCCGGTAGTACAATATCCATCCATCTGCCGCGGCCAGGAATCGAACCCAGACCTCCAACCTGATACAGCGGTATTCTACGCCGCTGTTCTGTGAGAGTTAGTAACCAAGGCGAGAACAAACCTGTATGTATTGTACACCGGCCCTATATTGAGATTATTTTTTTGGTATTATTACATTCAACTACGACACGTAGAAAATTACGATGTTCTCAAAAAATTCTAATTAAAAAAATATGGTAGAAATATATTTAAATTCGGCCCTGTACAAGCTTATACCGTGGTGGTTTTTATTATTAGGGTCCCTTTAAATTGCCTCGGAGAGTCAGAGGCGGTCCCGCCTCCGTTGCCGCCCTATCTCGTGTTAAATTCATTTACATTTAATCGGGTTATAAATATTAATATAAATATGATAAACGTCGCTGGGAAATTTCATAAAATTACCTATTACATTTTTAGTGACGGTTTTCTTTTTCAATGATAGTCAGTTTTTTGGCCTTGGGTTCTTGGTAAATGTTTATTTTTTATTCATTTATTTATTTACACTTTTGGTGAACAAGGTACAGAGACATGTGAACATTTTTTTTAAATATATCTGAGTTTATTGAAATAAACCCAAATACATCTTTGTACAATTTACAGTAAGCTTGAAAAGCTTTTTTCGTGAAGTGGGCTAAGTCGGGGATTGAACCCGCGCCCGCCGGATTAACAGTCGAGCGCGTTACCAAACAGGCTACCGACCACCTCTTCACATATAAATCACAACATTTGTTCAATTTAGTTTAGTGAAATTTGTCGTCTGGATTACCATGGATATGAGATTTGACGATAGAGTTACTAGGATTAGAATTATTACGTTGCCAATTGCGTGCAAAAGTGATATTTTTTAGTTTATACCGAAAATTCCGAAAGACGTGCACCCTCGGTAAATTTTGAATAGATAAATAGAGCACAAGGTTAGCGCAGTTGGTTTCGGTGGCAGTCTCTCAGACGGGAGGTGCCAGGTTCAAACCCCGGCGCTGGCGATGTATGCCACACTTTGCGATAGAGGCTTTTAACCTAGTGCAAGGTATGCAGGAAAGAATTTGGGTTTGTTTAATGCAAGCCCAGATCCTTTTTTTTAAGTTATTTTTCCTTTAGGTCCCTGTTGAAAAACGCCAATATGGACACAGGCTTTCATAAACCCTAGTATTAGGTATAATGAAACACAATATGTATAGTTTAGATACACTTGCAGATACTTCTTCTTCAGTTTTAGCCTTCTTCCCACCACAGCTGGATATAGGCCTCTTGCAACTGTTTCCACTCATCTCTGCACTGACCCTTCCGGATCCAGGTTCCCCCAGCGATTTGGACAATGTCATCGGTCCATCTCTTTGGTGGCCTTCCGACACTCCTTCTATCTGTCCAAGGCCTCCACTTCAATATTCGTGGCTCCCATCAGGTGTCACCCTGCCTGCCCATATGTCCTGCCCATTGATACTTGAGTTTTGACAAACGGCAGATACACTTGACGAAAAATACAGTACACATGTAAGTATTAAAAAAGTAGACGAATCATGTAAAAAAGTCGTTGCATTTACGTAGTTTCATATTTTAGCAACATGTAAAAAAATTCACGCTTTTATCGACGTGGAATACTTTACATATACATTATACATACATATTGTTTATATGTATTTTAAGCAGGTACTTACATATGCAAGGCGTGACGTCATATCATATGAAAGTTACAATCCGTGTTTGCGACTATTGTTCGAAAAAATACCATTGCTATGCATACATAAATAGTAGTTGGATTGTGATGAAATAATAAAATCATGTGTGCGCCTGATTTTATCAGAAACGCAACCACTATAGCACAAGAAAAATACGAATTGATCCAATTTTGACTTTTATGTGAAAACGTTTTTAACCGACATAATCTACGATTTTAAAAACACCCTAATGTGGTGCAGTGTGTGTAAATAACTACTAGAGACTAATAAGGTTCCATCTGTGTGTAAAACATGAGAGTTTGAGACTTCTCATCGAGAGATCTCATGCATCTCAACTTGTCTTGTCAATTGGAACCTCGTTATTTTGGGAGACCTGAATCCAGCGGCAGGTTTCAACAAAAAGACAATGACTTTCTTAATTCTACACACTTCAATACTTTTTACACACCTTACAGTTAATATGTGAATACTGAATATTGTCAGATGTGTCAACGAACGCCTTGTTTGATTGATTAATAAATTCTTCTTGTATCAGACTAATATATGTTTAATATTGTTTTAAATTGTAACTTGTTCTGTGTGCACTCTTAGGCGCAAAGGCTGAACGCTGTAATGCCGAAGAGTGTAATATTTTAATTAAATGAGTAAATGAATACCACTAAACACCCAGCTAGGGTCGAATGCCTAATTTTATAAGAAAGTAAATTGTTTGTGTCATCTTGTACAGAATACATGAAATGAAATAACACATCGAAATATATTTATAGATGGAAACCAATACTAGTTTTTCCTTCTGGGAATCTAAGGCAATTACCGCTTCAGTAGGAAACATTGTGAAATTTCCGAGAAATTGTCGAAGGGTCGTGGGTTGCGACAAGCGCAATTACCACCTTCTCAGAAACAAGATCACATCATATTTAATAATATGTTACTTTAATTTCTATTCCCTAATTTTGTTTACTAAACTATCTACCTTCTTACATTTTTATACTTACGGGCTTCTCCCACTATATTGTTTCTTCTTCTTCTTCCTCTTGTATTAGGTCGGGTGACCTGTTTGTGACGGCGGGTTGTCTTGGGATGAGAAGGTCCAGCTATCCTTCCATCTCTTGGGTGGCCTTCCGAGTAATCTTCTTCCAGTGGGGTTTTCCGTTTTGACTATCTTTGCAAGTCTGGTGTCATCCGTTCGGTCGACATGGTCCCTCCAGAAGCGTCTTCTACTTCTCCCCCACCTTACTATATCCTCGACATCGCAGTCAGAGCTTCTTATAAACACTCACTGTCTCTATATTCCTGTTTACTTTATTCACAATCGCCTGATGATGAGGGTGCAAATCCTCGAATACTAGTCGCGTAATGTAAAGTCATTTTTTGTGGATTTTAAACTAAATATTTAGTCCTTTATTTTGCCTTAAAATGGACTTCCACCATGTAACGACAGTCAAAAACCTCGAAATTAGTCCTCTAATTATTGTTGCACGTTCAACATATACATATTTGAGGTAGTCGGTAGCCTGGTTGGTAAAGCGCTCGACTGTTAATCCAGTGGGCGCGGGTTCAATCCCCGACTTACTTCACTTCAAAACTCAAGTTTTTAAGTTTTCTGTGAAGTGTACTGTTATGTATAGACGAGAGAGGAGTAAATGACAACACAGCTTAGTGACAGGCTACAGCTCTTTATTGAACCAATACTACATCGCATATCTCCAAGTACCCACACCACTACAACTACATAGTACATAAATAACATGTACAACGATGTATTTGGGTTTATTTCGATAAACACAGATTCATTTAAAAAAAAAGGGGGATTCTAAAGAAAAAGAGAAATCTAAAGAATTTAAAAGAATTTGGTAACCAACAATACAGTTTATATCATAAACAATCCTACAATTGAATTTAATCTGATATTTCAATATTGGGCTCCATTGTAGTAATATCACAAATTATTGTCGTACAATGAACAAAACTGTTTCGCCGAAGTGGAATTCATTAGAAATTTCCCCCATTCATAATAACCATTTCAATAGAGATGTGTTCTCGGAATTTACAGAATTGCCAGTGGAGAAATATCATTGCATAATACATACAATAATAAGGCGTATCGTATATTGCAAGCTTTTCCAGGAAAATCTGGACCTTTTCTGTATAATCAACTTCAACCCACGTTACGGGAAGTATTAGTTGTTAGTTGACACCCACCTGCGAAAATTCACAGAGATTATACACGTTTTTACAACAAGTAGTTATCTCAACAGATACACAGCAAAGGATGAACTTCCATCAGGCTTATGACTGATCGTCGGCTGGCTTAGTGTGATCACTTTACACTTAGGTAACATTCACAAATACTACCGCGGTCGGGAATCGAACTCAGACATGACAAACCGGTACTCTACCGCTGTGCTACGAGGGGTGGTAGTTGAGTCGAGATGAAATGTGTATATATTGTACACGGTTCTCTATTGAGATTTTTGTATTTTAGTGTACGTTCCAACCATTTTAATGCTTCCCTGAAGTCAAAGACGATATCAGGGTAGATGGCGGTAGACAAATTATGCCAATTTTATGTACTTACCTACAATTATCGATGCGTTTTTACTAGATTAATTTTGAAAACTACAACTCATGTTTTGTGAGAACATCGGAATTTTCTACATGTCGTAGTTGAATATAACAAGTAGTTATCTCAACGGCAAAAAGTTATCTATACGGCAAAGATTTTATTTAACTTCACTGTGGTGTTTTTTGTCTGTGACAAAATCCTGGAACCGATTTTCAACCGCTCCTTGATTACTCAGAGACCTGAAACTTTGCAAACATACGTTAACTCTGTGCCAAAATGGATCAGCCTACTCCAAAGACAAAAAAACGTAGAGAGTTTTAGGGGGATCCAACGGTTGTGTGGGTTCATGTGTGGTATCGTATGAAAGGGCGTTGAAAATGAAGTCCAGATCGTAAGTCAGATGTTGCTCAGCTCAATCCTCAGAAGACACCGAGCGATCGAGAGGATCCAGTCACTGCATACCGCCGTGTTTGGTATCTCATGAAAGCGCTTTACGAGTAGAACTCATTTTTACAAATTTTGATTCTGTCAGAGATGTATTTTCACCGAGTTTACCTAAGTTTTCAAAGTATCAGGTCTGTAAGTAGTCAGAAAGTGGTTGAAAAATCGGTTGCAAGATTTGGGTACAGACAAACAAAAAAAGCATTCTAATTATTCATATTGATTAAGCAATGAAATATTTAGATGAGTTTAATATTAGGTTAGTTGACTTAGTTGAGTTAATTTTACAAAATGAGATCGCCCAAGTGAACAGTCATACATACCTTGCTTTACTGAGAACAAACAATTACAATTTAGTGCTGTTGACTCAACCATTGTTATAAAAATGCTATAATCCAGAAGAAAAATAAACAAAAGGCTAATCAATATAAAATCATTTTTCACTTGTTAGTTTGTTTGTGTGTATGAAAAAAAGCTGTATTATTAATAAATAACTAAATAAATCTTTATTGAAAAATAAATTCAAATGGCGGGTTTATTGCCATAGTCAATGTCTGCCAACCAACCACTTGTGACATTCATTTGAAATAAAAAAAAAAACATATTTAAGTGTATGAAACATAAGAAAAAACAACTAAATAAATATAAACAAAAATTAAAAAATATGTACCCACATAAACATATATAAATAGGTGGATGGGATGAAGGACAAGGAAGGAAACACGGAATTATCAGTTAGAAGGATTATTTATGGAAAGGTAATGATGCCTCAGTTTAGTCTTGAAGTAAAGAATAGTTAGTCTGATGGGAAGTGGAAGGTTATTCCATAATCTAGCCGCGTATGTACTATGTAGTGAAAGAAGAGGTGAAAAAAGATATGTGATGGGAAAGTATGGTTAACAATTTTTAATTAATTGAATGTTTTCATCACAAACATTGTCGAATGCCGTTTTAATTAATTATTGAAAACTAGCTTTCGTGCTCGGTTACGCCTGGATTTTAGATTTGATGCAACCACTTTAGCATGCATTTTGGTCCTACATTATATATGCTGTCATTCGACTTCGACGCCCTGAATTGTTCTCAGCCAATACTGAGAGCATCGTCTTGAAACTGAAGACAGTGATAGATGAAAGTATGGACTACATATTGTCTATTTTAGAATTACAATATTTGGAAATACATTGAATAAAAAAATATTCCGAAAGTACCCCTGAAATTTGCGAGATCTGAGGATTTTCCGTTCAGTTTTTCAGATATAAAAGCATAATTAAGCCAAATACTGTTAATTATAATCTTAACAAAAATGGCTGTTTTAGATTATTTAACTTGTTTCCAGGCTCTTCTTAAAAAGGTAAAAGTCACATTGTCGCTTACGTTATTCTTATTTCGCACTACCATTCTCATACATTTGAAAAAGTTCATGTGAACCCGTGTAAAATACTAGGGTGATTCACAATTACAAATATTCACAAAAAGTATAAACCAAATATAACCAGGCATTTTACGTAAACAATGAGAGAAAATTCACCAAAGCACTACAACTTTATGTGACTAATAATACTGTACCTACTAATTTTTTTTATTAACCAGTTCTCCCTGCATCGCGTGCTGGGGTTATCGCAAAAAATAACTAAGTATATAAATTAGAACATTTTAATAACGGAATTGTTTGTGGTTTAGAAGGTTACTACCATAAATAAAAGAGATTTATTTGTATACTAAATAAAATATGTTTTAATTTAATTTAAATACTTGTGTCCACTTACTATCCCTGGGTTGTGAAAACTTCCATGCTAAGAAAATGTCTTCAGTCATGAGACTCGCCACCCATTCTGAATATCATAAAAATGTTTTGCACAAAGATGTGTTTGGTGGTGGTGTTTTTTTTTTTGTATACACACAGCATTGACTGGTATCCCATTATTGGGATATGCTTGAAGGTGGTCGGTAGCCTGGTTGGTAACGAGCTTGACTGTTAATTCAGTGGGCGCGGGTTCGATACCCGATGCCGACTTACTCCACTTTACGACACAAGCTTTTCAAGCTTACTGTGAAGTGTACAAAGGTATATTTGGGTTTATTTCGATAAACCCAGATTCATTTATAAAAAAAACTATAATAAAAGTGGTATTGGTGTGAAGAAACGTGACCGTCGTAGACTGACATGGACAGATCATGTCGACATCCTCAAGGATGGACGCGTTTTGAGCGAAAGAAATCGGAGAGCGTGTATGACAAATTGCATGAATGTGACGGAGGCTAGGAGTGCGTGTAAGGATAAGGCAGTCTGGCTATCTGTCCTCTCTGCCTACCCTGCAAGGGACGCGACATAAAGGTATAGATTGATATTAGATAGACCTAATATATTGTTGTTGTTTTTACAATGGGACATATGGGCAATAATTATTTTATTATATAGATATGTTTTGTAGGAAAATAAAGGGAAAAAATAAATTTAATTTATTATCCCAACGACATGTATTTTGAATTTACTGCTTGTGTATTTGTGGGGTAAATAAAGTATTTTAAAAACTGCAATAAAATGTTGCCATGTTGAGAGGAAGTTAAAATTAATGTTTATGGTTTTTTGTTCGTACAATATTTTGAAGTCGTTGATCGACGTTACCTTTGGGAGTTGAATCGAAATGAATAAAGTGTTGCCAAACGAACAAAATAAATAATCATCAGAAGAACAAAATTGGATTAATAAATAGCCCAACTCTATACATTTGCTCTGCAAAAAATGCGGTAATTCTGAATTTTTGGTATGTTGTTGGTGCTGGGACTATAATTTTAAGTTCAAAAATGCGACCTTTTAGGGCTGCCGCTCTCCGCTTGGTAGCGAAAAAACCAATTCATTTTCTGCTATCCATTTCTATTTTCAAAATACCTCCTAACGGTTGGTTTTACAGAAAAAATATACGTTTCAATTTTTTTCTATTACGAGTCGGCTTTGGCTGCCAAACGAAGCGACGGAACACCCATCCTGCTTCCTCCCAAAGGAGTTCACATAACGCTATGTGAATGAAGATGCTCCGCCTCTATTGAGGAAAAACTGTAACCCTGTTAAGTATTAAATTTAAATTTAAATTAAATTAAAACTTACCTCCTTCTCGCTAACGTTGTCCACATTATTATTGTTCCCATTTTTTAAGGCACTGTTTTCCATTATGAAGGTCATCGGAATCTTGGAAAAATTTATAAAAAAATATCACTTGTCGACTTGTTTAATGTTTTAAAAATTTGTTCTAATTTTATTTTTTTAATTTAATTTACTTTTTCCACAAATCCGTTTACATTAAATTTAAAAATTTATTTGTAACCTTTCATAATATTTTTTAATTTAATATTAATATCTACCGAATATATTTTTAATATTTACCGAATATATTTATAATTTTTTACCGAATATATTTTTAATGAGTATAATTATTTAACTACAATTTTGACGTAATTATTCGAAAATTTGCTAATTATTTGGTGTTATTATTTATAAATTTTGGTATTATTGCTACATTTATTATTGACATATTTATAAAATATAAAAAACTCATTTTTATACATAGTTTTTCCACACATTTTTGCATATATATATTTACTACAATTCTTATTTGAATATTAAAAATTTTCCATTATATTTAATATATACAAACACTCTGTTCCATATGAATATGAATTTCGTCCCAATTTTAAATTTTGTTCCAGTTTCATTCCTTTTTCAAATTCTCGCTCGATCCATTCATTTTAGCTTATGTCCACTGCACTATAAATTCATTAAAAATTCATTTTTCAATCTTTGCAACTCGTTCTCGGGTCACTAAAAGTATTTTATGAACAAACAGGTTAAATTAGCTACAAAATATACAATACATTGAAATCTATGGCAGTTAACGGAAGCCAAGAAATACTATTTTGAATTTCAACATTTGAAAAAAAAAACATTCGAACATTGATTCTTAATTTAAAATTTTAGGGGTTAGTAAAAGAAATTGATAAGCCCACATTTATCAAAATAAAATATAAATAAAAAAAAAAAAGTGAAAAAAGAAGAGGAGGTTTGTATATAAAGCAATCGCTGACAAGTGTTTCAAATTTCCACCAACTAACCCAATCAAAACTCAAAGAATTTCTGATGTTATCTACAAGTAACAAAAATGTTGATTGTTGGCTTGGTGGGTAAAATCGCCCCAGCGAAAAGACTATATTCGAATCTTAGTGATGATGTTTTCAACAAAAAATGTATTCTCGAAATATTATTGATAAATCAAAGCAGTATAATTACGAATGTCATTCGGTTAAGGTAGAAAGTTGACATCTCACGGCATTGTAAAATTACTACTAAAAAAATGGCGTCTAACACTACACTTATTTTCAATCCAAATCTAATTGTAAGAATTGGCGAGTTCACGGTCATAATGTCAAATATATCTACCCTACCCTAGTGATAGCCTCCAATTACATAAAAAAGGCTAGTTTTTCATATATTATAAGCTATGTGGTTACATTACGTATAGCAAACGTGACCCGCGGTTCAGATTAATTGGCAACAATCACGCCATCTGTAGTTATTTCAACTGAACTAAAGTACACTAGCGAATTACAAACAAATAAATGATTACAAAATACATTATTGATTATTTTTATTTACGAGAAAATTACGAGTACCGAGCCAAATTACGAGTTTAGCAAAACAGCGTCATATTCGACAACTACAAATTTAACTAATATGTCTTTTTAAAACTTTTTAAGACCCCGCTTATAATTTCTCCATATAAAAATTAAATTAATCAAAATTTACTAGTTGAAACGTGTTTATGATAAAACAGTACCACTTTAAATTTCTACATTTCGACATTTGGGGGTTGGCAGTGTAATCGATTATAGTTTTGAATTATAGTTACGAAATTATTGACAGGTGTATTGATTGTAGTTACGAAATGATTGACAGTACCGTCAATGGTGGCTACGAAATGATTGATAGGTTTATCGATTGTACTTACGGAATGATTGACAGTGCCGTCAATGGTGGTTACGAAATCATTGACATCATGATTGATCTTAGTTACGAAAAGATTGACAGTGTCATTCAGTGGTAGTTATGAGAAGCCAAAAGCCATCGAATCAAATGAAATATAATTGAGTGAAATATTAAGGCTCGCTACCCAACTATGATGACACGGTCATTTCCCACTGCATTAAGGTTCAAAATCGCCTGAACAATCGGATGATAAAATGGTAAAAATAGAGTTTTTACAATTTTTTCGGGGTTAATTTCGTTTCAATCAATTTTTTTTACGGTCATTACCGAGATTTTAATGCGTATTATCAGTACAAAAAAACTCCGCCACTTTCGGGAAACGAGTTTCTTTCTTTCGGAAAAAAGATCAGAGGCGTTTTTCACAATTTATTTTAAGAAATCTATGCACGATATAAAAAATATTTAACGGTTATTCTTTAGATAAAGGTTCAATGTATCTACCCTATTTTTTTCGAAGCATATTTAGTAAGGTTGTTGAGATCTAATGTCTCCCGTAAGTTTTATGTTCTTTAGTGTCAATAATTGCAGGGATCCAAATAAATAAATTTAAATTTAAAAAATTTAATCTACCACACAGGGAACGTAAACTAGTGAATATCTAGATCAATAATTTATCCGAATGAGAAATTATATAAACGGCTTTGGCACTAAACGGCGCGAGACTAATTGTCGTGTTAATATTCATTACTTCGGAAAGTGATTACGTGTACAGATGTCACGAAACTGAGCTATTTTTGTATCGATTATCATCTTTGAAAAAATAGGATTGGAATTTGTCATTTCTCTGACGTTTTTCCTGAACAAAAAAAATTTTTTTTTATAATATTGTCAGAAAACCTATAATGAAGATAAGTTGCAAAGATGATTCTTTGCAATCGGACTTATTTTTTTTTAAATCAATAAAATTTGAGATCAAGAAATTTGAATATCAAGATTTTAGTTCATATGAGAGTAAATAGTAAATTTTAAAACTTCTAGGTGTAAAGTAAACAATAGAACCCACAATATTCTTGGGGGTTAGCTGGCAGAGATCGGAGAACTGCGATAAGCTCGCCCTAGTGAAACAAATGGATGTAGCGTGCCAAAGACTATGGAAAGTCAAATTAGAGGCCTGTGTCCAGCATTGGATTCAAAATGGCTGAGAAGAAGAATTGAACAAATAATTTTACATCTATTAAATAATCTTCTGTTACATATTCATGTATTTTGTTCACTTGAAGTGTAAATAATTATATATTCATAAATTATTACCAACACCAAGATTCGAACTAGGATTTCACGCTTGAAAGGCATTTTTCCAACCAACTGAGCCAACAATTCAAAACAAAAGAAAATCACAAATTTCATTTAAATCTACTTTATACGTGATACTGTAAAATAACAAAATATAGTTAGCAATTGTTTCAAAGTAAACAAAAGACTTCATAATTGTACAATAAACAATAAAATTATAGAACTAAATAGATTAATTCGAAACACATATTTTTTTCAATCAATTTCATCACAAAACTGAACTAAAATGATTTTAAAACTTTTATGAGAAAAACATAGTATACACAGATTTTACTAAAACTTATAACGGTAGGTACGTATTATAGAAAACTTATAACCACGTGCGTTTATGCGAAAAAATTGACCGTTACGAATTTCTTACACAACTCCCTCGAGATTAAGAAAATGACAGTAGATTTCATAGATAATAGACAGACGATATTGTAATTTATAAGTGTTCGATTATTTGACAAGAGAATGGAGGGAAAATGACATGTTATTTAATGCTGAATGTCTATGGCGAGACGCGATTGGTTACTACTGAATGAGAGGGAATAAACATCACACTCGAATTTAGAACAAAATTTTTGAAATAAGGGTGTTCTTGCGTATTGCGTCACTCGCATTGCGCAGAATCCCAGCTCGAGACTATATTGTACAACGTATTGGCTTGTATCATACGGGAAGAATTACATTATTTTTACATCATACATACGTAACAACTTAAAAATAAAAGAGTATAATTGCGTCTCTATGAATACCTATCTAATTTTGATCACGCAGTTTCGATTTTTCTTCATTTTTCTGTAAATTAATTTTTAACTTCTTTTTTCGAACGTTTAATTTTTTTTCTTCAATACATCGTTTCGTTTTGTTTTTCTTTTTTAATGAATATAGGTTTATCGAAATTAAACCAAAGATACCTTCGCATACACTTTGCAGTAAGCCAGAGAAGCTTGCGTCGTGAAGCGGAGTAATTCGTCATTGGGAATCGAACCCGCGCCCACCAAATTTCCAGTCCAGCGTATTACTAACCCTGATACTGATTATTTCTAATAGAACATTTTCTATACTGAAAAAAAAAACGAAATCGTACAACTATTTTACAATCATAGTAGGAAAAAAGTTAATGTGCCCAAAAAATTACATAAATCGAACCATTTCTGAAACATTTACAAAACTAGCAAAGTCCCCGAGCAAATCGAATAACTATTTTCTATAATAATAAATAATCGATCGAACATTTTTCAAAACTGGCAAAATGTTTCTTGTTACTGACTGGCGTATTAATTAGTTCATACCTGAATATTACAAAGGTGATGAACTACCTAAATTATTCAGGTATGGAACCGGATTTATCTGTAACTATTGCACTGACGTAATTACAAAGGTAGTTTAACCACGTGTTCTTTTACAAACTTAATTTTAACAAACTTAAAGTTACTTATTACTGGAAGAATTCAAAAGCTCGACGTAATGTATAAGACATTTACATGGCTGATAGTTTTATGAAAGGTAAACAAAAAAAAACTCATTCACATCGACAGACTCTAAAGACGATACCATTATTTATTTTCAAATCATATAAAATTGATCACTAAGGCTCCTTACCCAACTATGACGTCATAGTAATTTTCCACGGTATTAAGGTTCAAAATCGCATGAACAATCGCATGATAAAATGCTAAAAATTGAATTTTGCTTCAATCAATAAACTTTTTCAGTTATTTCCTAGATTTTAATGCATATTATATTATCAATACAAAAGAAATATTTACCTCCGCGACTTTCGGGAAACGAGTTTATATCTTTCGCAAAAAAGATCAGAGGTGTTTTGTATAATTTATTTTGGGAAATGTATGCAAGATTTACAGTTTTTATTTCAGCCATTTACGGTTGTATCTTATTATTTTAATCTTTTCTATTGTATCTGTGCTGATCGTATTAAATAAATAAATGAAAAACTTAAAATAATTAAAATATGGGTTTCCACAGATCTCTTAATTAACACAAAACTTTAGAATTTTCCAAACTGATATAAGTACAATACTTTCCCAAATGAAAATCTCCCATAAACATGTTTTCTAGTTACGTATACTTATTTTATTCCATACACGACTTTATTTTATTTATTTCTTTTATCAAAAACCGATTATTTTTTTACTGTTCGTCCATCGTATCGGAATAATTTTATTTTTATTGGTGTTCTTAGTAGAGAAAATAAACCATTTTTTATTCTTCCGTCGGCCATAGAGTTCGTTTTAACACTGACTTACTAAAGAACCAAACATTTTTTGTAGTACCTACCTACATACCAATCTTCTCTGTTACTCTCAAACTGTAATGCGATAATACCTATGATGGTAAGATAGCGTCATCCCCTACGTTAGAAACGGCGAAAAAATTATGAAAATTTGTTGATAAAACAGAGGTTGAGGTGGTTAGTAACGCGCTCGGCTGTTAATCCAGTGGGCGCGGGTTCGATCCCCGATGCCGACTTACTCCACTTCACGACACAAGCTTTACTGTGACGTGTACAAAGGTGTATTTGACTTTATTACGATAAACCCAGACTCATTTTTAAAAAAAATAAATATGTTGATTGTTTTATATTTTTCTAATCTGGTTGGCTGGAAGGGATTATTGTTAGCTCCCTCTAGTGAGCATTTCTAGCTAAAATATAAAATTGTTTATTTGAATTGTGGAATCATATATTGTCCACCACTCCTTTTTGACGAATTTCTTTTTCGAGTGTTCTGTAAAAGCCGGGAAATCATAACGTCTCATTAGTTCAGCAATGAGGTTCACAATCCATTTCGAATGTATCTATCGAACATAGATGTCGTACATCCTTTGATAATGTAATGCACACTCGCATACTTGTTGCTGGTTACCCCATATTGCGAAAATTCATGATTGTATATACATACTATAATTTATTTACCCTAATGCACTCGTCTACGAGTGATCAAAAGGTTCACATAATGAATAAGTTAATACAATGGGGTCAGTTCTATAACTAATTAAGTGCATACGACGGTCTTTTTTCAAATTATTTCATGGCAAGTTCAAAAAGTTGTAGAATTGGACTTTATATTTTCTAACCGACATCTAGCGCCTCTAGCGGGAAAATGACGCAAAAATAATTTGGAAAATTTTGTATATAGAGTTTTGTATGGGGTGTCCATATATTTCGGTGGGTAGGTCCGTAGTATGTTTTATCATTTTCTTCTGCTAACTAGCATAGCTGCCGCATAGCTACTGTACGACCCCTTTGACTTGACCCCCCTAAGGCCTTACTATGTTTGCACCCCCCCCCCACACCTACCTATAGTCTCAGAGTAAAAAGCCTAGTACGATCGACCAACTTCATACGTCAATGAACAGATCATCCGATATATCTTGACAGTGGGAGAAATTGTAACTAAAAGTTATTTTCTCTTATGTGCTATTCTATTCCATTATATTATGTTCTATTCTATTTCAATGTATAATATTCTATTTAATTCTGTTATACGAGTATTCTAGCAATAATTGCGGCAACTCGTACAAATCATATTGCTTAACATCATTTCGCTATACGAGTATATAGCAATTTTTTCGGCAATATTTAAAGTGAACAACGATATTGCGTGCAAAAATGAACTAAAATGTCCAAACCGATTGGATATCATGTAATTCGTGTCGCCGACATCATGATTATTCTCTTTCTCGTTTGCACGCAATATCGTTGTCTAAAGTTAGACAACTTAAGTCTCACTTTAAATACTGCCGAAATAATTGCTATATATTGCGAAATAATGTTAATCAATTCGATTTGTACCTACGAGTTGCCCCAATTATTGCTCGAAAAATTGCTCGTGTAATCAAGCTAATCTAGAACGATATTTTTTTCTTATGTCGCCGCCACCCGCTTGTGAGCGTCCACAAGTTTTTTGTGTAGGTATATGAGTAAAAAGACGTGTGACAGACAAAGAACATTTGTCTTGGCTCGTGTACGTAACCGACCGTTGACGCCTTATTTTTACTCGTGAAGGGAGCTTCGATGACTTCCTATACCTGAATGTGCCAGAGACTGATTATAATATAAAGAACGTTCAATTTAATTTCTGACGATCAAGCTTGCTTGCGAAATTTATCATTGCCCAATGTCCAACCTTCAAACTTTTTCCTTTGAGGGATGTGATATACTTCTTTTGACCATCTTCTTCTTCTTCATCATCAACCTATCCCGTCCACTCCTGAACGAAGGCCTCCTCCATCTGCCTCCATGTTGTCCTGTCCTGTGCAGACTGCATCCAGGTTGCACCCACATGTTGGACCAGGTCGTCTCTCCGTCTCAGCTGTGGCCGTCCCACGCTTCTATTACCATACGATAAATAAATAATACTCATGAACACAAAAAACTAATGGACGCTCGCAAGCGTGTGGCGGCATTACAGTCACATTGATTGCATGTCCATGTTAGTTTTGTGAAACTATACAGTATGTTTATAAAGAAACATGACACCACACATACATATATACACATATGTTATATTATACTTACTAATACTTAAATTTTTGGCATACAAAATATTGTAATGTAGGTACCCTATTCACTGAAACAGTGAACATTTTCTATGTTCCTTTTTTTTAATTACGTATATTTTTTTATAAAAAGATCTGGGCTTGCATACACAAACCCAAATACTTTCCTGCACACCTTGCACTAGGATAAAAGCCTGTATCGCAAAGTGTGGAATACATCGCCACCGGCGGGGTTTGAACCTGGTACCTCTCGCTTGAGAGACTGCCGCCTCAATCAACCAACTCCTCCAACCATTTATACAGATAGCAATAAAATTCTGCTTTTTCTTCTGCTTTTTCAGCCTGAGTCTCTGCGCTGCTGGATATAGGCCTCTTTCGGACGTTTTTATTCAATTTTATCATTCGCCTTTCTCAACCACTGTCCACTCGCTTGCGAGGTTACGTGTTTTACCTATCTCTTCTGTGGTCTTACGACACTTATCTAATTTAATTATAGTCTCACTTTTTTTTAAAAACACAAATGAAAGGCCGTGCCCTAAATATTTTTCTAATGTCACAATTTATTTTTGGAGAATAACCTCATGTTTCAGTAAATTTAAGAGGTAACATGGGAATTATTTTTATCATTATTACCAAAATACAATTTTAACCGCTAGATAAGATAAAGAATGAGGTTATTAGGGAAATGAGTGACTGCAAGACTGATATTGTGACGAGAATGACAGTGAAAAAACTAAGATGGTTTAGGCATGTTGAAAAAAAAGGATGGCAGGATGACAAAAAAGATATATTTGAGAGAGCGAAGAGGGGCGAGGAAACGCGGCCAGCCTTGACTGACCTGGTCCGATCATGTAAACCAGATCCTCAAGGATGGACGCGTTTTGAGGAAAAGGAATCGGAGACTGTGTATGACAAATTGGATGAATGTGATCGAAGCTAGGAGTGTGTGTAAGGATAGGGCTGTCTGGCGCTATGTCCTCTCTGTCTACCCTGCAAGGGACGTGGCGTGAGGGTATAGATAGAGATAGAGAGATAGATTTTCTAAAACATATTCTCATTTATCCATGTTTCTAGGATGATGTGTTTAGTATTACCTTTTTCTGACTAAATTTTTAACATTTTCAGTTATTATTAAATAATTTAATAATTTTCGTTTCATGTTTTATTCACTGATTTATTGTACGTAGTATTGTAAGAGCATAAAACAGCATTGTTATTTTTAGTAAGAAACTTAATAAATAATCTTACAATTTACATATTATCTTTATTTATTTTACAAAATATACTTAGATTATAAAATATACTCAAAAAATATACTTAGATTATAAAATACACTCACAAAATACTACTTTATTTGGTAAAATTGTATTTTTTTTTTATTATTTTCATTACTTACCTACATTTTGTTCCAACTCCATAGAGGAACGGTTTCAGGATTTTTTGATAGCTGATGGCTTGAAGCATGGCTAGTACATTGAGTTATGAAAATTTTTCATCAACTTCTTAGGTGAGGATTGAGGAATAGCAAAGATAGGAGCCACCTAGCACCAATTTTGTGTGAAAAATAATAATAAGTGGCTCCTATCTCCGCGATTCGCCACCTAAGAAGTTGGTGAAATCCAGCACAAAACAATTATTTAAAAAAAAAATTGTCCACGTCACAATGACGCAATGTACTTGATGTTGTCGTGACGTCACCGTGACGTGAAATTGCCGGTAGTGGAGCAATTTATTGCCTCGTGTAAGCGAATCTTAAGTATAGGAAAGTCTGGAGATCTGTTCTCTCTGCCTACCCCGCTAAGCGGCGCGAGGGGATAGAACAGAACAAGATAATTTGATTTGCAAGTTGCAACCTATACTATTCAATAATAGGTATACAGGTTCCATATTTTATGTAGGCATCTCTACTATCATATACATAATAAGTATAAAATATAGCTTGTTGTTTGTGTGACCTGGTTGCTTGCTAAGTCATCAGCTACCAGCTGCTATAGTTGCCCTGCCCTTGAATATGCTTAGCTAAGCAACTGCCACCACCTATACTACTAACAATCCTTATATTGCTTGTTTTACCAGATTTACTACAAAATTCAAGCGGTTCAGACAATTTCACCTTACGCACTTCTCAATTTCTTCTTCTTCTTAAAGAATATTCCTCACTACAGCGTATAGCGTGGGTTTCTGCCGCCCAGGGCGGAAACCAAATCCGCCGCCCCTTGGCCCTTATTTAGTATTTTTAAATCCAAAATGCTCGAAAATTTCAGGATTTCTAAAGAACTTCGAAGCTGCAGTAGGACAACATTTTTTTTTATAATAACGTCATACAAAAGAAAGAAAATAGCTATAAGTTCGCCATAGTGAACAACGCTTTATAATCTGTACTGTGTACATTTTTTTGTATGTATGTGCTTTGTTCACTTGAAGAATAAATAACTAAATGGCGCCGCAGTCGAAATTTTTTCGAGTTTTTAATGAAACAAAACGTGATTAAATGGTTTTTTTTTTTAATTTTGCCCACAAAATGTTACCAAACGACAAACATTTCGCAAACCCAGCAAAGATTTGGCAAACCTCGGATTCGGATTCAGCACCCCAAAAAAGGTGTAGAATGAAAGAAATCCAGACTAACCCACAACTTTCCATCGAGAAACGCATCTAGACTGTATTAACTGGTACACAATAGAAAACACATTTTTAAGTCACTGAACAATTCAATTTTGTGATCAGCTTGATCTCCTTGCTTGTATATTCAGCAGAGGTTGACGGCTGACAGGTCTAACCCTGATATTTCTCTATGCATTGAACTTTCCATACTATTCAATACAAAAAATACCTTCCCATACCATTCTTAGGTATTTGACTTGTAGGTAGCATAAGCTAAGCGTATAATACCACCGCCATTAAGGCTAGCGACCCAACTATGACGTCACGGTCATTTCCCACGGCATTAAGGTTCAAAATCACATTATAATACAAAATGGTAAAAATAGCATTTTTTAAATTTTTGGGGTTAATTCCGCTTCAAACAAAAAACTTTTTGGTTATTCCCTAGATTTTAATGTACATTATCAACACAAAACATTTTTTTTTTCTCCGTGACTTTCGGGAAACGAGTTTCTGTATTTCGGAAAAAAACTGTTTTTCACATTTTTTTCGAGAAATCTATAGATACAAGACACCTATAAAAAATCTTTTACGGTTATTCCCTAGATAAAGGTTCAATATATCTACTCTATTTTTTCCAAAGCATATTTAGTATAACGGTTGACGAGATCTACTTTTCTCCCTTTAGATTTTTTTTAAATGTCAATATCCCTACTTTTAATAGCTAGATATAATAAGTTTAGGTAGAAAATAAAACACTGAAATCGTTTAGCACAAAAATAAATATTTATTTCCATGGTGGGAAGTTTCGACACCTTTGACTTGACCCTAAGTTTATACATAAGTAGCCATTGTGTATGTAGCGAAATTCAATTTTATAATAAATTCAAATTCTTTTGTGAAAGATTTACTAAAAGCTGACTGTTTCAGAAAAAATGCGGGCTATTTTCTGTTCTAGTCTATTCTATTCTCTAACGCCCTGACCCTTGTGGGATAGGTAAAGACAACAGAACGCCAGATTTCCCTACCCTTACGTTACGCATTTGTCCCATGCGGGGAGGTTTGTTTGTTTTGATCCACACAATCGCCGGTTGTGACGCCTGGCGCCACGGCATTGAAATCAGTCTTTTAAGTCAAGTCCTCAGGGTCCTTTATTTTTGCTGCTCGGTCGAATAGTTTTGTAATTAGTCTTTAAGTTATTATGTAATGTAGCTCATTATTTGTTATCTTCCTTGTAGCAGGGATATTGAAGGTGTCATTCCGGACGGTGTTGCTGGGGGGTGTCCTTCCGGCTAACCCTAGGGCCGTCTGAGTAGCTTTGGGCTGAAAGAGTGAAGAAAAAGGCGCCTAACTGGCGCCTGTGTTATTCGGGTGTGAGGAGGAACCTCCCAATACCCTTACGATGACTTTTTGCTTCTGACACATTCATGCAATTCTAAATTTCTTTTTACTTAAACTCATCCCTCCTCGAGCATGTAGTCTATACTCTATATGGTCGAGCCGAGTGGTTCTTGGAAGGCAACATTTTCGATTACCCCTCTTTCATCCACATACACTATTTTTGCCATCCTATCGTCATTCATCCTTTCATTATGTCCGAACCATCTTTATTTGTTCAGTTTCATTCTCGCCAAACACCATACCTCATCATCATCATCATGTCATTGAAGGAAAATCCCGCGGGCTTAAGGTCCTCCACATTCCCGGGTAGCTCAGGCGCATTAATAGCGACCTCTTTACCCGAACTTCAAGCAAAATACTATTAAGAGGTGAGCCCAGGGTTAGCCTTAAGGGTTAGCCATCATCGTGTCGCAGTCTCCCTGCGTCCATTGTTGAACATAGGCCTCCCCCATTGATCTCCACAGCTCCCTATCCTGGGCAGACCTCATCCAACCGCTTCACGCAACTCGCCTTACATCGTCCGACCACCGTGCTTGAGGCCTACCAACACTTATTGTGCCTGTTCTAGGTCGCCACTCCAGAACATTGTTTGTCCACCTAGAGTCTGTTGTAGTCGTTCTGGCCGGTTCTAAAATCAATTGGTCTAAAATCAATTCGTCTAAAATCAATTCGTCTAATTATCAATTCTTCTAAAATCAATTCTTCTAAAATCGAGGAACTGATCGTTAGGCAAATTCATTTTGGCAGAATTGATTTTAGACGAACTTACCGTAAACCGTTCTGGCGACATGACCAGCCCAAGTCCATTTCTGTCATTTTTAACACCACCTACATAAAAAAAAACATAATATTCTTTGATTATTACGTAAGCAACAATAAACCTAGCAATAGCAATTTTGTATCCATGCAAAAGTTTACGTGTGACCATCAACAGAACAAATAATAATACCAATTAGGTGTTTAACGACCAGTGTTGCCGTTTCAAAATTTGCAAAACTACCAGATTTTTTTTTTCAGAAAATACTAGAATATGTGACGTCGAAAAAGTACTAAAAAAATACCAGATATAATTTTTGTCGACCTTTTTTTTTAGTCGCCAGCGCGGAAACTAATAATTTATTCCGTGAAAAAAATTGTCGACGGGGGGGGGGGGGGGGAGGGCGGGATTTGAATGTTTCATTATATATTTTGTTTATGCTACTTTTGTTGACCTTGACAACCAAAAATTTGAAGAGGGGGGGTGTGAAAAAGATTTAAGAACCAACAATATTCACATTTTTTTCATTATTTGGTAATTTTTGTACAAAATTTGGAAACGTATTAAAAAAATATTAAAACGTACAAAAAAAGTACTAGAATTAGGTCAAAATATATTAGATTTAGGTCAAAAATACTAGAATATACCAGATTTTCAGAAAATACCAGCGACATAATATATGTTATCTCTTTGGAAAATACTAAAGAAAATACTAAATTCTTCAAAATGCCTCAGAAAATACTACTTTAGTATTAAAAATACTAAAAACGGCAACACTGTTAACGACAGCTGTTTGACGTTTCAGTGTTAGGTTAGGTACTTATAATAATTATTTTAATGCCAAATGACCCTAAAAACTATTTATTGTTAAACGGTTTAAAATCTGCAACTAAGTATTAATAAGAAATAACGTCTTTGGCACTGTGCCTAAACCCTGAAAAAATTGAAATCCGATAACAATAAAAATAAAAGAAAAGTTGTCTATGGTTAATAAGCTTTTAAACATTTCCCGCCCATTTCCACTGCTTTTTTATGTTCGTGGTAATAGGCTAAAGTTTGCCACTAACTTTTGGATTATTTTAATATGTTAATCAGTTAAATAGATTATGCTAATCATGAAGCAATAATCAAAGAATAATTAAGTAGATTTAATGTTGCTTCAAGTCATAATCACGTAATTTAACTTCATTTGTCATTTTTGTTGTCTGCGTTTGAATTTTCCTCTTCAAACTACTAAATGTTGGCGATGACTGGAAGTCCGTTGCTGCAGACAGGAAGGCTTGGAGGTCCATTGTTCTGGAGGCCAAAACTCTACCGGAGTTGTGCGGCCATCGGAAGTAAGTAAGTAAATTTGAATAATTTGTCAATGTCCCAGCAACATGAAATTTTTTACACATATTTGCTTTAGGTTATTTTAAAATTGCAGTACAGTTTTATCCAGGACCGCATTTAGGGGAGGGCAACCGGGGCTACTGCACGGGGCCTCCACAAAAGGGGGCCCCCCAATAGAGACTTTAAAAAAAATCAAATTCCGACTAGTAAACAACTTATCCTAATTTTCAAAATAATCTTTACTTGGTTTCACAATAAATTATTTATTGGAAAACTCGACTGAAAAAAGTTTACCATTTTATTTGGAAAATAATTTGGGGCCATTTTGTTGCCCCGAGGCCTCCACACCTCTAAATCTGGCCCTGTTTTTATTATAAAAACGTTTAGCTTGGTAAATTCTAATGAATTTAATTGTTTCAGATTTTTATAGTAAAAAAAGCTTCTCCCGAATGTAAGCTAACTCTAGTCTTGATTAAGTCGGATTACTGAAGTTATTTCCAAAATAGACGAATAATATAGTTAGGACTTTTGATTGGTTGCTTTTCTTTATATTTGAATATGGAACAAGAACGTAATTTTTTATTGAGAACTATGAGCACGGTTCTTCGAAAGTTTTTTTGAATTTCGAATCAATAATTTTAGGGATGTGCTGTTGCTTGTTTCGTTATTTTTATTTTGCAATATATGTACTTAGTTATACTATTGTTCTAGTTTACAACACAAGCCTGTGTACTGTGTAGTGCGTGTTACTGATAAGCAAGCTAACAACATTGCGTTTTAAAAGCTTTGTAGCCATTTTATTACATTGCGACAAAAGCCTCTGTACAATGTACTTACATAAGTCCATGTTGTGTTTCCTTCCACATCTACTTACATAAATGTATTTATTATAATGCTAATACCTACTTACTACCTACAATATGTTACACACGCTCTTAAGTATAGGTATACTTAACATATTTTTACTCTATTATTCGTGACTAAAGCTATATGAGGGGGGGAGAGGGGGCCTGGGCCACCCCCGAACTGTAAAATGATTATTTAAAAAACGTTATTTTAAATCATAAAAGTTACCCAGGTTCATCACTTCACCAATTTACAAAAAATTCGCCTGCGCCGCTCCGACTATTTTTTTTACTATAAGTACGTCTAGTTTAAATTGTATTCCCCCGTGCTTCGAAGCAGGCGACGCCCATGTTTCTGCCAATTTCTGTTGCAACCGTTGATATGAGTTTTTTCGGTTTAAGAATGATCAGGGTTAGTCTCCTCCCCCCCCCCCCCTCAAAAATCAAATACTAGATCGGGCCCACCCCGAAATGAAAACCTATATACGCCATTGATTAGTGAGTATGTAAGAATTAAGTTTTTACTCGCAGGTCTTACATAGGTATTTCAATATCACTAAATGCGTGGTTTGAAAAAAGAAGTAACTTTTATAGCCATTTAAAAACAGGAATCTGATGGACAATGAAACGCACAAAATACTTTTTAAGGGTAAGGACCAAATTCTTTGCAAAATTCTCTAATCGTGAGTGACCCCTGTGAAAAAATAATACAACTAATAACTTTTTCATTATTTTTTTGCGCCCAACTCTCAACTTATATATTATATTAGTTAAAATAACATATATTTTTATTATATTAATTCATACTTTGGAGAAAATCATGTTTTAAATGTAAGAGTCGGAACTCGCTCCATACAAATTGATTGTGTCGCACCCTAGCCTCTCAGGAAACAAATGACGATAAAATTATATATTTCCTTTACCGGCATTCTAAAAAATGTTTAAAAGGATACTAAAATAGTTATTATTCAATAATATAGGGTTATTTACCATACTAATTACTTTTATGTAAACAAAAAATGATTATAAACACTTGTCCCCAAATTATGTCTCCTGTGAAACGTCCCCTGTATCACGCTCCACAGCAAATATCCGCCAACGTACGGCAAGAATAATTTATATTATCACACTAGCAACATTATCGCTTCATGACAGAAGCAGTAACGACATCACCCGTCATGTCATTTCGCTGTTGTGAGTGATTAAAGAGTGCACGTCAAAAAGTACACATTATTTAGAAGACCTATTAAGGTGATTTTAAAGGGTAAGTAATAAATTTTTATACAAATATCTAATTAAATCATCATCTACGAATATTTTTAGCCATTAATAAATGTAGCTAGTTATTATTTATTGCGTACTTTATGAGTAAACAATGTTTATAAGTGAGTTTTTTTGATATTTTCTGTCCACTGTAGAACGTGTGTGACGTTTTTGTGAAACGTTTCACAGGGGACAATTGTAAAGGTGAGTTTTCAAATCCATTCTAATTTGTTCAATTATTTTAAGTTATTTACCTTATATATAAAACAAAGTCGTGTATGTTACACCACATGGGCGTCGTCAGGGGAGCCAGGAGAGGGGGCAGGGGGATAGGGGCAGCTGCCCCCCCTTGAGTTTAGAATAGGTATATTTTTTCTCGCATATGTATGTATATATTTTCTACACATTTTTATTCAATTTCTTTTTTTTCCCTGGGGTTAACTGAAAGAAATCGCAGTTCTGCGATAAGTTCGCCCTAGTGAACAATGATTTATAATCTGTACTATGTCCATTTTTTATGTTTATATGTATTTCTTGTTCACTAAAAGATTAAATAATTTTTTTTTCATACTAAATTTTTAAACCAAAATAATTAATAAACCAAATTAATAAACCAAAATACGTTTTCAATTTGTGCAAGAGTAGACATATTTTAAACAATTATAAACAGTTTTTTCAAACTATGAGACCTTGTGTAAAACAACCTTTACAATGTCTCTTGTGAAACAAATTTGTCCAATGTGTCACGTGTTTGACATGTCCACTGTGTTGTCCACTGTGAAACGCTGAGTAAAATTTGGTTCTTACCCTTAAGCACTTCACAGTTAAATGGATATTGGACTCCGATTTTGGACTCGCCACCTTCCTCTTGGATTACCTGCTCTCCAATCTAACCGGGCTACTTCATTATGCATCAGTAACTTGCTTATCCAATAGTTTTTTTTATTAGTAGGTATTATGTATTTATAGATACTTATTTATTTTTATCAATTCTCAGGCAAAGGCTTTGTGCAAAAGTACGAAGTGTGTGTATGGAAAGGAAAGTCTGGCGATTTGCTCTCTGCCGACGTGGCGTAAGGGGATAGAATGAAATCAATTAATTAGGTTTAATAAGTAAAATTTCGCCTGCGGCGCTGATTTCGTACAATGGTACACGAAATTAATTTTACACGAGGAGAGAGAGCTTATTATTTATTTCGATAACGTGTGGTTGTAAAATCTAATTATAGGCTCCTTTGTTGTGACCTTCTCTTGAGATGCGTTCGATCTCGAAAACAAATTCAACATTCCTGCGAGCCTGCTTCAAACGAAGCCGTAGTGTTAAAATATGTAGCTTAATAGCTTAAATAAATAATAAATTATGCCCATCACTAACTCTTAGTAGAAATATTGTTTCAGAGGTTCTAGTAAGTTCTACTTTGCGGAGGTTGTTTCAGCGCTACAATGTTGCATTTCCCACCTCTAGCAAAATACGCGCATGCGCCTTGCGCAATCAATATTCTACACTATGTTGCAAGCCTGAGCAAATGTCATCGGTGAATTAAAAGTATTTTTCTGAATTTGTGGATTTTATCTAAATTAGTTATGTGATTATAAATGTCTTTATTTTTTATGTCCATTTTTCATAAAAAAAAATTGCAAGTGCTACGACTGTATGACAAAGGTTTTAGTGAATCAGTTGGTTTTTAATATTTTCGTGTCTTGCAACCTTGGCAACACTTGTGTGGTCCTCCTGTCAACTGTTCGGCGTATTGCTTTGCGTTATCGTGTTTCGGCGCAGTGACTCAGAGTGTTGGTTTTTCATAGTATAACAACATATTTTTAGTAAAATACCGTCAGTGCCGTGTTTATTTACTACAGAATATATTAAATAATGGATAGAAGAAAATTGTCTACGGCTGGAGACAGCCTTTATCAAATACTGGCCTTGCCAAAAACTGCAAACGCCGACGATGTCAAAAAGGCGTATAGGAAACTTGCCTTAAAATACCATCCCGACAAAAATCCCAACAATCCAGACGCAGCCGAGAAGTTTAAGGATATTAACAGAGCCAATACTATCCTGAGCGATGCGACGAAAAGGAATATTTACGATAATTACGGCTCACTCGGTCTGTATATCGCCGAACAGTTTGGCGAAGAAAACGTAAACGCATACTTTGTTGTAACATCAACATGGTGCAAAGCGCTGTTTATTTGTTGCGGCATCCTCACTGGATGCTACTTCTGTTGTTGCCTGTGTTGTTGTTTCAACTGCTGCTGCGGGCGGTGCAAGCCTAGGACGCCGGAAGAGGCAGGAGACTACCACACGCTGGAGAGAGATGATTCAGATCCCATAGCGGTGACGACTCAACCGGGAAGCGAACCCAAGCCTGCCCCGCCAAATTCAGATGCCACAAGCATCCCAATAGCCATGCCAGCTCCCGGAGAGAGTACTAACCTTAAAACAGGTGGGGTAAATTATGGTATTCAACAATAAGACATATTATTAACACATGGTATCTACTTACCTATAAATAGTTACACAGTTAGCTTTGTATTTGTAATGGAGTCTTATGTCTATTATTAATTATTAATATAAAGTTACATCTACACTACCCCACTATACTGAATATTATATTACATAGCTTATTATTATTACTGAGAATATTACGATTGTGTTTGTGGTTTGAATTTATTAAGATGTATGATATATTGATAAACCTACTTGTGTACTATATAAAAAACATATGTTATTTTGTGTAACAGTAACACTGATATTCTATATTCAAACGTTTTGCAATATGGCAGCACCTAATGGCCGATCCAGGATTTTTTTCAAGAAGTGTACCTCAGAAATCTCGAAAAAACCGCTGTTTATATCATTAATATATATATATTATCTATTCACTATATCTTGGCAGCTGGCGGACGTTAGCTGCAAGTGAAGTTCAATATTGTATTGTTGGTAGCCCTGATTGTCGGACCTTGTCATAAGAGCTGTCAAAGGTTCACAATATTCTCACATTGTATCTTTTACAAGTAACCTACAATGCCGAAAATATTACAGAGTAGCGCTAGAGAAATCATTATAAAGGCAAGATAGTTTTGCGAGTTGGATAAAGAATAAAATACTCCGTAATCCCTTTAAGCCGCCATTACAAGTTTGAAAAACAAAGTTGCCAGTTTATTCTGACAATTCAAAAATTGGCTAGTTTTTATAAACAACAGTTCTGCATTAGAAATTTAAAGCAGCGAAAAAATGTAACCATATTGCATTATCAAGGCAGGATCTTAAGAAATTAAAACCGTAAATGAAAATGTTATATTACAGATTAAACACTTACGATGTTGCCGATACGTAAGCAAAACAACAATATTGTTTATGTATGTAAATTTGACATTTGTCATACAGCTATTGCAGTAAGTAAGTAAACATGTTAAATTTAATACATTTCCCATCACTGATTGGATGTGATTGTGTTGTACGATGTTTACCGATCGTGTTAAGTGTTTTATCAAGTGTTAATACTTGTAATGTCACTTGACCTACTGGGCCGAATGTGCATTTATAAGTATAACATGTTCTATAGGAAAATAGTGCCTCAATCGACAGAATACATCATGGGTTAAAAGCGTATGCAATATGTATCGGATAAATCAATCTTATCACACTGCGTCCTTTGTGTGGTTGGCAGAGAGAATTGAATCCTAGACCACTATATCCTTTCACACAATCTCTGCTTCCATCATATTCATGCAGTTTATTGTATTGTTCATTATCATCCCTAGGCCCCAATTTCGGGCACTTGGACTCGCCAAATTTACATAGTTATACATATATAGTATACAATCAAGAGGAGCAACAGTGACAATGTGCCAGAGAAGTAGAATCAATGCAAACAGAGTATAAAGGGCTCAGTTTGCATTGCGTCATGAAGATGATAACATAGGTGCTTGTAAGAATATTAACGTTATGATAGTGATCCAGTCTGTCATACAAGCTCTCTGATTTCTTTTACGCAAATTGCATCGGTCCTTGAGTACTGGTCGACATAATCGGTCCAGGTCAGTCTCAGACGGCCACACTTCTTTGTTCACCCATGTGTATCTTTTTCTGTCATCATTCATTCTCCCAACGTGCCCTGCACATCTCAATTTGTTCACGTTCATTCTAGTCACTACACCCGTCTTACAGTCACTCATCTCTCTTTAATAGTCGCGTTCCTTATCCTTGGACGAATTTTGTGAATAACGTTGGCCAAATCTTTTACATAAAATAATGCTTAAACTGGCGTTTGTTACTAAGAATATCTGTTACCGTTACGCAATAAAATGTTTACTCTAGAAGCAAGATTATCCGAACTCTCTTTATCCGACACATTTAGATAAAAATTTTCTTGATTATTATGCAAACAACAATTTCATATTCCTTAGAACTTTGCGTGAATTTTACTGCGATTACAGTTTTCTTAAGCAAAACATTTTTGCCGGCATCGAAAAATTGTTTCTTTGACAAATTAAAATAATACTACTAACTGGTGTTGGGTGGGTCCACAATGTCTCGGATAATCTGCATTCTATTGTATTTGTTTTCCCTTTTATCCTAAATATTACTTTGTTATTTAGATACGAATAAATAGTTTTCGTTGTACTCCTTTTAATTATAACTGATATTATATGAAATTTGTCAAACTCAAACTCGAATGCTAAGAAAAACCCAGGCCCGGCGCAAACGAAATGTAACTCAATAGAAATGAGTAATTAAATACTGCATAGGGGGCATCATCAAAAATCAATGGCTAAATGAGTGAAATACGTATTCGAAATTCAGGAGACACAGCGATTGCATAAATTCACAAATAACTATGTTGCAACGATCTTTTAAAAATTATTATTTCTGAAGATGGGCTACCTTATACTTATCATATTACATGCTTTTAAACCACAATTTTAACTGTTTAATGCCCCTTTTACTAATACATTCATGTGACCCCTGTAAAACTTCGAGTAGGTATTACACGCATTTAACCATTGATTTCGATGATGCCCCCTATGCAGTATTTAATTACTAATTTAATCATTTGAGTTGCATTTCGTTTGCACCGGCTGGTTGGGTTTTTTTTCTATACTAAATGAGCATTCTCCTTTTGACGACAGTATTTTTGTTCATTAATTGAATGTACAATTTTCTTCCGTTGTGTTTTACTTTCGTCTGTGTTTTGTAGATATCGTTTGTTTTCAATCAATTGTCAAAACAAGTGAATTGTATGTATTCTTAATTCTAAGTTTAAATTCTGTTTTAAAGCAATTAAATGTATTGTATCTGTTTTGTTTACAAAACAACAAACGCTTTACAGTATAGGAATATTGCTTTATAAGAATAATTCTCTATTCTACTTATCTTTTTCTTCCAATTTTTTAATGTTTTTTTATGAATGCAATAAATTTACTATCCAATTATTATATCATCGTTGAAACATTTCGATGTTTTCTGCTAAAGATGGGTAAGATTCGGTACGGAGTCGGACATGGAAACGCGTGTCCATGTCCCTACGAGGACCCTATCCCTCGGACCCGTTCCGGACCTAGTTCCAATGGTGAACTATGACTTTTTAAATTCTGTACTTTGGTAGACGGTAAAAAATCTGCTTTGCAGGCGCAAAGCTACCTAAGAACACGATTCTCATCGAGTTACCTTTTGGAAAATATTATAGGTATGATAGTGTCTAATCTGATGTAATCCCATAAGAAATGTTACCCCGGCTTCCCTTCTGCAGAAATCCACCCTTCGCCTCTGCTGCTTTGGAATGGTCTATGAAAAGTTAGGTAGATTATGACCTATGTAATTACTTACATACCTAATATTAATTGTACTAAATACTGATATTTCAGGCACAATGCTTGTATTTTAGGCCCCGCGTTGAGCCTAATCCTGTGATATCTGGATATGTGAATTCATCCCAGTCCAAGTATCCAAGCTGATGAGTTTATATATCAATCATGAATGATAATATGTACACTGCACTACATCATAATACTGTATGTGTATATAGAGCAGTATATCTGAGTAGTATAGTACTTTGATACAGTATATGATATCTGGATAGGTGAATGTTTCCCAGTATTAGGCTGATGAGTTTATATATCAATCATGAATGATAATATGTAGACTCTTCTGGCTGATAATACTGAGAAGTATGTTGGAAAGTCTGGCCTCCGTGTAAAATAAAAAATCTGTATATCACTGGTGTCATAAAACAGCTTACTTATTTATTTATTGATCGAGTAAATAATGTAAATACGAGAACAATAAAATTATGTTGTATAGAAAATTATACAGAATTGTTTACTAGCGATTTTTCCAGTTAATACCATTATTTTATGTATCTTTTATACAGCATGGATATAGCCAATAGCGTAATATTATACTATGTGTTATATGACTGGACGTAGCCCATGCATCAAAATTAATATTGGTAAAGACATCGAGTCAAGTGCGTTTCGTGTTCGATTGTTTCACTCGTTCATTAGTTTTGCAATACAACGCTCTCCGCTGAGTGTGGTTCTTGAGTGAAAGAGGATCTCACTGATCTCAGTCGGTTCTACTGGCGGACCCGTTCCGACTGGACCTACCCATCTTTATTTTCTGCCATATAGTGGTCCACGTACACTACGAAATCATGACATACCAAAACACGGGAAATACTTAGATGTTTTTAATTTTCTTAAAAAGAATCTGGGCCTGCATACACAAACCCAAATACTTTCCCGCACACTTTGCACTAGGCCAAAAACCTGTATCGTATAGTGCGGAATACATCGCCAGCACCGCGGTTTGAACTTGACACCTCCCGCTTGAGAGACTGCTGCCTCAAACATGTAGATAAATACTCTCTTTTTTTTCATTCATTATTTCTAAAAGAATTCATATACCTACTTGGACAAAATGCTCCAATACTTTCTTCACAAACTCCTATTAAAGCGATATATTCTCGGCACCACGAAACCATAACTGTCCAGTCACCAATTCATTTCAAATATCCTTGCACACTAAGTCTAGGCAGTCGGTCACTCGTTTATCTATTGATAACTCTTTATAGACAACGCCTGCAGTATATTATATTCATTCTTATCAATCGTAAGATAACTATAGATAGGGATAGATACGATACGGTAACCGTTTCCAAATTCCCAAGATAACTTTCAATTATCTGTTCTCGTACATACAACTGTTATCAGCACGATTTGATTGGTTGTATTTTAAATGTATTTGAATCGTCAGGGCCGGACGGAATGGTTATAATTTAAATATATTTTGATTATCAGGGTGGGAGCAGTTATTATCTCATATATTAAATGCCTAGCGTTTGTGTGTCCGTGATTTTTCTGAAAAAACGCAGGAAAAAACATGATAGTTTATAAAATTTTCAATAGGTGACATTTGCCATATTTAATTCCAAATTTATATTAGTACCTCCCAAGATTTACTTACTAACAGCTCTGGAATAAAGCGCTTGTCACCTCTCTGGATAATTTCGTCCACATCTCAACTACAGTCTCTCAAGAACGATATAGTCTTGAATTAATTTAGGACTACAGTTTTGTTTGCTGGCAACGGTGACATTTCTATTGAAATTCTACAAGTGTTGCTGCCACTATGATTGCCAGAAAGCTAAATGCGGTGTCCTCATCGCAAACCATGTCTTACTTCGCAGACTATAAGCTATGTTTGATAGAACGTTCTTCCTAAGGTTGCAAACGTATAATTTGCCACACTTTTTTGTAATTTCTTTTTAAATTAACTAATATCCTTTTTTTTGTTACAGTATTATTCTTAGTTAATAAGAATAACGTTTATTTATTTATTTTTTAATGTAATTTTTGTGAGTAATTTCACCAACTTTTTTGGTGAAGAACAGCGAAGGTAGGAGTGATCTTTGGTATTTTTACGTTGTGTTTTGTCGTACATAAGTTTCAATGTTTGCGAGACTTACGACTATTTATTTGATCTTACGTTAGCTCCCAATATTTTCACTTAAATGATTTTAGTATTACGTTGACGTTGAGAAATAGGATAAAAAATGAGGTTACTAGAGAGATGAGTGACTGTGAGACATTAGGGTGTAGTGACGAGAATGAAAGTGAATAAACTTAGACTTACAGGACATGTTGAGAGAATTAATGATAAACAGGTTGACCAAAGAGTGAAAGAAAAGACTGTCTGAGACTGATCTGTCGCGTCGACCAGATTCTGAAGGATAGATACGTTTTGAGTAAAAGAAATCGGAGAGCATGTATGACAAATTGCATGAGTGCGATGGAAGCAAGCAGATAAATTCAGTTAATAATTTAGATACATCTCAAAAACATATTTTTTTGCTGGGCAGTGAGTACATTTTATTTAGTAATTATCTTTGCATGAATGACACTACGATTGATGTATCATACTCCTCGCAGTCATGATTTGTTGTTGTTGTCATGATTGTTACAGTTAGATCTTCTGCATTTAATTAAACATATTACATCCACATTACTGAGGTGGGATGTCCGGACAAGAATAGTGTCCATTCAAGACTTTAACACGTTAAACGCCGATGAAACAAATATGAACATTTACATAAAAACTTTTTTCGGTATTCGATGTACTTTAATATGTAAAGTACCCAAAATAAGTTATACATGAATCGGGCGTAGGATTCCATAATTATAACAAAAAAACTGTTTTGATAATATTTTTCAGAACTTTCTGAAATTTGGAACCTATTTTCCAAAATTTATTGAGCAGCTGTATCCCACTCCACAGGATAACTCTCAAGTGCCACGCCGGTCACTTACGTACGCGAAATAAATGAGAATCGTGACCGTTGGCGCCGAAAAGCATTTGAAGTATATTTTTTGGGTGAGGTCACCGGTGACCCCTATGGCATTTAACGTGTCAAACGTCTTGATCAAGTCACCACGTTTCGGCCATCTTAGTCTCTCCTCATACTCGAGTCTTCGAGAATCCAATTTGCATTTTGTTGATCTTCTTTATCCAATTTCTAGTGTAATTTTTGCATAACGAAACTAAAGTTTTAAGAAATTCGTTTGAGAAAAACTTTGCGTGACGTTGATGCGATAAAGAAGTATAATATTTAACGATAAATTAATTACTTATTATTATATTGTAAGCCATATCTCTTAGTTCTAAACGGCCTCGTCGTAAGCCACCATGTTTGTAATGTAAGCTTATTAATGTTAAACGTTAAGTACTGTTTATGGACAATATTATATACTATCGTGTTGTAGCATTCGGCACTACTATGTTGTTAAGGAACCTATGTATAAAGGTGGGAAGAACTATTGAACATTGAGCCCCTTCTATTATCTATGACAAATCTATGGTGGACGCCATTTTCACTGCAAACATATGATTGCGTGTCGTGTTGGTTGTCCACAATTGTATGAAACCTGGCGATATTTCAATGATTTTTGCGACTCATTTTGTATAGTCAGTGTGGAAATTGCCTTTGGAATATAACCTAAATTAGTAACTTTACATCGAGAAAAAATGGCATATACCTAGCGGAAATGCTAGAGTCGAAAATGACGGTTGTCTAGTTTTGTCTACGGCTATATCTGATAAGACTTCCTACCTTTATACAGGTTCCCTAATGTTAGTTTGGGATTTTGTTACCGCACTGGACTTACACTATCCACCTTCGGTCGCTCTTTACAATCCGTTTCAATCGCTACGATTGGTTTGCAGCAAAGCCCCATGTCTCCTTCTCCACTCATCCCTGTCCTGTGTGATTCTTTATTTAACTCTTATTATGAGTCGAAGCCAATTTCCTGGCACAGGTCGTCCAGGTATTCTTTCGTCGGTCGTCCTCCGTAGTTTGTCCCCTCGTTCATTCCTTCAATTAATTCAAATATATATTATACTTCCCATGTAACCATTCTGGCTGGAATGCGGTCACCATTACCACACCGGAACCAGATTACGTGTGTATTGTGATCACAGTGACCGAGTTATGTGTGCAGTGTGGTAATGGGGACCAGATTGCAACCAGAATGATACCAGCTTTCGAAAGTTTCTGTGATGGTTTGATTGTGCGTATAGTGCGGTAACAAACACCCGATTCTAGATGTTTTTTCAGCCCATTGAAACGATAGGTTACGTTAATCGAGTAAAATTTAAAATCAAAGAAAATAAATAGATTCATTTTTTATCAACAGTGGCTCTATAATGTTACAAATTAAATAGTTATGGTACAACTAACAAAATTGTTTATACCACAATTTTTCGTTATTATTGGAATAAGATCTGAAATAATATAATACGACTAAAACTTTTTTTGTTATTGTATGTTTTGTGATTCTGATCTTTTGTTTATAAAAAAATTACCTATTCTGTACAAAAAATATTTTAGAAATTCATACCAGAATTTTATAGTTATTGGAATAAGATCTGGCATGTAATATAATTGGTACTTAAATTATGTATTCTGTAATAAGTAATGTTTATACCACAATTTTACAATTAATGGAGTGAGATCTGACGCAGGTATTATTTTTTAACAAAATTAGTTATTCCACAACTTCATGTAATTACCTAATTGGAATAAGATCTGAAATTTTTATTTTAAATGGAATAACTACCACAACTTTTTTGTTATTATTGTTTAAAAATCTGACATAATTTTTGAAGCATAATTCATTCCACAACTTTTTCATTATCAGTACCACAATTGATTTGTTTTGCATAACTGTGGTAACGTTTCCTATCATTCTCGTGGCTGAAAACGTCTGAATTTCTTAGTTTGTATATAAAATAGTTAAACGTATATACAAATATTGTTTAAGTTTTCTTTATTATTACAATAATGTTGACATGTTGTATATCTCATAATATAATTAAATTTAAATACCTAATTACTAATTCAGTTTCTAACTATTTATGTATTTAATTATTCATTATTGTTCTATATTATTAATTAAAATATACACAAATTAATTCATCAGTCGTATTGTAGTTACTGTGTATGAGCACTCTTTCCCATCCTTTTCCCATCCTTTCTCTACTCTCGGTTTTACCATTTTAACTCAGATCTGCCTGTGGTACCTTTTTGGACATTTTATTAATTATTATTTACTTTCGAGCAAGCAGCCTAGGCTGATGGTCCTAAATCAATGTCTCTGCTATCCGTCGTTCTGAAAAAGTCATCCAACCTGCTCTTAAAAACGTTCACTGATGGTGCTTGTATCACATTTTCGGGTAAACGGTTCCACACATTCACCACTCTATCGCAAATAAAATTCTTTCTCGGATTACTGTGAAACCGTGTGACGTAGAATTCTGCAATTTTTGGGCAAATTCGGTGCCACTGACAACTTACCCAAAAAGACCTAATAGGCATATCTGGGTACGCATGTAATTTGTCATTTTAGTTATACCGTCGTAAGCAAGAATCATGTATACTTATGTTAAAAAGTTGAAACTGCGATAATCGTGGAAAACACCTAGTATCGTCTATATAATTTCATACCTGTGGAATACGGGGGTTAGAATCTAGGGGTTGCGTATGGAATCTGACTTTTATGATTAAAATTGATGGATCTAAAGGTTCGCTAAAACGAGACAATAAATTGCTCCACGAGCGACAATTTCGCGTCACAACAACATCAAGTATATTGTGAAATTTTCGTGAGTGGACCTAATTATTGCCTCGTGTAAGCGAACCTTAAGGTTAAAAAAATTCAATACCCAAATATGTGGTTCTTGCTATTTGCTAATGACTGCATAGTTCTTGTTTTTTCCATATACCACCATCATTCATAGATGACTTTGTAAAGAATTCTTGCCAAACGGTAAGTGAATAAATTTGCACAATACTGGAGATTATTTTTTGGGTTTACTACATGTTAAACAAAACTGGAATACGGATGACACAGGAGTCGAAAGTTTACAAATACAATTAACGCACGGCATACATGAAATTTAATTTGGTAAAGACAGACATATTTTATAAGCGTGTGACAGAAGTAATTATTAATAATAAATACTTTATTTCATAAACAGACATAATAAATACATTCACAATTTTGCCACAATTAAGAAGTGTGTGTGTAAAGCAGGGGTTCCCAACCCCATGCCCGCGGGCGCAATGGTTCGTATGTGCCCGTCACTATTCAATAAGACACAGAATTTTTTCATAAATTATTTTTCATTAATTAAAAATGTGAATTATTTTAATTCATTTGTTAGAGTTTTAATTTTTTTGAGTGCCTAAGTTTATTAAATACGTTTTTTGGTATGTTGTTAGTACCGGGTCTATAATTTTATGTTAACAAAATGCGACCTTCTAGGGCTACCGCGCTCCGAGTGGTAGCGAAAAAACCAATCATGGGAAAATGAGAAGTTATGGAAGGAGTTTGTCGATTAAAAATGAGAAGTTATGGAAGGAGTTTGTTGATTAAAAATAGGTGGTGCCCGCCACCCTACAGATATTTTAGAATGTGCTCTAGAGTACAAAAAGGTTGGGAACCCTTAGTGTAAAGGATAGGGAAGTCTGGCTGTCTGTTCTCTCTGCCTACCCCGCAAGGTAGAAGTCAAATAAAATTAAAATGGGCAGCAATTATTGACAGACACAGATAACATTGTTCATCACTCACAAAAATGACTAATTTCTATTTAACTCGGAGAGATAACAAAAATATAGCCGAGAGATAAGATTACGTTTGAATTGTATGAAAGATAGCGTTATATTCTGTTGTGACATACATCCGCGAGTTATCATGTACGGTAGTTTCAACTAAATTCATATTTTAAGTCTCAAATAACACAGCGATGGATACGAGAAAGTTCTCATCGTCGGGCGAAAGTCTTTATCAAATTTTAAACGTACCGAAGACGGCAAACGCGGACGATATTAAAAAAGCGTACAGAAAACTCGCACTGAAACACCATCCAGATAAAAATTTAAATAACCCTGACGCCGCAGACAAATTTAAAGAAATCAACAGAGCGAATACTATTTTGAGTGACGAAGGTAAAAGAAAAATTTACGATGTGTACGGTTCGTTAGGTTTATACGTCGCCGAACAATTGGGTGAGGATAGTGTCAGAACATATTATATTATCACATCTACGTGGTTTAAAGTGTTGGTTGTTTTTTGCGGAATCATCACCGGGTGCTACTGTTGCTGTTGCTTGTGCTGTTGTTGTGGATGTTGCTGCGGAAAGTGCGGGAATTCGAAAGAAGAAGACCAAACCGATATTCCACCTGTGACGACGCAGCCGGAGAGTTCGCCGAGACCAGCGCCGCCGCCAACCATGACAGAAAATACGGTATTCATAGCGATGCCATCTACAGGAGAAACTACGAACCTAAACGCAGGTGCGAAGAACGATTTTACCGAGTTGTATCAATACTTTTATGTACTTTTATACATTTACTATGTTTTCAATTATTTTCGTAAACAATATCAGAGAGCGAAAGAAAATAATTCACGACGCATTTCCGATCTTTCTGTATTTTAATTTAGCAGACAATCTGTCAAGGAAGAGGCGGTTTTCGATGAGCATTCACTCGTAGAATCACAATAGAAATGTTATTTATGAAAATCACAATTTAATTTATGTTTTGTGAGACCATCGGAATTTTTCTACAGTCGTAGTTGAAATTAACAAGTAGTTATATCTCAACGGATATGCAGCAAAGGATGGTAAATGTTACTTAAGTGTAAAAGTGATCACATTAAGCCAGCCGACGATCAGTCATAAGCCTGATGGAAGGTCCATCCTTTGCTGTGTATCTGTTGAGAAATGTTATTGTCGCCAACGCTTAAAACTGTAGTTTTAAATTGAGACCATCCCATTCTTGACGAACTGTATAATGAGACAGTTGTGTGAGCGTACATGAATCGTACAACCTTTGAAAGATAATGCACGCTGGCACAGTTGTCATTCGGGAACCTATATAAATGTTGGAAGACTTAACGGATAAAGCCATAGACAAAATTGACCAACGCCATTTTCGCTTCTAGCATTTCCGCTAGGTAGTATACGCCATTTTTTCTTGATGTAAAGTACGCTAATTTACCATTTAATTACATAGGTTATATTCCAAAGGTAATTTCAGCACTGATTATACATAATGAGTCGCAAAAATCACTGAAATATCACCAGGATTCATGCAATTGTGGACAACCAATATGACACGCAATTGTATGTTTGCGGCGAAAGTGGCGTCCACCATAGATTTGTCATAGATAATAAAAGGGGCTCAATGTTCAATAGTTCTTCCCACATTTACATAGGTTCCTTAGATGTCATGATTACTTTATTGTATATCTACTGTGATAACTTTATTATGATGTCCTTTGCTTGTAAGCTTATATTTGATCTGGTAGTTTTTTAATTGTGTAGAAATGCTAGAAAATTAACAATTTTGAATGCTAATATTGTTACAATTTATAAAACTTGAATAACATCCACAACACTGTGGAAAATGGGGGGTCACCGTGGCGCATCGAATGCGGAAAAATTGAGAGCATTGTCTTGAAACTGAAGACAGTGATAGATGGAAGTATTGACCATAAGTTGACTGTCCTAGAATTACAGAATTTGGAAATTCCTTGAACAAAAAATAATTCCAAAAGTACCCCTGAAATTTACAGAAAGAACTCATTACTCGTTCAGTTTTACAGATGTATAAGTATAATTTAGCCAAAATACTGGTAATTATATTCATAACAAATTGGCTGTTTTAGATTTTTAAATTTCTTCCCAGGTTTCTTTTAAAAAGGTATAATTCACATTATTGCTTACGTAATTCTTATTTTGGACTAACGCTCTTATTTAAAATTTGAAAAAGTTGAAGCGATAATAGAACGATTTTTCAATTTTGTGAAACTCCAGTTTTATTAAAACACAGGCTTTTTTACACCATTATTCTCGCCTTTTTTGCAGGCTTTTTTAAACCCTAGTGTAACATATATTCTTAGCTAATAGTTACTATTTGAAATTTATTTAGTTTTTCATACAAAATGTTTTTTTTTTTGTTGTAGGTCGAGAATGAAGACTCTATAGACAATAAATATTCAAAAAAAAATTCTACAATCTCTTAATCACATTTTATTATCATAATTAATTAAATAATCAATGAATTATCGATCTATAGGATATATTGTTAATATTTATCATCATTCTACACGCACGCTTACCATAAACATGTGAGATCATTACCATTTATCGTCGAGGGAAATTCAAATTGAAATAATCACTGAAATTTCTGTCCAGTAATATAAACTCGCCCCCTTAAAAAAAGTTGGGGCAATTTGTACCTGAGTGAACTCATTTTGGGGCAATTTGTACCCGAGTGAACTCATGTTGGGGCAATTTGTACAGGTGTAAACTCATATTTGGGTAATTATTACCATACTAGGGTAGGGGTAGTTTGTAATAGAGTAAACGCATGTTGGGGCAATTAGTAACATAGTAAACTCATGTGTTGGCAATTTGTAACATAGTAAACTCAATTTGGGGTAATTTGTACCAAAGTAAACTCATGTTGGGGCAATTTGTACCAGAGTAAACTCATGTTGGGGTAATTTGTTACAGAGTAAAGTCATGTTGGGGCAATTTGTAACATAGTGAATTCAATTTGGGGTAATTTGTACCAAAGTAAACTCATGTTGGGAGAAATATGCCAATTTCGGTGTTTATTTCAATTTGTCTTTTTCTTGATATTATATTTACTTAAAATATATTTTATTTTGCTATACTTTATTGATACATTATACATACATATTTTGAGTTTTTAAGTTACCGTTTAAAATTATCTTCAATTGGCTTATGCCATTTCTAGTTAATAGTTTGTTATGTTTCAAATTATTCGAGTCACTGGCCCGATTTTATTTAAATTTAAAAAAATATATATTAAATTTGCCCCTCAAATTCCCATTTTGCCCCATTTTACATTAAGTTCATCAATTTTTGCCCCAAAAATTCTTAGTTTTTTAAGTTGTTGTTTGTCTTTTGTTTTATTTATCGTTGTTTTGTTTCTTTTTTGTTTGCAGGTACCTCCTTAAAATACACATAACAACGTCCATGAACCAAATAAACAAATTCATTTGTTTTTAATTGTCAATCCGTAGAATAGCAAGTATTCTAAAATCAAAATTTAAAAATGAAGCAAAGAACAAATTTCATTTTGAACCATAATGCAGAGAGTTAAACCAGAAACAACCATGGACAATATAGACAAATGTATTGCCAGTATACCTAATTAAAAAAAAATACTAAATAATTTAATATTTAAGTCAATTTGAAGAATGGTAATTTTTAGTATTTTAAGAGTCGATATTATTTTTTATTTGTATCATTACTTAATCCCTAGTTTTTTTATTTATAATAATTTTAGTTTTTAGGTATTTTTAGCGTATCTATTCGTAGATGATAATTTATATTTTTTTGTGTATTTATTGCAGACATTTTGGCCATGCTAAAATTTGTACAGTCTGTCAGAAAAAAGTTGGTTTTCGAAGAGGGCAATTTTTTGCATCCATAGTGGCAACAACTGTAGTATTTCAAAAGAATTACCAGTGTTACCAGCAAGCAAAACTATAGTTGCGAATTAATCCAAGACTATCTCTTTCTTGACAAACTGTATTAGTGGCTAGATGTTTAAACTATTAATTTTGGCCATAGTTTTGATTTTTGTTTATTATTTTTCAATCCGCAAGTTTAACCATTTTTTTATCGCTGCTAAAAATAACTATAGTACGATTAATTATAACTGTCGAATGCAGTAATAAAAATGCGACCGAGAAGAGACGACTACCTGCTTTATTCGCACTTATTGTCATTGTTATTTTATGTGCAAGTTTGAGAGTATGTGTGTGTGAGAGAATGTATGTATGTGTACATATACGTATTGTGTGTTTGTGTTTATCCTTCTGTTCTTTATAATGAAACTGTGTAATATATTGTTTAGCTTATGTGTAGTCACCACTAAGAGGGCAAGATGTGAACCATACATAATTGTTTAAAAGTATACAATGTCGTACACACACACACCTTGCCTGTAGGTGAATCTTGGTAAATAAAAATGAAATAAAAAACTTATGCCAGAGCTATAAGTACGAATAAAGCAGGTAGTCGTCCCTTCTCTGTCACACTTTTATTACTGCGTTCGACAGTTATAATTAATTGTACTATAAAAATATTCTAAATGTATTAATCTAGTCACATATTTAAAATTGTTGCGGTTTTGTCCATATATTTCAATGTAGTCCATACAAATTTGACCAAATTTTTTGTGTTTTCATTGCTGAGAATTTGGCCACAATTTTATTCGATTTTGCAATATTTTTGTCAACCCAATTCTATCTATACCTTCACGCCGCGTCTGTTGCAGGCTAGGCAGAGAGGACAGAGTGCCAGACAGCCCTATCCTTACGCACACTACTAGCCTCCGTCACATTCATGCAATTTGTCATACACACCCTCCGATTTGTTTTACTCAAAACGCGTCCATCCTTGAGGATCTGGTCGAAATGATCAGATCAGGTCAGTTTCGGGCAGCTGCGCTTCCTCACCCCTCTTCGCTCACTCAAATATATCTTTTTTTGTCATCCTGTCATCTTTCACTCACCACAGTGTAACAACAAAAATATATAGAACTGAGACCAACACTGACGAGACTAAGGGGAAATCAAAGTACATACTTGTCTTATCGTTCTGGCAAAATATTATCAAATTCTGTCCCGGGATAATATCGCCATAGTCAATTTTAAATTACTGAATTTAAAAAAAACACTGATAAAAATATCTACTAACTTACTGCTAGCTGCTGCTGCACTGCTGGACAAAAGCCTCTTCTAAACTCTTCCACTGTCTTCTATCTTGGGCTATCTGCTGCCATCTACGACCTGTAAGCTGGATAATGTCATCAGTCCACCTTTTCTGTGTTCTGTCTTCCTATGCCTCATTTGTTCTCCCAGGACCTCCACTTCCAGGTGTCCATCTTACACTGTCTTGCCACATGTCCCGCCCACTGCCATTTTAGTTTTGCTGTTCTTTCTGCGAAGTCGGCAACTTTTGTTCGACGTCTAACAAAAAAATATTAAGTGTGACCAAATTGTCAGCAATTGAAACATTAAAATCATTTTAGAGCTGTATATGAAATTTGCTAGAATATTATGCCATACTATTTATGCATTAAGGAAATTTAAATTTGTCTATTGTTAAGCGTAATTTAAACTTTTTAAATACCTAGTGTATTGAATTTTATAAAATTATATACATTATTAATAATAAATTAGTAACCTTCGAAATGATTTGAGATATACCTAAATTATTTTAGGTATCGAACTGGATTTATCTGCATTGCACAGATGGAAATACATTACAGTTTTTTCAACAGAGATGAGAGACATCTTCATTCACATAATGTAACGTTATATGAACTCCCTTGGGGAGGAAGCAGGATGGGTGTTCCGACGCTTACAAGTCGGATTGTTGGGTCAATGTGAAATAAGTTCTAGCAGTAGCAACTTTAAAAAATTACACAATTGACAGCAGGATGTAATGGAATGGGCCAGCCAAAGCCGACTCGTAAGTGTCGGAACACCCAACCTGCTTCCTCCCCAAGGGAGTTCTCATAATGCTACATTATGTGAATGAAGATGCCTCTCGTCTCTGTTGTGGAAAAAATTGTTACCTTTGAAATGTTTTAAAAAATATTTGCTAAAAGAGACATCTCTGGAATTTTTTTTGTAAACTTTTTATCTGAAATTTTTATTATACGTCCACATTTCATTAACGAATTTTATGCAAAGAATGTCTTCAATAATTTGCCTAAATATGATTTATTTAATGAAGTTGTACTGTGTTGTATTAGGAATAGTATTATACAATTTTGTAGCACTAATTTGTATAACAGCAAAAGGAGAATGCTCATTTAGTATGTGAAAAAAAAAACAGGCCCGGCGCAATTTTTTTTAATGAATCTGGTTTTTTTGAAAAAAAAAACCAAATACATCTTTGTACATTTCACAGTAAACTCGAAAAGCTTGTGTCGTGAAGTGGAATAGATCGGCATCCGGGATCGACTCCGCGCCCACTGGATTAACAGTCGAGCGCATTACCAATCAAGCTACCAACCAGGCTCAATAGATAGGTAAAAATGAGTAATTAAATACTGCATAGGGGGCATCATCGAAATCAATGGCTAAATGTGTGAAATACAAATTCGAAATTCAGAACTCGCAGAGATTCTATAAATTCAGGAGTGCGTATGTATAGGATCTTTTAAAAATAATCATCGAGGGACCAAGGCTGATGAAGGAAAAGAAGAAGACGGGCTACCTTATACTTATCATATTATACCTATGCTTTTAAACCGCAATTGTAACTATTTAATGCTCCTTTTACTAATACATTCATGTGACCTCTGTAAAACGTCGAATAGGTATTTCACACATTTAGCCATTGATTTGGATGATGCAACCTATGCAGTATTTAATTACTCATTTCTACCTATCATTTGAGTTGCATTTCGTTTGCGCCTGACCTGGTTTTTTTTTTAGCGTTCTCCTTTCTGAAAAATGTAGGTGATAGTTTGAAATATTTGGAGATATGCGAACCTTGATATGTAAAAGTAAAATAGGGTACAACTATTAAGATCCCTTAATCTTTGCTCCCTTTATTAATATTATACATAATTACTCTTCACCTGAGAATAATAAGGTTCTAACTAGCGACATCTTCTTCCTCAGCCATCCTTCCACTGCTGGATATAGGCCTCTTCTAACGTTTTCCAATTTTTTCTACTTTGAGCTTTGCTCACCCAGTTTCTTCCTGCGACTGGGACTACATCATCCACCCATCTTTTTTGGGGTCGTCCTATAGGTCTTCTGTTTTCCCATGGTCGCCGTGTTAGGATTCTGGGTACCCATCTAATTTAGCAACATATTTTGAGATATTGGCTTTTTGTATGAAAGTGTTTCTAACCGACATAATCTATGAGTACGTATAACAATATGACCCTAAAGTGGTGTAGTGTGTGTAAATAACTACTAGAGACTAATAAGGTTCCATCTGTGTGTAAAAGTACAGAGTGTTTGAAACTTTCATCTCATTTTAGTCACCATTTTGGTCTTGTCGGTTAGAGCCTTGTTATCCTCAGCTAACATTTTATCGAGTTCAAATCTTCCCTTTTCGCCACTAACACTTTTTTAAATTTTTTTATCTACTTACTTACCTAAATTTAAAATAATGTTTCTTATATGCCTATTTTCAACTGCGTACAACTACAGATAGGCCTTTCTTGGGCTGACTCTCAGTGTTACATGGTTTAAGCGGTCACTTTCTACGCGTGAAAATATTTCATTTTTAAAGAAAAGCGTACTTCCAGTGTGTCAAAAAAAGGGTAGAAAAATGAGGGCGCCACTTGTAGTTTTTCAGCAACTATGATGGCAACACTTGTAGTATTTTAATACAAATGTCATTGTTGCCAGCAAACAAAATTGTACTTCTAACCTTATTTATGTATTTGTTTACACTTTCGGTGAACATACAGAATTATGTTAAGAGTAGGCATATTGACATTTCAGAAAACGGGAGATCTTAGATCTCTACAACCGTTCGTAAATATGCTTTGGAAAAGAATACAGTATATACATTGAACCTTTATCTAGGGAATGACCGTAAAGAATGTTTATACCTTGTATAGATTTCTCAAAACAAATGGTGAAATACGCTATTTTTACCATTTTATCATGCAGTTGTTCATCCGATTTTGAACCTTAATGCCGTGGGAAATGACCGTGACGTCATGGTTGGGTCGCGAATCTTCACATTAAAAATAAATATTATAACATTTGTTCACTAGGGCGAGCTTACTGCCATCCAACAATCTCTTCCAGCTAATATTAACCTTACCAATATCCTTTTTTATATTTTAATTTATTATCTGTAATGGTGTTTTACAGAGCGTTTTTTTAATATAATATTTATTTCGCATAGTCGGCTGAGTTTGTTTGAGTTCATTTCTGCCTAATCGGGCGGTCTTTGGTTCGAATATCTCAGCGCTGACGATATACAGCAGAGCCTCTATAATCTGAACACCGAAAATTTATACCCTGTTCGGATGTACGAAGCGTTCGGATTATAGTATGTAGAAATTTTGAAAGAGATTTTTCGAAATAAAACAAAAATATTTTACATTATAATGTATTTATTTAAGTATGTATGGTAGATACAAGGCTATTAATCACACTTTTTTAAGGAATCCCAATATAGTGCTTTGACGACTCCTGTTTAGCGACATAGAAAACACACATAAGGTGGTTGCAAATGTTGCGTCCACTCCTCAACAGATGGCGTTAGCATCGAAAATAGGTTAATTGTGAAATCGTTTCCAGCTGCAGCATATATACAACTTTCAAAAATTACACGATAGACAGCAGGATGTGGTGGAATGGGTGAACGTTGCCCTGGGCTTAAAGTGACCACTTAAGCCAGCCAAAGCCGACTCATAAGCGTCGGAACACCCATCCTGCTTCCTCCCTAAGGGAGTTCACATAACGCTGCATTATGTGAATGAAGATGCCTTTCGTCTATGTTGAGGAAAGACTTCATGACATAGAAAATGTTTTATCCCTTAATTTACTGGCACTGCGAGACAGACTGTGAGAAACGGCGGTTGCGGGGTCGTTCGGATTAGCTGGGTTTCGGATTATCGAGGCTCTGCTGTATTCTGCATCTCATTCACAACACAAGCTTCTATAGCTTACTGTGAAGTGTGGAGGTATATTAATTAAATACAATTATGATATTCCTATAGGTAGGTGTTAGATTTTTTATGGTCCTTAGCAAATATTATAAAAATTAGTCTCTAGGTAAATATTGTATTACTGTTTTATTGATTCTTTTAAACCTTGGGTAACTAACATAAAAGTATAATTAGCATGCCAAAGGCAACCTCAAATATCACCATAATATTTTACTTAATTGCCTATTAATCAGGATATAATTATCCCAGTAAATCCAGGATGATGCCTTACACAGAAGAACTCTCAGACTACATATTTTGAGTTATGGTAGAGTTAGGGTTGCCAGATTTCTTGGAACTCAAACCGGGACAACTATATTTTTATGTTGAGGAGGGAAGCATATTTCTCCATATTTGAGGGAGAGGGGGAGAACAAAAAGTTTTAAATACAAAATTTTACAAACCACTAATGCGTAATTGTTTTTTTCTCATAGTTCCTAATTATGTTGTATGCATAAACTGTCAAAAATACCACAAACCGGCAAAAATATGTCAATTTTTCCGAAAGCTGGGACATTTACGCGTCGAGACATTAAACCGGTGACGATCCTGGTAAACCGGGACGTCTGGCAACCCTATTGATAGCGATGTTTCATTCACAGGGTTTGCCTATAAAACACAGATAAAGACATTGACAGAAATGATCTTGAAAACCTAACCTAACTTATCCTGTTTCTGTTTTGTATGTATGATTTACATAAGTATTAATGCACTTGATCGACAATTGCCCAATCCCACCAACTTTAACCTAGGAAGGAGAGCCCTAAGAAATTTCCATACAAAAACAGAGATAATATTCTATTTATTGAATAAAGAACATCAGCTTGTAGCACCATCACAGCCTAATTCCATACGAAATGCAACATGCAACTCACCTAGTCTGGGCGGAGATATTTGGGCACCTAACATTGCATGTTGCATTTCACATGTATTTATGTGATGGTGCTACAAGCTGATGTTCTTTATTCAATAAATAGAATATTATCTCTGTTTTTGTATGGAAATTTCTTAGGGCTCTCCTTCCTAGGTTAAAGTTGGTGGGATTGGGCAAATGTCTTGTAATAACATTGGGAGCCCACCAGACTTGGCTCTTGTTGTTATATTACATATGTATAATGTTTACTTCTTATCCTATTATATTGTATTGAATATTTATATATTTATTGTGTTTGAAATGGTAAAATAAAATAACACACACTTATATAATGGTGTACTTGAAATAAATGGCTTTTTATTTCCAAAAAAATATTTATTTATTTAATGGGGATACACACAGAAAGTTAACAAACATACATAATGACATACACAAAATATATAATTCACGTAAACCTCCCAATTAAGAGTGTCCACAGCATGCACGCACTGTAGGTACATTACAAATCAATGAAAGAAGTGAATATAAAACAAATGTACTAACACGTGGGCACCCATATATCTGTGCAGCAACAAGTACCAACAAAATAATAATTTTGTGCACTCAAAAAAATAAGTTGATCCGATTGAAAGTTGCCCCGATTGACCCAGAAGCGCGAGAGGCCCAACTTCGGTGGTATGGACACATGCAGAGAAGGGACGAGGATTCCGCTCTGAGGAGGACCACAAACTGGTCAGTGGAAGGACAAAGAAAGAGAGGACGGCCGAAGAAGTCCCTTGAGGAGACCATCCGAGAGGACATGGAACACTCGGAGCTTACTCCAGAAGACTGCTTTGATCGGAGCAGATGGAGAGAGAGGATCCGAGCCGCCGACCCCAGATAAATGGGATATGGTGCAGAGAAGAGAGAGAAAAAAATAAGTTGACGGTACCCAAAAATAATATCAAGAAAAAAAAAATTGAAATATGAAAAGTGACAAAATGAAACAATCAAGATTCTAACCTACAAATGTTCTTAATACATAAATCTATGTCTTACATATTAATATAGGAACTAAAAATATAATTTTTGGTTAAATTTATGTCATTTTTTCGCTATTAAAATATAGTGCAAATCTTAACAATATTTTTCTAACAATGTAACTTTTTAAAAGAAATTTTCTGTTCTACACGGGTGAATATTTATTATCATTGTTGTAAAACATGGGTGAGATTAGGGCTGCCACCTTTGTAAGAGCGTAGACCCGGAGATTCGGAAAAAACGAATTTGTGACCATAGTTGACCTTTTTTTTTTTTTTTTTGGTCCACACCATAATTCCAAACCCGGAGATTTACTATGCTCACCCATGGAGACCCATTTTTTGTATGGGGGGGGACCGGGACCCCGAGTATTTTCCTTTTTTTTTTTTTAGTCCTGACAAAAATTTCAGACCCGGAGATACACTATGCTAACCCGGAGCCCGGAGAACACCACTCAAACCCGTAGACTCCGGGTCAAACCCGGAGAGGTGGCAGCCCTAGGTGAGATAGATATGCTGTATTTAAAAACATGGGTGAGATAGATATTTAAAAACATGGGTGAATAAATGTCTCATTGTGTAACATGAGTGAGATATATCGCATTATCTTGAAGATCGTGGGTAAGGCATCTTATTAAGGTGCCCTTGCATGAGCAATTTTTCAACCAATAATTGCAATATTGACATATTATTTCGCAATACATGGTAATATCTAAAGCAAGGCAACAATATTGCGTGCAAACGAGAAAGAGAATCGACTAAAATATCCAAACCGATTGGATATTCAGCAATTCGTATCACCAACATCATGATGGTTTAGTCAATTCTCTTTCTTGTTTGCACGCAATATTGTTATCTCGCTTTAAATATTGCCGAAACATTTGCTACAGTATATTGCGAAATAATGTTAATCAATACGATTTGCATGAGTTGTCGCAATAATTGCTTGAAAAATTGCTTACGTAAGAGCACATCATCTTGAGGGATATATGGGTGAGTTATCAAACTACAAATTGCCAAGAAAATACTCTTGCACTATTGAGGAATAATTCTTTATAGGAAAAGCAGATGGAATTGAAAACCTAACAAACTTTACGTTTTTCACTGATATTTTATGTTCTTAAACGTAGAAACTAAATTAAGATTTTGTACTAACGAACTACTACATATAAGTTAAATAACTCCTAAAAGAAGCTAACAACAATTCAGCTATTTATACTTCACAAGCACCTGTTGAGGTTATGTTTACCGTACCTCTGACGTCAGTAAGTTCGTTACTGTCGATGGCGTGATTCTCTCGATCTAACTTGCGAGAATCTTTGTAATATTTCACTTTTTCTTGACTGTAACTTATAAAATCATGTGTAGAATTCACTGCTTCATCACTGCTATGATTTTCATCGAGAAAACCATGGTTTTCTTCACTGGAATCGCTCCTTTTTTGCTTTGGTTTCAAATTATTCTGCACATTTGCAAACGCGTTAAGAGATTCGTCTAAATATTTCTGATAATATTCGCTTTGGATCAAAGCTCTCAATCCTTCTGGACTTATCTTCGAATGGTTGTGATTTTCGTCCCAATCGTTCATTGACAGATTTCCCATATTGAAATCGCCCCCATCTTTACTGGCATTTTGATTAGTGTTGTAGTTTCTTTGGTTTCTTACGAAGTCTTGAAATTCTTGTGATGTTACGCCTGAAAATATGAAACATCTAATGAGTCTTTTCAATGTTTTATTTATTATTATAGAACATGGGTGAGATATCTCAAATGAATATATTATGAGATTCCAACATCATTGCAAACTGTCTGATCAACAGGGCAATTGGTAAAAACTACAATATGAGAAAATTACGGACCTTTGACAGCGCTTAGGGCAAAACTTGACAATAAGGACTACCGACAAAACAATTCATATTGCAGAAAATATCTGGATTGCCAGGCAAGAAAAAAATGATCTGTACATATCTTACCTGTTCCTCCATAGCTCTGCCTCTGTTTTTTCATGCTATTTTTCCCGCTGGCATCACTATCCAATAAACAATCATTCTCATCAGATCCTACTCCCGCCCCATCTTCCATCACCCCAGGACTACTGCAAGACTCTCCTGCCTGAGGTCCACTGAGTGTCTGCCAAGCTCCGTCTGTCTTTGATTCATTACTCGATGATTCCGAGCCATCGGACTGTTTGTTTGGACGACAGGAGAAGAACACGAATGTTATAATCGCCTAGAAAATATTATTAAAACTATAAGATAAATGTTTTGGGTTTGGAGGTTTTTTATATTCATGTCTTTTTATGTGTCCTGTAAGAATCAGGAGTTCGTAAAACTTCCATAAGACACTTTTCATCTTTCTCAGTAACGAGGTTCACCATCCATAATGAGCGTCTAATAAATATACATCGGGAGATTCAATCCCCTAGGTACCTGGGACTAAGAGATGTGCAGGGGGGGAGTTGTTGAAGAATGAACTGTCCTGAGACGAGTTGTTGAGGGACGAACTGCCCGGAGACGAATTTTTGAGGGACGAACTGTCGGAGGCGAACTGTCACCCAATAGTTTTAGCTGACTGTGAAGTGTGCAGGAAAGTATTCAGGTTTGTGAATACAAGCCCGGATCTTATTTTATAAAAAAAGGAATTGATTTATATACTAACCATGAGAAATGTGAGTGAAGCCATGACTGTGGACAACACAGGGAAGCCATAGCTCTTGAGTAAGACTCCTCCGAGTGAGGGTCCAATGACTTCTCCTAAGGAATACATACAACTCCATACACCAGCCACTATGCTGTAAGTAGCTATGTTCTCACTGCAACCACCTTCCTCACTGGAAGGAAAATCAATACAATATTAAGACCGACTCTGTGTAGGAATTATAATCTATCTCGCGACAGAAGTCCCCTGGAGCAAACTTGGTTTAGTAATGCCTGGTGTGAGAATAAGGTATGGTTATATTTTTTCGCTACTTTCAAATTATATTTCAGAACTGTTTAAAAAAAACTGTCAATTTTTGGATTGTTAGAATAAACTGGCAACATTGTTTTTCAACTTTGCAGTAGTGGTTTGAAGGAATTATCCGAGTATTTTTTTTCTTTTTCCAACTCGCAAAACAATCTTGCCTTTAGAGTGATTTCTCTAGCACTACTCTGTAATATTTTCGGCATTGTAGCTGACTTGAAAAAATACAATGTGGGAATATTGCGGACCTCTGACAGCTCTTAGGAGAATTATCGATAATATTTTGAATGAGCATTGATTTGAGATACACAGATGGCATACTTACATGGAACTGGTTAGAACGCCTTGGAATGTAGGCAGGAGAGTTAGCGCCACAGATATCCCGAGGATAGACAAGCCAAGCAAATTCAACCAAAGAGAACTGTAACATAAAACAATATTATATAAATAGGGGGGTGTTCTGGATATGTTAACTTTCACCAAATGATTCGCTCAATTATTTATGGTTCTATTGTTCTCCATTCTCTCCATACGGTCGTTTGCGCACATGTTGTTCTACCCTCCACGGGGGAGGACAAATGTAATACACAATTCTCCTATCGCAAGAGCAGTCCGCTACCTGAATGAGCTCGCAGTACATGTTGACATGTTTGGTGTCACTTACTCAGTGTTCATCGCGCATGTTGATGTGTATTTATAGATTAGTATTTGTAGATTTTCTACCTTTTTGTTTATGTTTCGAATGTTGTTTTTGAACACTCTTTTTCTGTACACAGCTCAGCACAAAAGCTAACGCTGTAACGTTGAGCTGTTTTATATTGTAACTAATAAATAATTCTATCGTCGGTGCAATTCAACATGTTCTATGTACGTTAGTTGACACACTGAGTTGTTGCGAATAACACGCAACTCTTATGATGGGTGACATTCAATCTATCCCTCTAGACATTCGCTCGCCACAGATAATAGAGTAGTCCACTGTTATGTTACCTTTTTAAAAATGGTAGCAATGGTGATGGTCCCAATAGAAGAAGTCCTACAGAGCTGATGACAAGACCCCATACCATCATACACCAATGGTTGTTAATTCTGGAACCAAATATAAAAGAAATTCAACATTATCTTTCAGCACACAATAGCCACAAAAGTTTGATATACTTACCTACTTTAAAATTTCTTGTGTTGTTTTCTCTAAGATAATTTCCAAATGTATGCATTGAAACCTTAAAAAAACGATATACATGGGGAAAACGAATGCCGTTTTACTGATGAGATGCAATAAAACCTTACTAATCCTATAATTCCATAGATGGCTCATGAGCAAAAGTATTATTTTTCTTTGTATTTAAATTACGGGGGCTTCCATCTTTACCTGAATTCTATACAACCATCAATATCTATAGGGGAATAAAACAATAAGTGAAGTGTAAACAATAAATTCCACGTAACTCGTATCAGCGTGCATTATGCAGGTAGTAATAACAAAGTGAAGTAAATAAACTGTACAATATTTTTATTCACCTACTACCCTGCACATCTCTTAGTCCCACTGTCCCAGGTATCTAGAGCATTGAATCTCCCGATGTATAAAAATTAAGTTGTTATAATCACCTGTCAGCCATCCATCCCCAGAGTGGACTGGACAGTCCGTAGAGACCAGAGAACAATAAGAATATTAATCCCACTTGATGTGCGTCCAAGTCAAATTGCCTCAAATGTGGTTCCAGTGTGGGATCTAGGAATGCCCAGATGTTAGACATTACTACAATCACTATACTTGTTATAACAACAGCAGGAACCTTGACTACTTCCAGTAGGGAGCCACTATTATGGGGCACGGTGTAATCTGAAATAGAAAAATATGGGCCATAGTAACTAAACATGGGAAAAATTGCATCACAAAAAGTAAGATTACTCGGCTAATACTAAAGATATCATCCTAAGACTTAAAACATGGATAAATGACAATATGTTTTAGTGACTCTAAATCTTTCAAATAAGATTTTTGTAAATTTTCTCAATAAAATATGACTCCAAAGTTACCTCTGAAATTGACTGAAACATGAGATTACTCCCCTATCCCGGGCTTTTATCCGTTGAGGATATTTCTGAAAGGCTGTCTCTTTTGGGATTAATTCATATTAAGCAATATTCTAATAGGTTTTTCTCCGGGAACTATTTTACAGACATTCATCTCTCTGATTACCTCATTTCTTACTCTTTATATTAAGGTAAGTATTGAAGTAATATTTACCAGTTTGTACAGGCAGCAGAAAGTAGTTGAGTGGCATACAGAGGACCATGGCTATTCCCAACACATAGAAGGGAAGACCAAACCCTCCTACCTTCCTAAACAAACACAATACACATTATAATTATCACTTTATATATTTAGAATTATATACAATTGAGGAAATGCTGTCCAGGACAGCATTTCCTCAATTGTAAGCAATAAGTTTAGCATGGATCACTATCATAAAGCACCTATGTTATCGGTGTTATCATCTTCATGACGAAATGCAAACTGAGCCCTTTACACTCTGTTTGCATTGATTCTACTTCTCTGGCACATTGTCACTATTGCTCCTCTCGATTGTTAAAATTTTTTAATTGTTATAACTATGTAAATTTGACGAGTCCAAGTGCCCGAAATTAGGGCCTAGAGACGATAATGAACAAGAAACTTAAAATAAATAATCCTTTACTAAATAATCATTTACTCATTATTTACAAAAGACTGCTCGCTGAAGACAGATGTTTTGAATAGCTATAAAGATTAAACCATAGATGTAGAACATATCAGAATGTCACAGGATTTATTTTTTGGGGTTTGGGGTCCGTTAAATTCTTTCAGTGATTCACTCGATTGTTTATGGTTCTATTGTTCTCCGGTCTATCATCGGTGCAAGTAAGTCAACCCGTTTTACGATTCAACCTCTTCTATCTGCATAGTTGACACGCTCGGTTGTTACGATTTGCGAATAACACCCAACTATTTGGTTGGGTAAGATTCGCTCACCATAGAAAATAGAGTGGTCCACATGTGCTGTTCACTCACTCTTATTAACACGCAATATGTCTATCCCTTTCTGCTAAAGAAGAGTGTTGTGATATCGCTATCTCGATGTATATCTATCAACTCACTCTTATTAGTATTCTCATATCCATATATCTATCTCTGTTTGACAATTCCAATTGAATCAATCACCCAAATGCGTTCTGTCTTCGTGTGATAATCGTCCGTTGACTCGCTGAGTGAAAATTAACGGCAAAAAACGCAGCCCATACTAAGATGTTGGCTTACAAATAGAATAAAAAAAATATAATGCAAATGTTTTGTGTCTGTCAATCGGTTTTATGAAACTTTTTAGTTAAAAACTTACAGAATAAAGAAGTCCCCCTATGGCAGGTCCCACAGACATCCCCAGTCCTATGAAGGTCTCCAGGACCCCAAGCACAGTTCCAATGTGGTTTGGGAATGTGTTCACTACGTACACATGACTGGCCATGGAATAAGCACTCGCCCCCAGCGCCTCAAAACCACGGATAAGAAAGCAATATGTTGTGAATGTCTCGTAGTCTATGATGTATTCTAGAACACTGAAAAAAAATATTTTTTTTACATTTCGCCCTAATTTATTTTTATTTTATTACAAATGCAAGCACAAAACGCTTATGGGAAAATGGGATGAGTTTAATATGATATATCATTTATGATTAACTTACCCGAATAATAAATTACAGAACCCAGCTACAAACATTCCAGTCATCAACATGAACTTGGCTCCTACACTGGGAAGCTGGAAACAAAATGGCTCACATTATTACCACATCGTTTTCGTCACAATAGGCAAGTTAGGCAAAGTCTAAGGGCGGTACTCTGTGCGGAGGGTAGACATATTGATGTTTCAAAAATTTCTAAAAACGGGAGACTTTAGATCTCGACAACCTTACTAAATATGCTTTAAAAAAATAGAGTAGATACATTGAACCTTTATCTAGGGAATAACTGTAAAAGATTTTTTTATATCTTGTATAGATTTCTCAAAAAAATGTGTAAAACAACTCTGATCTTTTTTCCGAAAGACAGAAAGTCGTGGGGTAAAAATTTTTGTGTTGATAAAATGCATTAAAAACTAGGGAATGACCGAAAAAGTTTTATGTTTGAAGCGAAATTAACCCAAAAAAATGGAAAAACGATATTTATACATTTTATCATGCGATTGTTCATGCGATTTTGAACCTTAATGCCATGGGAAATGACCGTGGGGTCGCTAGCCTTAAAATTACAAGTGTTTCATAAATTCAAAATCTATAGGAATAAATATTTATTTAATATTGTTTTATATATCTTCCAACCAATAAACACATGATATATTTCTGAATGAGATAAGTATGTCATGTGCATGTGAACAATACTATCTAAAAATAATAATTATCTCTTAATTAGAATATTCACGTTTAATACTAAGGCAATGCACGTGAATCATATCTTTATATTAATTATTTATTTATTTATCTTCAGACAGTGTTGAGTCAATAAGTCAAGACACCAAACACAATGAGGGACTTGTAAACACGAGCAATAATTCAAAATAAACGTTACATAATCGATAAACTTATGCGTGAAATCCATTTGAATGTCTTTTTAATTTAATTCGGGTAATTTGGAACGTAATGAGTAATAAGGAATGACTGGATACGCAGCCAGACTAAAGTGACTGATGTGGTTGAGAGAATAGCCGTGCAGAAGGGGGGATTGATTTTTGTTTTGTCACCATTATTGTGTTTATTGATTCCATTCCTTTCTGCTGTAACTGTTTATTGATGTATCGCATTTTATTTTGTGTTACGTTTGTTTTATATGTAAACCCGAGGATTCCAAGTGCCTTAAATGAGGCCTACGGATGATTAGAGAACAATAAACAATTAAAAAGTAATATGAAATTTTGTAGAAAAACTTACAATTTTTCCAAATATTGGCGAAGTGATGAACATGATCAGAGCATAAAAACTGAAGACGAATCCGGAGACAGAGTCTGACATTCCCTTCTCATTGGCTTCCCGGGGGAAGAAGGGAGCCATGATGGACATGGAACAGAAACTCATGAAGTCTACCATAGCCAGGGAGACCAGAGTCATCTTCTGCTGGGTTGTAAAACTCCGCAGGGCGCTGGGCTGAGGATGTGGCTGCGTGCGAAGAAGTCTAAACAAATTACATAAAACAAAACAGTTAAATTGCATAAAAATTACATAAAACAGTTAAATGACATTAAGAAATGTAATAAAACAGTTAAATGACATAAAATACCTAAATGACATGGAAAATGTCATAAAACAGTTACATGAAATTAAAAAAAATGACATAAAACAGTTAAATTGCATAAAAATGACATAAAACAGTTAAAGCACATTAAAAAATGTAATAAAACAGTTAAATGGCAGAAAAGGGACATAAACATGAAACAGTTAAATGACATAAAACAAACAATATTTTAATTATCTTAGTTTAGTCGTAGGATTCTAAATTTCGCCAAAAAACGACGAATTCTACATTTCGTTTCATCCGTCTTGTCACACTTTTTGTATAGAATTACTATGTAGCCAGTGGCCAAGTTATATGAAACAAGGAGTAGAGTTAACTAATGGTGTTTTAGGAAAACTTCGAATCCATCAGTTATTTAATGAACTCTGTTGTATACAAAAAAAAAACTTTCGCCGAATGTCTGTTTCTATAGTGGTGAAGAGTGCAGATATATTTGGAGGTTTTTTGTCTCACTACCATTCACGCAAAATCATGTCGCAGGATATTTATGTGTTTTATTTCGAGTATTTTGAACTGTTCGGCTGCGGGTGGTGCCGCAATAGTAAAAGAGTAGGTACTTGCATACTTCAAAGTTTTCTTGAAAGGCATTTTCCATAGATACATACTCGAATCTAATAAGAATAACAAATTAAAATATTAGTGGAAACTTGAATCTCACCTTTCTCTCAGCAGTCTTATATCAGTTGTTGTATTCAGACTATCATTTCTTGTCCTAGCACACCAACTCCTACTCCGCAAAACCCTCCGATGTCTGACCTTCTGCGGATGCGCAGGAATTGACGAAGACGCTATGATTATTGTATCATCATTTCTTAAATTACTATCATTTCCTTCATTTTCCTCCAATATTTCCGAATCAGACTTGCAATCTCTATCACTGTTATAATTATTTTCCACTGGCCACATCACTCTCTTTTCGACGGCAACACTGTTAATTATTGGCAAAGAAGAAGTAAATAACGGACTGTCATCGTCATTGACGCCATTTTGTTGTGACGGCCGCTCAATTTCTACAATTTGTTCTATTGAATTATTACTAGCATTCATAACATTATCAGACATTGAATGTATATCAACACAAACACTTGAATTACTATCTACAACTTTATCTTTATCATTTACTTTTAATTCAGAAAAATACTCTCGACCGCCATTTTGATTATAATAGAATTCTTCACTTGTTTCATTTTGTTCTGTTTTTGAATCTTCTTGTTTCCTTTCAGCATCCTGTGCAGTTGTTGCATCATAATGAATCAAAGTCTCCACAGAACATTCTCTGTTTTTGTCTATAGCTTCTTTCTTTTCTTCGTCAGACATTTTTGTGATGATTCATTGACCCTCAGGATGATATCTTGAAAGAAATAAGAACATTTAGTAGTAACTAGTAACATTAGTAGTCGTTAAAAACTCTTTAATGATCACGCAAAAATTTACCAATTAAAATGTGTTTATGACAAATTATCTTAATTTTTCAATAATTATTATAAGTGAATTATGATAACTCTGAACATGGGCGTCGCCAGCCTCGGAGCTAGGGGGTGAAGACGGGGGCAACAAAAAAATTAAAAAAAATTCCTTTGGCACGCCACAGGCATAGGTAGATTTCAAGTGATTTATTAATTTTAAGAGTACATCTGTACAATAAAAACAATCACAATATTATCAGCAAATAAACCAGCGAAGTGATGAAGTAGTATGGATGTAGTTTATTCTTTGATTATCGAAGTACCGTATGACGAAAAAATATTTGATTAAGTACTTCAATAATCAAAGGAAGTACCTAATCCAATAATCAAATTATTTTCATTCCACACATAATATGGATTGGTACCGGTACCTAATCACTAGAAATTTGAAAAAAGATGTGAGTTCTACTCGTATCGTGAAGCACTTTTCTAAGACAACAAACACGCTAGTACCTATGCGGTAACTACTTAACTAGATCTTTCGATCGATCAGTGTAGTCCGAGGAATTGAGCTAGACAAAATCTAACTTTTGATCTGTATTCCTTATTTAATGCCCTTTCATGCGAAACCAGACACAGAACCTCACAATCATTGGATCCCCTCAGAATGATTGTTTTTTAATTTAAAGCCTTAAAAAGTGAACCTTCCTTTTAATGGATTTCACCCAATCTCCTATCAGTTCATCTACCCATTACCAAAAATCTACCACCCAAGTTTCACGTTTCTGCGACGCATAGGTTGGCCGCAAACGTGCGCACAAGAAAAGGGACATATATATATATGGCTTATATATATAAACTTTTAAACCAAGGTCGGATTCGGGTTCTCCTGGTCCTAATTAGTGATACTGAGTAGAAATTTTTCAATTCTGCGACATCACGGGAGAAACGAATAGGTAGAGTTCCTTATGGAAATCTACCTAAAAAGATATACCATGAAAAACACGTAAATAGCTCCGCAAAAGTGTGAAAAAAGCTCGTGATGTGGTTTGGTTTATTTGAAAATGTACATAATAATTTTTACAAGACTATACCTATATGAAAAATGTTTACTATAAAAAGTAAAAAAAAAATAGCGCCAAGGGCAAATTTTTTTATGAAACAATTGTATTTTGATGCATTTTCATACTAATTTTAGAAATTTATGTCATTTTTTGTGAGGTTTTATCATTTAGTATGAAAAAATATATACCTATTCCAATTTCTAGGGGGGCACCTGACGACGCCCATGACTCTGAATGACTTATTGATTTTCTTAGTAAATATGAATACTTATACTAATTACGTGATAAATAAAGAATATGTACCTATTATTAGTATTATTGTTATTCAATAAATAGTCTGACCTCGCAGCTTTATTATCATCTGTTGTCGTAATTGTTCTAGGCCTATAGTGCACTATACTTATAATGATAAAGTATGTAGGTAGCAATAATTGTGAAAGATGAGATCGATGAGAAGAATGTGTCGAAAATCGTTCAGAAATAGGATAAGAAATTAATTTATTGATTGTTTGAAGGTTGACCTTATGGAAGCACATTGTAAAATTATTTGTAAAATAAAAACACTTGGCAGGTGATCTGAATGGTTGGGTCGGTGTCAGAAGGAAGAATTTTGAGAGAGTGTTGGGATTGCATGGCGATGATAGGGTGAATGATAACGGGAAAAGAGTGTTAGAAGTATGTTTGGAGTTGGATCTCTTTGTGGCGAACACATTCTTCGCACACAAGGAGATCCACCAGTACACTTGGCAAAGAGAGAGAGTTGATCGTATTGAAAGGTCGATGATTGACTTTGTATGTGTGGACTCTGAGCTCCGGAAGGCGACAAAGGACACCCGGGCATTTCGGGGCGCCGGACTGTGGACGGATCACTTCCTTGTGATAACAAGGATTGATCTTTTCTCCGGTTGGCGCTCGAGGGCTCGGAAGTTGGAGCCTGTCCGGAGAATCAGGGTCGAAAAACTGAAAGAGACGAATGTTAGGGATGAATATGAAAGACTGACTAACGAAAGGCTAGAAGTACATGATGATGAGGAACGCTCAACGAGTG